>VXAU01001358.1:720579-908251 GCA_013399695.1 Formicarius rufipectus
GGCTGGCCGCGGCGGGCAGCGAGGAGAGTGCTGGCAGCATCCTTGACCCGCCGCCGGAGCCCCGGGATGCCGCACAGGTGAGCCCCGGGATGCCTCACAGGTGGGCCCCGGGATGCCGCACAGGTGAGCCCCGGGATGCCGCACAGGTGGGTCCCGGGATGCTGCACAGGTGAGCCCCGGGATGCAACACACGTGGGCCCCGGGATGCCGCACAGGTGGGCCCCGGGATGCCGCACAGGTGAGCCCCGGGATGCCGCACAGGTGAGCCCCGGGATGCAGCACAGGTGGACCCCGGGATGCAGCACAGGTGATCCCTGGGAAGGAGGGTTGTGCTGTGAGCCCCGTCTGGGGTGCACTGTGCGTGTGTGTGCACTGTGCTGTGTACACACTGTGTACAGCGTGCCTGCATACAGTGTACAGTGTGTACACACTGTATATATGCTGTGTGCGTGTCGCAGTTCGTACATGGGGATACACACTGTGCTGTGTACACACTACATACTGTATAGGTGTATCAGTTCATACATAGGTGCACACACTGTACATACTGTGTACATATCACAGTTTTATGTGTGCACACTGTGAATACTGTGTCCATATCACAGTTTGTACATGCTGTGTACATATCAGTTTGTACATATGTGTACACACTATGTAACTGTGTATGTATCACAGTATGTACATATGTGTGCATACTTTACACACTGTACATGCTATGTACATATCACAGTTTGTACATATGTATACACACTGTACTATGTACACACTGTGTATACTGTGTATGTATCACAGTTTTCACATGTGTACACACTGTACATGCTGTGCACCTATACAGTTTGTACATATGTGTACACACTGCCTACAGTGTACATATCACAGTCTGTACATATGTGTACATGGTATACACAACATACTGTGTAGGTATCACAGTATGTACATGTGTGCACACTGTACTGTGTTACAGATGTACACTACCAAGTGAGAGTGTTCCCCACTGCCTCCCCAGTGAGCAACATACAGCTGGGACACAACATCTAGCAATCCCATCGGGGAGGTGGCAAAGCCCCCGTGCCAGCATACAAGTTCACAGGTAAAGCAGGAGAGGTAGAACCTAAACAAAACTCTCAGCCTCTCCACAGACAGATATCTTTAGCCAACTTGCTTAGCAAGGCCTGCAGAGAGGGCAGAAGGGGTAGCCAGCACAAGGTTTTTGGGTTTGCAATGTTTGTTCTTACACATAAGACGCAAATCACGAGTTCTGGGTGCAACTTAAACACTGCCTGTCCCTAAAATGATTCCAAGTAGAATAACTTGCAATTGTCATTTTCAAGTGTTTTGAAAGACTTAAGAGAATACTGGGATGTGTTTGTTTTAGACAGCATTTAGCCTCACGGTATTGGTTGTGTTACTGCTCAGCTACCTAAGAATGGCATTCACATTGAACAATCAACAAACCTTAATTGAAATAAAGCAGCAAGATGCAGCAAGTGGAAGGAGTGGCAACAAGGTTATAAGTCTTGCATTTTGTCTGAATTTTGTCACTGAGCTCTGAAGCACTTTAGAAAAACAGATGGAAGGATGATTACTGTTTCTTTTGGTTTCTGAAATCCCTTGATAAAAGGCATAAGGTTAATTTGGTAATAGCTAAAATAATTCTCAGCTAAAACCATTCTGCAATTCAACAACAGCGATTACTGAGATTACACAATCTCAGCTCAAGTTTGTTTGGCTGTGTCACAGTGGTTTGGCAATCTGGTATTTTTCTCAGGAGAGTGTATTTATTTTTGTTATTGCTCTGAAATATTTCTCAAAAATGTGACTATCATAATCACTGGCAAATGTTTGCAATTATGCTCTCTAGAATTTGCTAACAGCCTGAAACAATAGCTCTGAATGCTATGATTTTATTTCTTCTTAATTTCAAAGGAATAGTAAGCTTAAAACCTTATAAGCAAGATTTATGCCCTACTCATGGAATATGCGAGTGTTCAGACACAGTTATCTCTGCAGTTTTATTTCTGTGGTGCTCATGCAAATACTAATTGGTTACAATTGTTTAAAAATTAAATGTACAAGTAGCCCACTCCTACTTAGCATCCTTCTTTCTCTTACTAAGGATTGACTCAGTTTTTTTAGAGCTGATTTAATTGTGTGGATAAATCAGCTATATTTTTGTGCGTGAAGAAGTGACTGCAATAATGCTGATAGAAGAAGGAGAATTGTGCATCAGGTGGCTAATGTTGCAGTGTAAATGAATGACATTTCTGGACACTGAAAATGTCTCTAAGGGAATGCTACTGTTTAATTTCACTTCTCTGTGTTGAGTTTTAGTGGGACTTGTATCTGGCCCTCTTTATTGAATTAGTTTAATATCATTCTCTTCAATAAGTGGTATGTTACCCAAAGTTGCTGTTAGAAGCCAGAATTTGATTTTCAGATCCAATTGTCTGATACAGATAACATTAAAATAGCCTTTCCTCTCTCACGGTGAAAAAAATAAAAAATAAAATTAAAACCTCCACAAAACTACAGATGTCTGCTTGCTTTCTTGCTACCCTTATAGCTTCTATTGTTACATCAGAATAAAAAGTGAGATCTTTTTACTGGCAGAAGAAAAGCAATCTGGCTGACCTTGCAGATCCCCCTTGTCTTGGACTAAGATTAAAAAAAATATATATTTATCATTCTCCATGCTAGAGAAAAATAGCAGATGCAGTTATAGAAGTTTGAGTGTCAAAGCCTTCTTGATTACTCTGGATTTCATGTAATACCTTTGAGACTGTGTTAGAGGCCAGTTCACAGTAACTGTCCCTGTACTTAGTTGTTTAACATTTGGGGTTATACTATTGTCTTTGCCAATATTCTTCAAATACTCAGAATTTATGTATTACATGTGCTGTGCTTGTGATCGTACCTTTGATCCAGAAGAAGTAGCTGCTTGTCAGCTGGAGCCTGTGACTTAACAAAGCACAAAAATAGAGCAATAGTGTTTATCACCCACATTTTTTTTTAGTGACCCACTTAGTAAGCTACTTCTCCAAGCTGCATCACAAATAACTTGCTAAAATCATTCTGAGCAACCAGCCACAGAGAGGGTTGACCTGGAGAAGTATTTGCAGGCTGAGGTTGTTTATGCTTATTTTTTCTATGGAAGTATAAACAATGACAGTTTGATGAAAGTAATGTCATGTGTTATGCCTGATCTGATTCGGTAGCAACAACTAAAGTGGTACCCCAGCTCACGAGCAGTTGCATCCTGGTGGTATTTCAGCAAGCATGTAGTTGACTACCATTCAGCCTCTGCAGGCCTTGTGTTTCTTGCTCTCACAGATCCTCTGCCTCTAAGTGTCTACTTTGTATGTTCTCCGTCTTTTAGTGCAGGTGTACCTTGCAGCAGAAAATTTGAACCTTCCATCTCAGGTAGCCCAGACTGAGAAGGAGAGACAACTTATTTTGATGTGTTGTGGGGGCTCAGAATAGCAAGGAGAAAGAATAAAACTGATTTGTTTCTGTAAATGAACCTGTTTATAATGACAGGAGGACATTGAAGCCATCATAGAATATCCCTGGCATCTCATACCCATGCTTTGCTGTCACTGGAGGATTTACTTTCTCTGCCATGCTTCTTCAAGGGAGGTGTCTGCTTGTCAGCTGCCTTAGGGACTGGAAGTGCAGGTGTTGGAACTAGCTGTAGCTAAGCCTGAGACAAAGCCCAAACAGAGCTGGAAGACTGAAGACTTATGCAACTCTCAGGATGTGTAAATGCAGAACTCAGCCCAGAGTACTGTTGCCTGTGTTTCTCTGGGAAGAGCTCCTGGTGTTGCTGAGGTGTGGGAGGAATCCTGACATCAACTGAGCCTCTTCTGCCTGATTCTGGAGTGTGGTACTACAGCAGTCAGGCAGCTGGATGTTTCAGCTTTGGCTGTGTCATTGAAGGAAGGAAAAGTCATAAAAATGTCTGTCTCTGGTGCAGTCTAGAGATTCATATTACTGGGTCCTCTTACACCCTAGTGGTCCACAGGGACACTGAAGCCCCATGGAAAGCTTGTTCAGCTTCTGATATAGTCTTACTGCTTTGTGGACTCTGTCCCAGTGCTCCTCTGCAAACTGGAACGGCAGTTTGAGACCAGTGGCAGCAAGCTCATTGTGTTCTAGTGTGACTGCTTCATGTTAGCCTGCTTCCTATTCTGGGTGTAGGAATAGAGTTTAAAATAAGTATCACTTCACCAGAAAGTGTTCAGCTGCCTGGAGGTCCTCCTTCACAGTCATTTTGCCAGCATCTTCCAGCCAACATATCTCTGCCTCTGGTGAGCATTAGGAGGCTATTTCTACAGATACCCAAACTCCTGGAAGTTGTGAGGGATGCTGTTGGCATGGGACACCCTCCCTGAGGCAAGGCTAGTGTTTTGCTATGGTCCTTGTGCCCCAGGCCTGCCCTGCATAGGAAAACACTCTGTCTCAGCCTCTTATTTCCTTTGACATCTTCGTTGTGCAGGAGGGCAAGCTTTCCTTTGCCCCTTCCAAGGCTCATGTCTGATCCTACTCTGGAAGCAGGCTGTGTGTAAACTGGGGTATCAATGACACAGTGGCCATGATTGTACAGGGACAGTCCTGGAATGAATGGCTGGGGCAAACCAGAGTCTTTGGGGAATCTGGCACTTGAATGAAATAGCGTAGTTGAGGTGAGCTGTAAGAAAAGTTTTGCTGGTTTCTTCACCAGGGTCATGCAATGGGAGCAAAGAACATGCCAGTCCTGACTGAGCTGCTCAGTTCACACCATCTCAGGGTGGGTTTGCATTCAGGGCACCTATCTGCCCGATAGGCACTGTTTTGAAATCATGTCCAGAGGAGTTGTGGTAAAAGTTGAGTAACTGAGCTGAGTAGCTGAGTCAGCTGAGAGGAGGCCAGGAGAAGTTTAAGTGCTCCAAGGAGCGATTGAACTGCAAAGAGAGGTGCCTAGATACATAATTTTTAATATATCAGTATAATCAGCAGCTGAGGCTGTGACAGGCTGTGTCGCTAGGCAGAACTTCCATCTTGTCATTCTTGGCTATTCCAGAGAATGACTCATGTGTGATTAACCTAAAATTCCCTCCTAGACATAGGAGTGGCTGGGGAGAGACAGTCTCATATTTTTAGGTGGGTGGAAGGGTGCTTCCATCAGGGGTGCTGTGGCTGTGCCTGCCTGGGTCATATGTGCTTGCTGTGAGAACGCATCCCATGAGACATGCAGCTGCATGAGACAGGGGGTGTAATTTGAGCAGTGTCCCTGTGCCACAACCATCTGTGTCCTCTCCCTCACCTCTGAATGTCAATACCTACATGAACACACAGCCTGGAGACAGATGAGCCTTCCAGGCTTTCTAGAGAAGTCCACAAAGAACAATAAGGCTATTCTAGTTCTGATTGGAGCTAGCTGAAAAGGTCAAACTAAGCATTAGTTGAGATTGTCCATGACATAACAGAGTAAGTTAGTGATATGCAGGACCAGAACAAGGAGGAGAATGAACATGAACCCCATGAAAGTCAGGAAGGCAGCCTTCAATGAACTTGGAGAAGAGAAAGGCAAGAATCACCTGGGAGGCTTGTAGGACAGGTCTATGGAAAAGAAAAAGTGAATTCACTGGAACTGCTAATTTTAAGAGCACAAATACAGGTTTTAAAGTGAAATCAGCAACTGTATTTAGGAAACCATCTTGGCTAAATCATTCAAATTGCAGAAACAAACCTATAGGAAAGGAGAAAGCTTTAGCTTGGTTGTTAAAGCTGAGAATAAAAGTGTAACAGAAGCGCACAGGAACAAAACCAGAAAGACACAAGCATGAAATGAAACTAGAGAGCAAAATAAAAAATCTCCCCCATCACTCCAGGAGCCCACTAAATGTGCGAGGTAGAAATATTTCTGTAACTGCAAAGTGAGAAAATTGAGGGGTGTCAGGAAGGCAGTATCTTCTAGATTTCACTATCCAAGATCAGCGAAACAAGGGAACTAATGCACTATCCACATGCATTTTCAGTAAGAAAAGGGTAGAGTATTTAAGCCAGGTATTTTCAAATTGACTTCAAGTCTCTCTTTAACTTAGGATTAGTGTATTTAAAGATTTTGCTAACAGAATCTCAGGGTCAGTAATCAATGTATTTGAGAAGTTACAGTGTTTGACAGGATAGAGGGAGACTGTAAGGTGGCAAGCATGCTGGAGGAGAGGGAGAAACAAAAAGAGAAGGTATGACATTGTTAAGCGATTTCATTTTGATTTCTAGAAAAACAGTGAAAATATATTTATACATCCCTGAAAAATATCAGAGGGATGAGTAACTGGCAACAAGAAATAACAAAACTCAAAAATCTGATTGCCTTTACAACAGCATGACATACCCTGTGGATAGAGAAAAGCTGTAGATTCAGTGTGTTGATTGTCAGGGAAGTTTTTATGTGATTTTCATAAGCAAATTAATAGAGTGTGTTCTGTGTTGATCTGCAGCTAGGTGCATGCAATGCTTGCTGGAAAACCAGAATTACAGGGCGGTTGTCTATCAAAATGGAAATGTGTATCAAATTGGATTGCACAGACTCAGAATCTGGTGACCTGGATGAATGCTTATAAAATGAAAATGCTTATCAAATTCACATATGTATCAGGCTGGGAGGGAGGGAGTATGATGGAGGACAGGGAAAAAATAAATTATCTTCAGTTAGAAATTTGAAAAACAAGGGAAGCTAGTCATCCAAAATAGCTGCGGACCTAGGCAGGAATAATCAGCTGGTGGGAAAACTGGTTAGGTGGCAGTTCAGTACAATAGTAACTGAGGCTTTGAGTGGTCACAGACTGGGTGTAAGTCAAACATGGCTTGTTAGTGCAATAAGTCTTCTGCTAGGATGTATTATGAGGATTAGAGTTTGCAATACTTGGCAAGGAATTCTGCTTT
Source organism: Formicarius rufipectus (assembly GCA_013399695.1). Lineage (NCBI taxonomy): Eukaryota > Metazoa > Chordata > Aves > Passeriformes > Formicariidae > Formicarius > Formicarius rufipectus. The sequence goes on from VXAU01001358.1 coordinate 727,507, forward strand.
GCTTAACAGCTGTAAAGCTAGTTTCAAATATTGCACGTGAAGAAGGATGTGAACTACCGAGAGAACAGCCAGAATGTCAAGGGGCCTAGAAGAAACAGTGAATTATTTCTGATTGGTTATTTTGGAAAAAATAAGAGTAGAAGAATAACAGCAGCCCTCAAGTATGTAAGAAGTTACTGATGAGATGGGAATAACTTGTTCGGTATGTCCACCAGGGGCAGAAATTGCAACCAGGATATTTTAGTTCAAACATTAGAATGAATGTTTTCCAGGGGTAGAGGTACTGGAAGAAGGTTGCCTGGTATGGTCAGAGTCTGTCATTGGGGTCTTTAAGAACAGGCTACATACATATCCTTCACAAAAAGAAATTTAGTAGGGATAGTGAAGCTACCTGGAGGCAGGGAGGCTATCAGTATGACTTTCTGAGGACCCTTCAGCCCTCTGATTCTATTGCTTTTAGTGTCATAGAATCATAGATTCACAGAATCATAGAATGGTTTGGGTTGGAAGGGATCTTTACAGGTCATCTAGTCCAACACCTCTGCAATGAGCAGGGACACCTTCCAATAGACCAGGTGGTTTAAAGCTGCATCAACCTGAACTTGAGCACTTCTAATGCTGGGGCATCCACAGCTTCTCTGGGAAGCCTGTTCCAGTGTCTCACTGCCCTCATCATGAAAAAGTTCTTCCTTATATCAAATCTAAATCTATCATTTTTAAGTTTGAAACCATTGCCCCTTTTCCTCTCACTTACAGGCTCTGGTAAAAAGTGGATCCTGTCCACCAGTACGCCCATTGTCCTGTCTCAGTCCTGGAGCCCATGCCACTCCTCTTAATACTAGTTGAGGGTTTCAATCCCAAAAAAAATCCTCCTCCTGATCCTACTCATAGTTAAGTTAAACATGAAACACAGTGCAACTTCTCTGGTGTAATCCCGATCTCATCCTCAGCCTGTCGGTTTTAAATAGAAACTTGTGCAATGTTTTAGAGTCTTCTTTTTATGTAAAACCACTTCTCTTTTTATTTTTTTCAGCCTTAAAACATATGTTGCAATACTTTACTGGTCAACAATCTCCAAGCATATGCCATGAGTAAATACAGGAAGCATCTAGTGGGTATTGTACTTGATATCTGGTAAGCTCTGACCATGAGAATTTCCGGGCATCACCTGCAGGTTGTTTTTTTTTTTGTTAAAAATACTATTTTAATACCTCTCTATACTTGAAATACAGTAAATGTTTTCCACTAGATTCATAAAAAGGCCTGGTAATTTTTTCAGCCACGTTGAGTCCCAGTTATTTATGTATACAATATAAGTAAAGAATAATTACCTCTACTAGTAAAATCTTTTGCTTTCTGTGTGTAGAGAGAACATTGCAAGCAATATTTAAAGTCAGTAACATGTTTTGTTACAATTTAATCAGTTTCTTCTTTTGAGAGAAATTGTCCTTTTTTTATTCTCAAAAGATAGTAAGTCTTTAGAGATCAATAAGGCAAAAAAAAAAAAAAAAGAAGTATTTGTTATTTGTACTGATTCTAGCTGGTAGAAAATAGCAGTAGTAAGTCGCAGTAAAGTGAAAATTGCTTTTCTCCTTGGGGTTTGGCCTTTTTAACTTAAAGATCACTTTTGTAAGGCAATGTCAAGATGAGTAACTGCCTAACCTCAGTTTAAAGTACTTTTTCTCCCCCTACTTTGTAGCCTCTGTTGCTGTCCAGATTCAACCTTCTGAGTGGTTTTTTTAAATTAGGGAATGCAATGACAGAGAAACCACTTATGTCTATGGTGGACTGTTTTAATTTGCAAGAAATGGACATGGTGTTTTATCTCCCTGGAAAGAGGAAGAACAAACCCACACAAGGCATAATGTCTCCTTACAGTTTGTTCTTTCGACTTTCTCTTGCTGACATGTAACTGCTGCTTCCCTTGCTCTCAGTGGCTTTTTTTCTGTTTGCTTACTGGGTGTTGATGACAGACAGATATGCACTGTTCTTCTAAACTGTACTGAACCTTTGCCTTCACTTTCAAACCACATATCTTAGTTCCCACTCTAGCCTTGTCTATTGGTCTGAATTTCAGTTTTGTTTGTTTGGTTTTGGTTTTGGTTTTTTTTCCCTGTCAGTTATTGCTAAACAAAGGCAGATTTAGCATGAGTAGATACTTCTGTTCTGCCCACTATTTTCAGCAGTGCCCACAGGGCGAAGTCAGTGGCTACTCCCAGAGACTGCAAATTTACAGGATGAATTTATATTCAGACTACAGCTCCTGCTAAATCTTGAGCTAGGTAGGAGGAAAGGACAAGTGACCCTGATGCACACAGAGTCAACCCTTTCCTTTCCTGGGTGCTTTAAGTTTCTGCATTTCCCCCGAGGTTCTAGTTCAGCTGTCCTTCAGCCACTGTCTGTCACAGCTTCATGATCTGCCTCTGTGTTGGGCAGGGGGTGCTCAGAGAGTTCAGACCTTGCCCAAAGGTGGGAAAACCTGCAATTCAACAGTGGAAGAAATGACTGCTATGATAAACTCCACGATTACAACAAATGCCATCCAAGAGCATTCAATGATTTAACAAGACAGTCTCTGAAATGGAATAAAAATCTTCCATGGAGGAAGAGACTATAATTTTTTTCCAATAGGCTGTGGAACAGGGTTATTCATTCAGTGTTTCCACATGTGTGCCTCAAGACAGCTAGCTGTCACACCTCCAGGTAAGCTCCTTGGTGAACAAGTTCTTCAGCTGAACTGACTAGGTCCAGATGGGATGCTAACAGCAGCTGCAGTCACACCTTCTCATTAAGTCATGTATGATGCAGGAAAGCTCTATCATTGACCTAATTAGGATTAAACCCAAATCATAGTGGCTGTCTGCAAGACTCTGTAATGTCATAAAAGTATTGCCACTTTACTTTTGTACCAACTTAACACATCATGACTTCAATCTGCATATGCAGAGATACAATCAACTAGAACTCTTATTGGGCTTCTGGGATAAAACTGATCAAAAATAAAATACTGGCCCAAAATCTTATTTGAGTTGTTTTATATTTCATGCAAATTTAAGACGGTTATTTGTCATGGAATTTTCAGTTGCACCATTGCAACCAAGCACACAGCTTTTGTCTGAAGTGTCTCCCAGCTTCAGAAAATGTTCTAATCTTTAATTTCTTTTGTTTTTCTTTATGTTATTTCACTAACCCTTCTTTATCTTTGCTGCTGAATATACATTTAATTACTAAATTTAGTGACCTATTTCTTTTGAGTCTTAGTGCTGTTGCTTGGATACGCTTCTCTTTTCTTCATGAGACACTGGGTTTCATCTTGCTTTTTTCTATGCTTTGGGTGATACAAATGGATTGTTATTGAGTGGTTTTGTTTTGGTTTTAAATGTATGTGGTTTGTCTGGTCCCTTGGTTTCAGCAGAACTTTTGTCTTTGATTGCAGATCTGTGGTTTGAGGTGTAGCATATCCTGTGTAACATGAAACATCGTGCTGTTCTTGCTTTTCTTTAAAATCACTTTAAAAAACGACTCCATTATGTCAAGTAAAGGCCAATCACTATGTAACTTATGAGAATACTAATATTTAGAGATAGAGAAATGTTCAATTTCCTTTTTGTGTGTGTACTGTAGCTGCAAGTTAATTCCTCAAACACCTTACATGAATTGTCTTTTTATTTTAGTAACAGGTTAGAAAAGGTGAGTAAACAACAGGAATAAACTCAAGCATTTCAAGTTGAATGAAGTATTCTTACTCCTCTATGGAGTTTTGCTTATGCCATTTTGCAAAAGGCATAGTAGGCTAGAACAAGAAAAAGTTAAAGGAAGGATGGCAGAGACTTTCAGAGGTGAAGAATACCTGCCACGTGTGGAGAAGTTAAATGGGTTAAAATTAGCAGCCTAGAAGGGTGATAATGGAAAGCAGCACAAGAAAAATCATGAAAGCAATGGATAGTGTGGAAAGGTAAACAAGAAGCAAACATTCACATAATCTCACAATACAAAAATTAGGAGCATCCTGTGAATCATGGTACAGATGCAAAAAAAAATCAGAAGGAAGTACTTTTCTTATGACAGAGAAAATGGTGCAGTTGAAGACTGAGGAGCCAGATCTATAGGAAAGGGAGTAGGCAGGGTAATGGAAGAAGTGTTGTTGTTGTCATTGAAGATAGCGGCCAGATACAAATCCCATCTCAATCCTCTGGGCCTTGATTGCTGGAAGCTGAAAAAAAAACAACAAGAAGGTTCTGAGCATGTTGCTAGATTTTTGTATGTCTTGTATTCTGATTTATATTATATGCTGTCTGGACTGTGTTGCTGCATCTTCACTGCTACCTGTTACTATGTTAACTGAATTAAAGATGTCTCCCGATGCTACAGGCACGTCTTCATTTTCCTGTATAGGGTGTTTGGACATGTGGAGCTATTCTGAGAAGAAAGAGGAAACTTTTAAAGTTTACTCTTGTCTTAACATTCCATATGCTTACTGGTGTGTAGCCAAGTAATTCACTGACACGAGTGTTTATTTAATACTGTTTATTTTCTTTGTAGGCGCACCCAGTTTCATTATGGTTTGTACTGCTGGTGAAATAATAGAAATCAGAGAGTTAGAATTCCATGAAGAGCACAGTAATTGATGTTGCTGTGCTATGAAAGCACAGACATGACATGATTTAAGTATGTGGAAACCCCAGTTATTAACAGTACTCCCAAATGTTACTTACATGAAGATGTTACTGTAGACTGTGGGAAAGAAAAATTAATGAAAATGAGAAAAATGCATACAACCGTGTTCTTAATGGGCAACTTCTTGTGTAGAGAACTGTTGCCTTTTGAGGCTGATGCAAAACACTCCTCTCTCAAGAAAAAGAATGAAATGCCTACCTCACTAGAGAAGAAAAAAGCTGCTTGAACTTAGCTGTCTAGTACCCTTTTTGTTCCTGTGTGGTGTATCTCTCCTGTCTTCCTGCTGTTGCTTCAGAATGGTGCAGATCTGTCTTCTGTGGTGTATCTGCCAGCCCTCTGCAGATTCTTTGATACCCAAGGGTGTGTCTAAGAGGCTCTAGATCATGCAGATAATCTCTGTGAGTGGCAGCTGAAAGATCGCTCGGGGAGCTCTTGCTGACACTCCTTCAGGTAACAGAAGTGTGGTTCCCCTATCTGGGGAACCAATTCCTCACCTCAGTGTGTCAAAGCACTGATGTGCAGCCCCAAAATATGAACATTTATACTTTAGTTCTATGAGCTAAACTTAGTGGAATCAAGACAAATAAATCACATTAAAAAATCATGTATATGTGAATTATTGTAAGAACAGATTCCGTGCTGTATAGAGTACAGTTCTGGGTACATTAATGTGATTCAATTTTTATTTGATTTTGGTAGCTGGTATGGAAGAAGCTTTAGTAAAGGTCAGTTACATGCTGAGGTATTGTTTCTTCTAGTCTTTTAAGGATCTGTCTATCATTACAATTTTCCTCCTTATTCAGATATGTTCAAATGCTGTTGGAATTGTCACGTGCCAAACATGTACATTTAAAATCGCAAATAAATGTCTATGGCTTCTGAAATTAAAAATACAAAGCAGTGAACTACCTTTATTACCCACTGCATCCCTCAGAATGTTGAAGCATGACAGTGAAGAAGTCAACATTTAAATGTAATCATCCCATGACAAACGAATAAAAAAAATAACAAAACAACAATTACCAATCTAGATAATAAAATCAAGGAAGGTAGTAATATGTAAACTAATCTGCAAAATGTCCATCAATCAAAAATCTTTAAAATAATATTACATGAATTGTATTACATCGTCCTGTAAGAGCTCTGTGTTTTTTAATAAATGCTAACATTTTTGGCAAACATACCATGTTGTTTTTCTTCATATTTATTGTACAACATTACTTTGGTCCTACAACACAATCACAGGAGTATATTGAGACCTCCTGAAAGTCCACTTAACTAAATGGGGCACAAATGTTGTCCATTAAAGGCAAAACACCATTCACGTTTGAATTTAAAATCCTCTTTAAAAAAGTTAGAAAGGGATGTGTGTTTAATTACTTTGCTACTGATTAAGGAAAAAATCCAATGTATCTGGTAACTCAGTATTGCTTATTAACATTGCCTAAGCAAAGGATATTGAAACCCCCAGTATATGTCTTTTCTTCTAGATAGATGATGCTGATATCTATAGTCTTACAGCACACCAGGTCAGTGTTGCCAAGTGGATCATTGATTTCAGTGTGGGATACTGTTAATTACATGGTCTAATATTACCAGTACCCATCTTAATCCTGCCATTTACCAATCTCCCTGCCTTTAAGAAAATTAAATGCCTAGAATGTTTTCGCTTAGAGTGTTTCAAACCCGGGTTAGTGTGAGTTTCAAACTTGTCTGAATCGGTAAAGCTCTGCAGCTGGACACACTCTCAGTGGTTTCAGAGTACACCACCACATTAAGCTGGAACAACAGCCTGCTCTACCAGTTGTTGCCATATCTGTATTTCCAGACACACAAAGATCCTCATTCCCAGCAGGTTCTGCCTATCTGGCATGTGGGAAACCATGTCTGAACAAATTGTTGTATAGTACTGAGGGCAGCCTTTCAGCCTGTGCCACCAGCGCTTTGTAAGTGTTACTTAGGCATTTACATCAGCGTGGTGATGACTTTTGGACACCTGAAACCATCTCGTTCTGGTGGTGGGATTTCAGTTCAGATGGGCTGGTTCAGCTGGGACACAGGACCAGCACTGCTTCTTACTCTCACTTTTGTTAGTAAGCTGTCAGCTTCAGAGTGCCAATAGAAATGAGCACTGACAGTCACTCAGCATTGCCAGAGCATCCAGAAGAACATTCAAGTTCTCTCACAGTTAAATGAGAAAGAATCACACACAATATTGCAGGTGTGGATTTAATAAAGCAATAGAGGATTTAATCCTCCCACACTTCCACATTGGCCTTCACCACCTCGTTCCCTGCTGCCATCAGTGTAGCACTGCAGGTGCCCGCAGAGCCATCAGTCCCAGGTGCTTGGGAAGAGGCTGTGGCTGTCTCTGTCAGACAAGAAGGGTATGTCTCTGCCTGAACTGCTGTGTGTGCCAGCCTGGGGAGCCTGCCTGCCTTATGTGTCCTCTAGGGGAGTGTGTTCTGGCCACACAGCCAGACCCAGGGTGTGCACCTCCAGTGCATGGCCCTACACTGAAGAGAGAAGTCTTCATCTGACAACTTCACGTAGAGCCTCCATGCACCAACAGTGCAGTAACATGTAAAGCACTGTGCTCTCTTGAGTTCTAGGGCCTCACATGCAATACTAGCGAGACTCACTGTGACTCACATCAAACTTTTAGTACACCCACTCACACCCAGGCTGGGCTGGCTGAGATTGTCTGTACCCAGATGCTTGACGCTCTCATTAAGTCTGAAGTGCACACAGCCTCCTGGTTTTATAACATAATACCAAAGTACAAAGTTATTTTCATTAAAAGGAAAGAAACCCCAAATGGAACTTGCATTCCATATTCTGGTATTGGTTCATGACTTCGGATCCCCCAGGAAAGAGATGTTTTAAGGGCAACAGTAATTGTTAATCTTTCCTTGACTTGGAGTTGACATTTCATATTAAAAATGGAGAATCCTTTGATTTAATGTTTTGCTTGATTTATTTCACTGTAGTACCAGCACAAAGGAGCACCCCCTTCTGCAGCTTAAAACAAGGCAAACTCCATCTTGTCAAACACTAGACATCTGCTTCAGAAGGGACCAAGTGAGAACAGAAATAGAATTTCTCATTGCATTTCTTAATTGCTGACTGGAGATGATTTTGTTAAAAAAAATCTCTTAAAATTAGATTTTCTGTATCTAAATGTGTGTCAAATCAGATTATAGAATTACAGACTACAGAAATAAAACATAAATACAAAGACCTTGATAAAATCAAGGTTTTTTAGTACAGACTCATAGTACTAAATTTTAAGTAGACCACTTAATACTAATAATACACTAGTCTCTAATTAGTTCGAATTTATATAAAACATCTTTAAATTTACAAATATTTTGTATCTAGTATTTCTGAATGTATGACTATAGCAGGCAGGTCAGGTTAAACACTTTCAGTTTCACTTCCTAGTGAACTGTCAGAAGATATCATATGTCTTCATTACCCCATGCTCTGAACATCTGATGACAGCACTGGGATCCACGTGAATGCAGATGGTGAAAAACTGTGCCACACTTTGCATTCAAGGAACTAACTAGAGGCCAAAAGTACATGCTGATTTAGATCAGCACATGCAGTCTTTTAACAATAGCATATGCCCACTGCCTAGTTCTGTCAGTACTTTACTTGTCAGTACCCTGTAGGTCGCAGCAAAAGACTTTCTCTTTTGACTCATCCCATTTCTCTTTAACAACTAGTATCATTTCAGTGACTGCTACAGTATTTCACTGAATTTTTCAAATGGTGCTATTTTCATTAGGTTGGTATTTTTTCTTGGTGGTGTTGGTTTCTAAGGGGGCAAGTCCATAATATTGTAAAGTTTAGTGATTAAATTTATATTTTGATAAAAAAAACCCCGAAACAACCACAAAACAGTGACTTATTCAATGCTTGTGATTTTCATTTCTGTTTTGGAGGTTTTGATGGGTAAATACCTGTGTGCATCAGTTTGGGGTCATCTGAAAATGGTGTCTGATTATTTAGATGTAGTATGTAAAAGTAGACTGACATCAATAATAATGACAAGGTGGGACCGTAGAAATAGGAATTATCAGCAATAGGATATCTGTAGTTTAATGGATTTAAATAGTTTTGTCATTTTCCAAGCAATGGTGAGAAAAGCCAAATAATCACATGTAAAATTCATAGTAGGGGAGCGTAGTTATATGCAGGCTTGCAAATGTATCTTACAATGCAACAGAGTATATTGTATGAAAGGAAAACAGATCTTAGAGTATTTAGATGTAACAGTATTCAGTAACTTTCAAATCTATTATCATTTTGCCAGCAGTGTGCTGGTGCTACAGCCTTTGCCTAACTGTGTAAGTGAGTGCATTTCCCTAGAGAAATCAAGTTATGACAGTGTGAAAAATCAGCTGGAAAAACCTGCTCATCTTTTCATAATCAAGAGCTCCATAAAATACCAGTTTTCAAGTTATGCTTCAAGTTACTTAAAAGTTGGGTAAAATGGACTGTATAAAGATGTGGCATTTGCATTTTATGTAGATACTTTCATGAAGTTGTCTGTAAGAACACATTAAATAGTTCATGAAGCACAACAAACCATGTGCATATCTGATGTGGTTTGGAATGGCTGATGGCGTTTCTTCTCTCTGATTTTGGTTTGCCTTAAAGCCTCATGCTGTGATTGTTCAGTGGCTGAATTCAGGCAGAAGGAGGGAAAGATAACTGGAATTTTCAACTACTTCAGCCCTCCTACAGCCATTCCCATTCATAATTCAGAGCCCTCAGCACAGGACTGTGAGGGGATTTATCACGTTGTTATCTTCAGTGAGTGTTACTTTGAAGGTAGTGACTGGAAGGACTTTTACTGAATAATAAATACCTGAACTTGACTCACCCAAACCCTGTCTAAGCGCTTTCTGCTATGATCATAATACAGCAGCCTAGTTAAGAGTTAGAATAATCTTTTTTCAATTCTTAAATCCAGGAAGAGATATTATTAAAATGGGTATTTGAAAAACACAATCTACTGAAAGGCTGGTAATCAGATAGTACAGTCAGGGACTGCCTCTGTGAGGCACAGCCTTAGGCATAACATCATGGCTGCTGAAGAATCCAGACTGCACATTTTGTTGGAATGTGTAAAATTCTGCTATCATAGTAATTAACCAATTGACTGTGCTGTACTGTTTCTAGCCATGCACTAAACAAGTATGCCAAGTATGTTATGCCCAGGTGGAATGATAGATATCATTCTCAGTAATACTAAATATGCAAAGAAAGAAAATTAAATATGCAAGGTAGATTTTTTGTTGTTGTTGCTGTTTTTGCAGAAAATGCTAATCCCAGGCTTTACGATTGATGAGGTCTCCAGATGAGAGAGAAAAAATGTGTCATATGTCAGTCACTGAATAGAAGCAGTTCAACAGAATGCACTGAAAATTCCAGTGATGAGTTACTTCTGAATAGACCATTAGGTCATAGGATATAGGAGGTTATTCCACAGCAGGTGGATGGTGAAATCTAGTAAACTATGTTCTCATAGGAAAGAGAGAATAGCTAATAACAACAGAAGGCCATATAGATTAATCAAAAACACTGTAACCTCAGTAACCTCATGGCTGCATTTGGCTAAATGCAGTAAAATTCTAGGGTTTTTGCCCCTAACACTATCACAGTGATGTTAACTGGGCCCCAGTGGTAAACTGCAAAGTCTTTATATGAATTCATGTGTTATTTTGACAAATTCAAGCATGGTTCTGAAAGCCAAGATCCTAACTCATTGATTGGGACATCAAGTGCCACATATACATGGCTTTTAAATACCTCCAGTGATAGTGATTCAACCATGTCCCTGGGCAGCCTGTTCCAATGCTTGACAATCCTTTTGGTGAAGAAATTGTTCCCAACATCCAATATAAATCTCCCTTGGTGCAACTTGAGGCCAATTCCTCTTGTTAGCATCTGGGGAGAAGAAGCCAATACCCACCTGGCTACAACCTTCTTTCAGGTAGTTGCAGAGGTTTCCCCCAAGAATTTACAAATTACAGTCTATCAGCTTCATTGCTCAGTGTTTCTGAATCAAAGTGACCATACTTTGACCCAAACAATGCTTGGACTGGCTGAACACACTTATGTGAAAATTCCTGTCAGGATGTAAAAATTATGCCAGGTGTGATTCAAGAAAACAATTTCCCTTCCATTTGCAGGAAGTTAAAAACACTTTAATAATGTTTATTACAATTTTGGAAAGATCCTGTAAAATCTGACCAAAAGCACCACTGAAGATTGGTAAAGTGTCACTGTATCTTACTCTGACAATACATCAATTGAAATTTAATTACTAAAATTTTAATGTAATTAGCATTAATAATGTAATAATGTAATTTAATGTTAGCCTAAAACTTCAGGTGTCCCATCATGCATTTTAGATGAAACTAATATGTGGTTAGCTTGTGAATGAAAAGGATATTTTGCTGTTAATTGCTCCTTACTTTTATAATAAGACCATGTTCCACTGTGCCTCAAAACCTAGGTAAAGGTAAATCTTATGAGAATGATTGTTATTATATATGACTTCAGATAAGAGCCAACATTAATCTCATTTATTTGATTATGTGAAATATGGTTGTCATACCATACATACATCTACAAACATTTGAATTACTGAGAATTACTGTATGGAAAGGTGTTTTCCTTGTGCCAGCTGTTGATCTTACCTGACCTTTTTCTGACTTCACTGAAATAATTAAAATAGAAGGAAAAAAAAACAAGCCAAAAGTGGGTGGTTTCCTGTGGAGCTGGTAAATTGAGTGGGCTCAGAGAAGGATCTGGTGAATGCCAGAGCTGGCTTAAGTGTGGGGCAGAGCCACTAATCTGGCACTGAAACCCATAGGGAGGAGGAAATGGTAATGGTGGACTGGGAGTAAGAGCTCACCCTTTTAGCAGCAGTGAGATGCAGGATGGGCTCAGGTAGCCATTGAACTATACCCAAAATAGGAGCAAAGTTTCAACCAGATGTAAAAGATATTTCACTTCAGAGTAGCTTAATGGCTTGTTAATTTTGTTAACTACTGTGGTAGGCATTAGTTGAGGGAGAAGAGAGTCAACAACAGAATAAAAATAATTCCTCTGCTCTTGAAATTTCCATGGGTTCTTTTCTCTCTCTTTGTTGTTGTTGTTGTTTTTCCCTGCCTTACTACAGGCATTCATCTTTTCTACTATATCTGCAGCCTGCATGGTGACTGACAGACCATGAAAATGCTATAATCAGCTAACAGAATTGTAAGACTGGACTAGTCACTCACAGATACAAGCTTGGGATTTATATTTAGCTCTAGTGCTAATGCAGTTTGCAATTTAGGATGGGAATACCTGATCCATCTTTAAATAAGCTAATCCTCTTAAGGGAAAATTTCTAGTTGTTACAACCCTGTGATTGGCACAAAGTAATTTACTTTTTGCCATCATGGTGAGACAGTTTCCACTGCACAAGCAGTGTATGTGTGTGTAGATTACTTTGTAGACACATCCACCATCTACTTATGAATCTGATTTTTCTTTTGTGAACACGGCATTATGTGCTAACCTTTATGCATGGGTAGCAAAATGCAAGCCTTTTAGGGAGAAACTGAGAGTATAACAGTTAAGAATTCATTGCATAGCAAGAATGTGACACCTAGTGGATACATGACATTGAGGAAATGTGACAGTCCCATCAAGCAATATTGAAATTAAATGACCCTGTCCAGTAGAAAAATTAATTTGATTCCAGAAAAAACATTGATCTTGAATGACTCTTTTCCTGGGCCAAAGTAATTGGATAATGGCAAGTCCCCACTGAAAACTCATAAATATAAGAGGTGTCAGCAATAGTTTTAAAAGCATTTTTTGTAAACCACTAACAGACTGATGATGTCAGGCCAAAGAGGCAGAAGGCTCCTAAAATAAAGAGCCCCAAAGCCCACGAAGACATTGCAGATAGTCAACAAGATGTATCATAACTGGAGATGTCCAACATGCAAAACACAAGAACAGCATCAAAAAAACCCCTTTTGTTAAACCCACCTGTCATTGACATATTATTTCTTCTGGAATTGAGAGTTTTCACAGCTGGGAATGATCAGAGGTGAATAAATATTCTGTAAGGCCGCTGGAAGCTGGATGAAACTGAGACACAGTTTAAGAAGTCTGACTTACACAGTCTGTCCAAACTGTCTGATACAGATGGTGTCTGTCTTCTACTCCCCACTGCAGTCTGTAGTACCTGAATTTCAAATATTCACATATCTCCATTGTCCAGGGTTCCCTAGACCCTCACTGCTTCATTTTATACTGGCTACCAAACACAAATCAAACTTTTCACCATAAAATTTACATACAAAAATCTGTATTTATTTCCAAATATGCCAAAAGGGCTTCCCCAAGCACACCAGGGGAGCATGGTTTGCTGGTCAGCTCCTTCGCCCATTACCACTGCTCTGCCATCACACTTCTCACTTCCCAGCTACAAATGGACGTGTGGAACTATATTCTCTACAAAAGTCTTGGTATCAAAATGAAAAAAAAGTCCACTTTTGCCTGTACAAAACAACATTTTGGAAATAAAACTGACCCAGCTGAGGTGAGGGGGTTTTGTAGCTCAAGCTCCAGGAGGAGAAGGACATGAAGTGTGCCCAGGTGGCCCAGGAGCCCAGTGCCATTCTGATTTGTATCAGCAGTAGTGTGGCCAGCAGGACCAGGACAGTGATTGTCCCTCTGTACTCAGCACTGGTGAGGCCACACCTCCAGTGCCGTGTTCAGTTCTGGGCCCCTCAGCTCAGGAAGGACATCGAGGGGCTGGTTCAGGTCCAGAGAAGGGCAGTGGAGCTGGGGAAGGGTCTGGAGCACAAGTGCTGTGAGGAGCAGCTGAGGGAGCTGGGGGTGTTTAGCCTGGGGAAAGGGATGATCAGGGGAGACCTTTTTGCTCTCTACAGCTACCTGAAAGGAGGGTGTAGCCAGGTGAGGGTTGGCCTCTTCTCCGGGGCAGCCAGTGGCAGGACATGAGGACACAGTCTTAGGCTGTGCCAGGGGAGTTTATATTGGATATCAGGAAGAATGTCTTCATAGAAGGGGTGATTACATGGGCTGCCTGGGGAGGTGGTGGAGTCACCGCCCTGGAGGTGTTTAAGGAAAGACTGGATGTTGCACTCGATGTCATGGTCTGCTTGACCTGGTGGGTTCAAAGATTGGACTCGATGATCTCAAGGCCTTTCCCAACCTGGCAGATTGACTCCATGCCATGAGACAGAACGGGGAGGGAGAGGGGGAAATAAACAGGAGGATGACGTGAGACCTCGTGTCAGCGTTGATACAACACTGACATAACAGCACTTTGAAAGCACTGTGGTGCAAAGGCCGGGATGGGCCGGGACGGGGAGGGATGGGCTTAGCCGGGGTGGAGAAGGATGGGCTGGTACGGGCTGGGGAGGGCCGGGCCGGACCACGGCGAGGGGCGTTCCCAGCGGGCGGTGTCTCGTCGGGCCGGCTCGGCCGGGCCCGGTGCCCGCGGGCTGCCCCGCCCTGCCCTGCGGACGAGGAGCCGGAGCCGGCGGTGAGTGGGGAGTGGGCAGCCGTCACCCGGCGGGCAGGGGCTCTGTGTGCCTGCGCCGCTGCGAGGGGAGGAGCATCCCTCCTACCCGCCCAGCCGGGCAGCTGAGACACCCCCGCCCCTTCCCCCGGGGCTGGCGTGCCGGGCTTGGGAACCGCTCGGCCGTGGGAGCCGGCCCGGAGTCCGCGCAGTGCCCGGGGGCGGCAGGGAGGGAGGGAGTAAGTAAATAAATAAATAAGTAAATAAGTTACCGGCAGCGCTGTGGCGGGGCCGGCCGAGTGTCTCTCCTCCCTTTCTCTGGTTCCTATAAAAGCAGAGCGAGGCCCGGCTCCACACGGCCCCCCCCGCAAGGGCACTGCGGCTCCCCCGCCCCGAGCTGACGTGCTGGGGTCACCGTGGATTTAGGCCGGACTCGATGGCCTTCGAGGCGATTTTCTAACCCGAGTGATTCTGTGGGTGCCACCCGGCCGCTCCGTGCCGGGGCTGTGCGGGTTAGAGGGTCTCTGGGGCCTGTCACAAGCTGGCACAGTGTATGAAACAAAAAATGTGTGAAAGGAGTGGTGGAATTACCTCCCCCGGGGCCTGCTGGGGGAGTTGGATGAGCTGTGTGGGAAATACGTGTGGAAATCACGGGCACGGTTTGGAAAAGTGCTTTTCAGCGCTGTCCTGGTTTTCAGTAGTAACAAGCCTGAAATTAACAAATCTAACCGAAAGCCAAAAAGAGTATGCTTTGACTGGATATTAGGAAAAAACTCTTTACCGTGAGCGTGGTGAGTCACTGGAACTGATCGCCCAGAGAAGCTGTGGGTGCCCCACCCCTGGCAGGTTGGATGGAGCTCTGAGCAGCCCCATCTAGTGAAAGGTGCCCCTGCCTTGGCAGGGGGGTGGGACTGGGTGGCCCTTAAGGTCCCTGCCAAGCCAGGCCATTCTGTGATGATTCAATAGCTCTTACATAGTCCCTATGCCAAGCACAATGATTCTGAATAAATGGCATGAGCCAATAAATGAAGTTCACTGAGTAGCACGCTGTTTATACAAAGGCTGTTTTCAGAAAATAACTGTTCTGCAAAGCTATATTCTTAACTAGTAATATTTAATAATTATCTAGTGCTTTTCATTCTTTAAATTCTTTAGAAATTGCAATATATACAATGTGTAAGGCTTTATCTTAAAATACCCCAACACCTGGTTATGAATAGTGGTGCATTAATTTGGAGTGACTCACCAAAACAGTGTAGTCAGTCGTTACAATCCCAGTTACAGTGCCTCATCCCTGGTTAAATTTTTCTTTGGTCCTTTGTTTGTGCATCTAAAATGTTTTTTTAAGTACTTTATTAAGTGTATTTCTTTTAAAGTCATGCATACTTGGTTCAGAGCTGTAAATACAAATGTTGCAGAATTGTGTGCATGCAAAAAGGCAAGTGAAACTAATTGAAAACCCCATTGAAATTTGGCTTCAAAGCATTTTTTTGCCAGTCAAAAGTGTTTATTATGCATATATTTACCGTATCACTGTATTTTGTGGGATAATTTATATGAAATACAGGAGACTGATTTCTCTTTGAATCATACAAGTATAACTCTTGTAAAAGCTTAACTGAATCCTTACAGCAGCTTACTTAAAAGTTAAGTAATTTCACTGTCTGAGGTCAGTGCATAAAATCCTTTCTTCGGTCAAGTTAATAGCAAACAAAACCCCAAAGCACTAAACCAAAATCACAAAACCTTCCTGTAACTTTTAAGTTTATTAAGTGATGTCCATGAGAGCTTTTCTTCTTTTTTTTTTGATTTATTGATTTAAATTGAGTAGCTTGGTTACCAGATTTATCATTTTATATCAACACCTGTAATTTGCTTTATGAAGCATGATCTGATGATCTCTGTATAAAATTTGTTAACAAGACTAAAGAGGAGTGGCTGGGGTTGTTTAGCTTGGAGTGAGGGAGGCTCAGTGGAGACCTTATCACTGTCTACAGCTACCTGACAGGAGATTGTTGCAAGGTGAGGGTCTGCCAACTGGTGAGTGATAGCACTAGGGAAAATGGCCTCAGGGTGTGCCACTGGATGTTGTGAAAAATTCCTTCACAAAAAGGGTGGCAAGCATTGGAACAGGCTGCCCAGGGAAGCTGTTGAATCACCATCCCTGGAGGTACTTAAAAGCCATGTAGATGTTGCACTTGGGGGCATGGTTTAGTGGTGAACTTGGTAGTGCTGGTTAATGGTTGGATTCCAAAGCCTCTTCCAGTCTCAAGAGGTCTGTGTTTCTATAAAGATCCACTTAGAACATTTGGACTTTTTGCACATAATGTTGTGCTGATGCTCAGTGCTTTGCAACTGGACTTTGTCACAGAACACTTGGTTTATAGCTTTCAACAAGTCATTTAAGTGTTTTGTGCTTAATTTGCCTAGCTGTACGATAGCTGTCCTGCTCAACTACCCCTGATGATATAAGTTTCCTTGATATGGTTAAAGCTTTACAATATTAACTGAGAAGATTCCTCCTTAAGCTAATAATGTGTTTACATACTCTTACCATGACAAGCTTACTGATTTTAAATATCTGTTTGACTAAGGTTCTGTTTAGATTTTCATTTGCTGACAAATACACTGTAGAAAGCAGTTGTTTTTGGCAACAGTTTCTCCCTGTTGTGTTGTTTCAATGTACTTATTTGCCTTCCTTCTGCTACTACATCGCTATGTGTAGTGACAACAGTTGTCCTAGTTAGAGAGAACAGAGAATGCCATAGAGAACTGGTAGTGTCTTCACAACTGGAGAGGTTTCTCAAATGGGTCACAGTAGGAAGTCCACTAAAATGCACACCTATGCTTTTGCTAGGCACAGACATGTAACTCACTATAGTAAAGGTTTGTGGGTTTTAGGTTGATGCCAAATATTTTTTAACACTAGCATTTTCTTCTGTTTCTGTACTTAGAAAACCCTGAAGAGATTGTGGAAAAATCACAAAAGATGAAGAGCTGGTCGTCCTTGGATACGGTTGAGTCTGACTTCAGGCCTCTGGTAGTAATTGAACTTGCAAAAGGCACCAAAGAGGAAACCATAGAATGGCTCACTCAACGAATTGTAGACAAAAAAGCAGATGGAGGTGAGTACAATATGATCTTCTGTGACACTTTGAAAACAAATTGACTGTCATCATAATATAAAGACTTACAGAAGATTAGTTTTCAGGGAGTTTGTGGCTTAATGATTGCTTCGCCAGTCATCCCGTTTTGCATTTTTTAAGTTGCTTCATTATATGTAAGAATAAAGCTTCATGCTGCTGTAATGCAAATGTAATAACTGAACCCTCTTAACCCTGTTGTTAATGAAAACGTTGGCTTAAGGTCAAATGCCAGTTCAACTCTAGAATTCTTCTGTTTCTGCAGTGAAAGTGTGATAACCTGTCTTTCAAAGTAGTTTTTATAGCAGTTGTTTAAAGGATGTTTCTCTTGTTGCTCAGAGAAATCCATGCCAAAATGAAGACATCTCACATCCTGTCCATAAGACTTGTGTTGTAGAACAAAGTTAAGTTAGCAGAAAGCAATTTAATCTTGATAAATTCATGTTTGATTTTAGTTATATTCTTGGTAGCTTGTAGGGTTTTACAAAGGCAGTATTTCATCACTCATTATCCTTCCTGGAACTGAAGTTAGCCTAATTAATTTGTTGTTCTTTGGATTTTTCTTTCTTTTAAACATGTTTCAGAAGGACATTATTTATGGCTGTTGTAGCTTGTAGCTTATGGCCAGTAATGTTTCTGTGGCTGTTGGATTTGTGGGTTCAGGCCTCTGTTAGTTAAGTTAGGGATGTTTCTGTGTCAAAGGTCTGGTCTCCTTAAAATGAGTGGGACTGTTTGCAGAAGCACTGCTTGCCAATGTGATGTGAACATTAGGGGAGTAGATCCAAGTTGTCCCTGTTGTTCCAGTTCACTATTGTGAGGGCCTCCCCAGAAACAGGCCTAAATCAGAGGGTGACCCTGCAAGATTCTGAACCCCACATGTCAAGTGTTGTTGAAGGCTTAATTTTTTGTGCCCTCAAAAAGAGGCATTTTCAGTGCTCCTATTAAATAGGGCTAGTGTGATGGATGCTAAAATACTAGGGCTTTTAGATGGAACTCTAATATGTTTCCTTACTTGTTTTGCCTTTCTTTATTTTAAAGGTGCACAACTGCTGATTAAACCATTGGTCACGGAAGATGGACATGAAAATATTTATCTCGTTGGAGCTTCCCACTTAAGGCTGTTGCTGGGAGCTGAAACTGTGGGGTTGGTGAAAGAATGTAATGATAACTCTATGAGAGCTTTTACATACAGCAGTAGAAAGACTTTCAAAGATTTTGCAGGTAAGCAGTTGTAGGGATCTTTGTCATCGCAGAGTACTACTAAAGATTGTAAGAATTACACTGCTAAGTCTTTCACAGTCTTTTTATGCCTTGGAAGGGTAACAGTGAACAGAAATAGAAAGACCAAGCCTTGAAAACAGTACTCATTTTTAATTATGGAAATTCAGATCATATAATGGTTTTTTTTTAATTCAAATTACTTTAATTTGTTGCTTGTGTTTTCCGTTATGCTTTTCTGTGCTCCAAATACTCTCTTATTTGTTTGAAAGATTTTTGTTGAAAATAAGACTGAATAGTTGATAAACATGATTTTGCGATTAGCAATCAATATTATAAATTAGCACAGCAATTTAATTTCTGTGAACCAGTTTTGAGGCTTATTATCTTATAATTAGCTGGAGGAAATAGAACCATTTTTCTCTGTTACATTTACACATCAAACAATTAAACAAATAATTAACACTACAGAGCCATTTAATGGAATTTGGACATGATTAGTGAAATTGTTTCCTTTCCTCTTTTGTTTTAAGGAGATGCCAGCATGGTAATGTTTCTTTTTAAATGTGCTCCTTGTAAGGTATTTGACCTCCCTTCAGCTGGCAGAACTTTTTGCTCTCCAGGTAACCACTGGAGTTCCAGCTTAATCTTGCTAATACTTTTCATGTTCCTTTTTGAGTGATGCCTTTTGCCATGTTTTCAATGTCCAAGGTTCTTGGGTCTGTCTGAAACAATAATAAAGCTGAAGGTTTGTTTTTTTGATGCCAGTTCTGTTCACCACTACTGCTGTGTGCAATAACTATTGCAGTGTCTTTTCTTTGTGATCTTTCCTGAGATTAGGGAGCCTTGAGAACAGTTGCCCTTTGCAGAAGTGCCGTTTTCGTTTCTTTCATGCCTTTACATTCCTGATGCAAATCTGACTGTCATTGGTAACAGATTCTCTAGGAGCAGCCGGAACTCCAACTGCTGTAAATCTAAAATACAATTTTTGCTGTATTTGCTCGTATTTTTATTTTTAATAACATGAGTATAATTTTAATTTTGTCCAGATCCAATCTGAGGACAAAATTGTTGACTAAGCTTAGATGAGTGAAAAATGTCACCTTCAAGAAAACTCTCACAGCCTGTGTTGTCTTTCTGATATTTCTGGTTGCCCAATTTAACTGATACTGTGTTGGGTTTTTTTGTATTTGTTGCTGTTTAGCTTCTTCTTTAGTGTATTTAAAGCAATTTCTACTGTTTCTTATTCCTGAGGGGAGTAAAAATTAATTGGTCATTGTATTAAGGAAATCAGAGTCTTTTTTCCTGATAATGGGATTGACAATAGATTTGTTGCTGTAGCTTTTAAAACTTAGGGATTTTTTGAACATTTTCTTCTTGATTTACCTGATTTCTGTATTTTTATCAGAACTAATTATCTCAAATGGCTTATGTTGTATGAGCAGTAAGAGCAGAGCAAGATACTGTGATTCTGTATTTGCTGTGAAATGCTCACCGAAAAGGATATTTGTCCTGACAATCTTAGTGGTTTTTGTTATGAAAATGCTTCAGGAACTGTATGTCAGAAAGGGGTGGAGACGTGCTGAAATTGGCAAATAGTGAATGCCTAAGAAAGATTCTTTCAGCAAAGCACCTGCAGTTAATACTTCAGAGTTGTCTGTCTCTTCAGTGATTTGTTCTCTCAGTTTATTTGGGTAGTCAAAAATGCAGTGACTGGTTTGTGCCAGTTAGAGAAGGCTTATTCTCAAGAAGTTTATTTTAAATAATGGAGTTTTTGCTAATGGATGTACATTGGCAATAATAGTAACATGATTTTTTTTTCCTGATTTTGGTCATTTTTTAATAGTTATTTGCTGCCAGGGTTGTATTCTGGTGCTGCACAATTTCATACTATCTTCTTTTTGATTTAGATGACAATCACAATTTCCTTACAATGTCAGAATGTCAGTACATCATCAAACATGAACTTGAGAATTTGAGAGCTAAAAGTGAAAAAATGATCCCTGGATATCCTCAGGCCAAGCTGTACCCTGGAAAATCGATTGGTAAGCAATTTAGTTTGTTGGCTATAACTCACTGTGCTGATATAGGATAGTGTTCATTGTGAAAAGAATTTAATTTTCCTGTATTGAAGAGAAATCATTTGGACATGAAAGTCCCACTAGTTTGAATCAACTTTGTTTTCTCACTGCTTCAGAGTAATAGGACAAGAGGAAATGGATGTACAGTGCAATAAGAGAAATTTTGAATACCTATCAAGAACTTTTTTCACAATAAGGTGACCAAACATTGAAACAGGGACTTAAAGAGATTGTTGGTAACTCTGTCCTGAGAGACTTTTACATCTTCACAAGACAAAGGCCCTAAGCAGCCTGATTTAAGCTGCACCTACTTTTAACAGGATGTTGGGTCAGATTACTTCCAGTGAGACTCCCATTCTGAGTCTCTGAGGCTGAGGCTCTGGCCTTATGTTCCTTTCAGTTGGATAGTGTTCATACATGTTGATGTCATTCATTATTTTTAATTAGTACCCAACACAAATTTTTTTTAATTACATAATGATATTTTTTGATTGTCTCTGTATAAAAATAGTGGAATGAGTAACTGCTCCAGAGTTAAAAATTTCATAATAAGAAGGAAGTTTTGTTTAACTTATTTGGTTTCATCAGTCTTTGCTGCAAGAGCTTTTTCTTTTCACAGGAGAAAGAAGCAATGAGAGCTAGTGCTGTTTTTATAGTAGTGGGAACTAGTTCATTGGCAGAGATGCTACAGTTTCTTAGGAAAATTTATCTTAATATTTGTATGTCCTTTTAATAACAGTATCTGTATTCATTAAGTGTTGGTCATCAAAGAAAGATTTCTGTGCATATTAGTGGTTCAAAAAGTCTAAATAAATGTGAATGTCAGATGAGTTTACATTGGTAATTTTTTTATATAACCAAAGTATTTTTCTAATTATGTCAAGCAGATGCCTACGGGAAATAGTAAAATACTATCACACAGCGTCCAGTGCCTCCCCTCTCCTGGTTTCGAATTTATTTTCTTTTTTTAATATGGTTGTAGCTTCCAGAGCAGCTTTCCATAACAAAGTTAAGTACAAATTGTGGAATATATAGTCTGTTTGCCATGAAGATGTGTTGTAATTTATGATTTAATGTTAACTGATAAGTCAAAAATGGTTTTAGTGTCTTTCCTGTAGTTAATACAACGGTGGCGTTGGGGCTTTCCTCACAAAGCTACATACAGCATTTCAGTTGTGATTTTTAGCACTTTTTGTAATTGAAGGTGCAACCGGTTGTATAGAAGACCTATAGAATAGTTAATAGATGTAAAAAGGTTGCTTTTTCTCTTCCAGTGAACAGCACAGTGCTTGTAGGAATAGGTATAACTGCTCTTCATTATGAATAATTTTTTAATTAACATGCAGACAATTTGTTTAATTCAAGTTCTAGATCTATTTCAAAGGTACTTTAGGCTTGCCAAGTACATAATGTGACCTGTTTGTTTATGTCAACTTCATTATCTTTTGAAGGAGTGCCAGGAACATTTTTATTTTCCTTCTAGTGAGAAGATTATTGACCAGTGGTATCCTAGTTCAGATTTTCCCACTGCATGATAGAGAAGAGTTGAAAAAGCTCCGTCACAGCTGGTATGGCCGAGTGAAAGTTGGCTATCAACCTTTAGGTATGTGAACACTTACTCCACTACAAATAAAATGCAGGGTTTCTTCTGGAGAAGTTTTCAGTTTGTCTGAGAAGACCAAAGGTCTTTCCTAACTTCTACGCCAGCATTTAGCTTCCATAGAAGTGAAAGTCCTGTGTGGAAGGTAAGTATTGTACCAAGGAGTCTGTTATTTCACTAAGAGTTTACCTTTTTACATCCCCAATTACTCACTGCAGTTCACCTCCTCAAACACTACCTTTCTGCCCAAGTTGCTTTGTTGGCCTTTGTGATTCAAAGTCCCTTTTTTGCCCACCTTTGTTCTGGCTGATCTTGGAATAAACAGAGTGGCTTAGGCTCTGATTAAGGAAGCACCTGTGTTTCCAGGCTTGTTGACATGCACAATTGAGGTCTGCTCACTGTGCTCTCTTGATTCTAAGATGGCTTTAGGATTATCTTTTGCTGCAATGACTCTCAATACAAATGTTCTGGAGGGAGGCACTGCATGTCTCATGATTTTCTTTCTTGTGACTACAGATCTTTGGTTGTAGTTTTCAAGTTGGAGCTGGGGGAGCAGTTCAGATGCTCAGCATCTGCATTCTGATCATCTAATGTAGAGCCTTGAAACTAGACCATTGCTCTTTTACCAGTTGGACAAATTTTTCCTCTTCTAATGTTCACTGTATGACCTCGTGAAATGGTTCTAACTTTCAAAATTGGTGGTTCCAGAGTCTGCAGATTCAGTGTCCATGAGCTTCCATATAGTAACAGTCTGCACACCACAAATTCTCCCTTGCTATCAGTAAAGCAGTAATGGTCCAAGCCAAGACTGTTTTGTCAAACTGACTCTTGACAAGTTCCTAAATGTCTGGAATTCACAAAGCTATTTTGAGTTGTAGGCATGTCAAAAGTGTGTTTACAACTGTTTGTTTTAAATTCATTGTCTGTATGAAGACTGTATGTTGTTGCATGCCAGCATCACTCAGGTATATATATTTTATATTTTCTAAAATTTATATTTTAGAATCTGAAAATGAAAATAATATTTAGACTGGCAATGTGGAAAGATAAGTTCTAAATTCTAAACCTGTGAACTTTACCTAAAAATAAGAAAGTAAGCATTTGGGAGTTTGCCTGATTATAAATCTCTGGGTCTTGTAGTTGCTTGAGATTCTTTCCTGAGCTACAGGAAGTTCAAGATCTGGCTCGATAATGCCAGAGTGTTGTGTTAGGAGTCTTGTCTGCTTGTCTTCTGTTGATGTGAGAGAGCATTTTTTTTTTTTACTGACATTGAATACATACAAAATTTTCAAGTAAATCTGAGGAACCTGTTAAGTATGCACTAATTTAAGGATGTATTTCATGTTGCATGCTCGGAGTATGAAATTGTGCTGATGACCTACACATGCATGTATTTGTTAATGCATTTTTGATTGAGAGGGATGTTGTAGTGCCAGTTCTTCTGTTTACCTTTCCTTCATGCATTGAGAGAGCTACCTGACTGACAAATGTGAACTTCTGCTGTAGTGTTTTGTAAACCATGAGCCATAAGAATATTCTGGTATTGCACATGGGGTTTTGATATATTAGTCTGTTACAGAGAGTGTCAATTCAGAGGTCATGATTCTGGAACTGTTTTGTTAAGCTGGTGAATAGATAGCAGCGACATGCACGCAATCTGGTCTTCCAAGCAGACAAAGATAAAACAGATTTTGGTATTCAAAACTCTGCTAGGTATTTCTGTATCTTATGTGGTACTATTTCTAGATTATGTTGAATACTTCTACATTTTTTTGTTATTAGTAAGACGAGTGAGATCTTGTGTTGTTGGAGGTAATATATCTGAAATACATCCACTACTAGTGCACTTTTCAAGTCTCTATAACACCTGAGCAGACAAACTTAGTGAGTACAGCAAGTGTGTATGTCATGTATCAATTGTCTGCTGCAGAGAATATGTCAGCCTGGGTGTTCTGACGTGTTTAAGCTTAAAGATTTCAATATACCTTTCATCTGTTTCTTTAGTTCCTTCAGAGTTGTCAAAGGACAACTAGCCCTTTCTGGCCCTGCGCAGGCTAAAATGAATTTGCTTCCCAGGAGTATGTATGCCAGTGAGAATCTTCAGAAGTTAGGTGTCACTTGCTGTTAGTTTGTTTTTATTACATCAAATGCCTTCAATGCCATCCTGGCCATTCAGTGATTGATTCTGTTATCAAGATGATACTGTTTTCAGTTGGGTTGGAGTTTGTTTGTTTTTTTTTTTTTCATTTTCTCCTCCTATAGGTATCTGATGTTGCTATAGTAAGTACTGGGATATTTGGTTTCTTTACAATCTGAATGTTTATGTGTGTGTGTATATACGTAACATAAAAAATGTAATTCAGAGAACTATCTGTATTTTTTGAATGGGAGAAGGAGGGGGAAAAAAAAGAGCAATAAAATTCACTGTGTTATTTAGAAAAAGAAAATCTGGCCAATAGAAAGTTGTACGTTCACGTGAAGTCAAGTTTGATATTATACTGACTTCTGTGTTAAGTGTAGTCTTAATTGATTAATTTCTCTCTGCAGATGACATACGCTGCTACTTTGGTGAAACCATTGCTCTCTACTTTGGTTTCTTGGAATACTTCACATTTGCTTTGATTCCAATGGCTGTCATTGGGATTCCTTACTATGTGTTTGCATGGGAAGACTATGACAAGTATGTGATGTTTGCCACATTCAATCTGCTCTGGTCGACTGTGATACTGGAAGTTTGGAAGCGGATTTGTGCCATCCTGACATACCGCTGGGGGACGCTCTTGATGAAACGGCAGTTTGAAGAACCCAGATCAGGCTTCCATGGTGTCCTGGGTATCAATCCTGTCACTGGGAGGGAGGAGCCAGTGTACTCAAGTCTTAAGAGACAGTTACGGATTTATCTAGTGTCCTTACCATTTGTGTGCCTTTGCCTCTACTTCTCACTGTATGTGATGATGGTTTACTTTGACTTGGAACACTGGGCTCTGGATTATCACAAAGAGAATGAGTCTACCTTCAGCAGCTTGATGCTGTATGTGCCCAGTATCATATATGCTGTTGTGATTGAAATTATGAACCGTATCTATCGGTACGCTGCTGAATTCTTAACATCGTGGGGTAAGAAAGTGGTTTATTCTTCTTCCTTCAAGTTAGAATCCCAGATGCTTAGACTGGTTTCATTTTAGAATACATTACAGTGAGCTTTTGTTTGACAGAATGCTAAAGAAATGTCCTGAAATATTTTTTTTTTTTTGCTGTGGGGTAAAAGGGATGGCCATTTTAACTTCTTATATTTTGAATGTTCTGAAATTGCGGTGTCATATTTGGTTTTATTTGATCTGAGTCTGACATACCATCAGAAGGGGTTATCCTGCCCTTCCTTCTTCAGCCTCCGTCTTCCTTTGGTGCAGAAGTTCCCCTTCCCTGGTTCAACTCTTTGTTTTACTGTGTCAGCCATGATGGTGACAAAAGGGGTAAAGTGACAGCATAAGGAAGGAGCTCAGAGCTGGATGGGTGGCAGGAAGGACTGTTCTGGCAAGTTGCATGCACAGCCTGGGTTCGCTGAGTGTTTCTTAGTCTGCTGATACATCTGTGCAGAGGGCAGAGGCACTGAGTTAATGGAACCAACTCTAAAACCACCAACTAAATATATATGTGTTTATATATGCTACGTATGTCACACACTGAGATTTCACATCCCTATTAAAACAAAGCACTCTTAGAAGAGGAGGAATGTTATCATAGATTGCCTTCCTTCTCCTGTGTGTGTGTGGCTTATTTAACAGATTGGGCCTTGTGTTTAGTAACCTAACATAAGGATAGTGAAATGCTAGTGTTTATTTTGAATTTTAACACTTCTACAGACATGTGCAGTCACTTTCAAAGTTAATAGATGAAGCTAATGGAGAGTTAACTGCTTTGTGTAGCTCCATATGGCATTTATTTGCAGGACAGAATCCAGATTACTAAAGCCAGAGACCCAGAAAATTAACAGAAGAAAGATAAAGCAAAAAGGAGACTGATGCAGAAGATGGAATAAAAAGAGGTGTTGAAGTGGAGCTTGGTTAAGCATGCCAAATTGATTTGCTCAGCAAATTCAACCTGACAGCCACAATAGTAAATGCAAGCAATTTCTTGCTTTGTTTAGGACTGTTCAAGGTTCTTATTTAAATGACTTTTAAATTCATATCTAGAATTCAGTTGACTTTTGTTTCATCGTTTTTACTATACTGCAAGAAAAAGCTTTTCTGCAGAATACCCCAGTTATATTGATCAGATAGGCTAAAATGTCTTTAGCAGGCAATTCAAGGGGCTTTTTTTTACTCACGTTTTGTTTTGTTTTAAGCTGATGTTTCATATTCAGCAGAGACAGTATTTATGTAATTTGTTGCACTGACAGCTTGTGCCTTTTCTGTTCTACCCAATATGTTTATGCTGCCATGCTTCGAGTAGGCTGAAAAGCTCATCTGACTGTCCTACCTTCCCTCCCACATGGCATATTTTCAGATAATATCTGACTTAATCAGCTAAACTGATGAAGCATGGGAAGCAATCTGTAGTATTTTAAGCTCACCTTTCACACCCATTTATCATGAGAACTGATCATTTTAGTGAAAGCTAAAAGTAAAAATTGCATTCAGTCACTTGAGTGCATTTTCCACGTGTCAAGCCCCACTTCACACCCTTGTCAGAGTTGAACTCCGTTGGTTTTTCCTGAGCGGGGTCCATAGGTGAAGGTGTCTCAGCCTTGTTGACACAGCTCACACCAGTGTGCTGCCTTCTCAGTTACTGCTTAGCCAGGCCTTTAAAGGTACGGTCTGACAAAGAAATTGTAAATCTCCCATTCACTTTACTTTTCTCCCCACTGGTAACCAGCCTTCCTGAAACATGAGCTTCTGATAGCTTATCTTAAAGGAACTGAAAATATTAATTTAGAATGAGTAATGCATCTGTTGAACTTCATGTACTCTAGTCTTGCGCTAGAGCATAGAGTCTGATCTAAAGTCCTTGGAGATGCATGGGACTATTTCTGTGAGCAATTACTGGTTTTGAATCAAATGTGGTATTGTTACTGTTCGTAGTATATTCCCATTAGTTGCATTAGTTTTCAGCAAAAGAACAGTCAATAGCTAGAAACATTTTGTTATGTGTTAAGCATGATGGTTGTTTTTTCTGTCTTGGCAGTAAAAAAAGTACTGGAGTTGTAGACAAAAATATATATGATAATACAGTGCTTCCTAGGTTAAATGAGGTACTGGTATGGTATAGATTCTTCTTCCAATAAAGTGTTGGGGGAACATAAGCTATTAAGTAATTTTTGGGTGGAGGAGAAATCTTTTTGCTCTTTTCAAAACAATGTCTAGTATATGATAAGGGCTTCTGCTGTTTACTAATCAGTAATTTTGTTGGTGTTTTAGAAAATCACAGGCTGGAATCTTCATATCAGAATCATTTAATTCTGAAGGTCTTAGTGGTAAGTATGTAGTATAAGCAGCTTTTAAGATTATTTAAAAGGACAGCTTGTCATGTGTTTTATTAGTGCTTTCCTAGCATTACTTCACTGACCTACAGTTTTATTCAAGGCCAAATACTAGGGCAGATATCAGAGTAAACAAGCTCTCTATTGTGTTTGCAGTAACTGCTAGACTATTTTAGGTGCCTCTTTTTATAGTGGAAAGTTGGCTTTTAATTTGTATTGTAGAATTCTACATGAGTATGATTTCATGTTAACTGATGTGTTCTTCAAACTGGGGACTATTCTGTTCTATTTTTGCAAGATTTTATGGTTAAATCATCTTTTTAAAAGTTCATGTATTGACTTTCACTTATACTGTCATTCAGACCATCAGAGGAGGCTGGAAATACGTGTCCCATCAGTCTGCTCCTGTGCTGTTTTATAGTATTTACTGATCTATTTCCTTTGTGTCTCTGAACAACTAGCTTTTGTGTGTGTGTGTGTGTGTGTGTGGTTGCTCTTTTATGTGTATACCTCGACTTGACACTGATTCTAAGGAGTTGTACTGTTAATTTTGAATTTGCATGTAAGATGTTCAGTAAAAGCAGTTGCCAAGATTGGTTTAATTAATTGTTCCTTTTTGAAAAGATTTTTTAAATCTCTTCCAGCATTATTTTTTTTTTATTTCCTTCAGTGTGGAGAGTTTTAATGTGTAATTTTGTTTTGGTTTTGTTTGTTTGTTTTGGTTTGGTTTGGTTGGTTTGCTTTTGTTTGGTTTTGTTTGTGGTTTTTGTTTCAGTTTTTTTGTTAAATCCACTTGCTGTCCATCTGTTGCTGGTAACCTGTAGAGCTACAACTCTTGTACATGTAATTTATAGCTTTATCTCTGCCTTTATCAAAAAACTTAGCACTGTCTCATTTCCCCATAGGAAATCTATAAAAAATAATTGAAAAAATTGTGGAATGTGGAAGTTCCTCCTAATTTTCACTTTCACCCTGTGAATGGCTCTCTACACTCCCTATGTTATCAATGTTGTCCATGAGCTCCAACATAGGAGCAGCAGCACTGATAGCAAGTAGGAAACTTCAGAGCTTGATTATGATTTTTCAAGTAGAGTACTGTGATTATGTAACATTTTAGAAGTAGGGAATATTTCTCTTGGTTGTAAAAAAAAAACCCTCAATGCGATTAAACATAAATCTCAATGTACAGTATCAAAGAATAGTTGTACATATTGAGAGATGATCAAAATATGTGCATTGGATGATATAAGTATTTATTAACAAATAGTCATTACTCTAAGATCAGTATGTCGCTTTTATACTGCTATCTCTGGAGAAATTGCCAAAAAATGAAGTTAAGCAGAAGGTGACGTTTTTAATGTCCACATTTCCTAATTGAATTGTAGTTCTCTTTGTGCACTATGCTTCAGGAAATCATTAAGCATGTCAAGTAAAAATGTGAGTAAGACCAATATTCAAAGTGGTATTTTTCTGACTCAGTAAAGAAAATTTTAATGAACAGTTTACATTTGCATGGAAGCCATTTCATCAAGCTGTTTGTTAGATGATATTCTGCATCTGAACTTTTGCTTGAGTACTGAAACCAAATATTTTTATTTGCAGTTCAACTTCTTAAACTGTTTTGCATCTCTCTTCTACATTGCCTTTGTGCTGTTTGATATGAAGCTTTTGAGACAGGTGAGTTCCAAAAACATCTTAAGAATGTTGATGAATGTAGGAAAATAAAGGATTGATTGAAACAGGACTTTAGTATTTAATTGTTATTCTAAAACATTAACCTGACATATATTTTCTTAGAAATCCATCCTCTGTATTTGAGTTTCCCTAACACTGGTGAAGAATCGTAACAGAGTGGAGCTTTTCTTTCCCTCTGTATAAATGAGGAACTGTTTTCAAATAAACTGATTATTCTGTCACGCAGATGAGTCTGGGAAATTTTCATTTCCTCTTGTGTTAGAAAATGCTTTTTTCTGTAGTGCTCTCAATGAGAGACTCTTGAGGATAGGAGCATGATTAAGTTTATGACTGCAGCGAGGATCTGCAAATAAATAAAGGCAAGACGAATTTGTGGTTAGTATTTTAAATCAACTTCTGTTGTTAATATCTTTCATACACTCAAATTCATGACAATTGTGTGTAAGGAAAATATTTTTGCTCTAAACATAATGAGCAGTACAACAAGAACTTCAGCTCAAGTTCTCTGTTCTGTAAAGTGATCTCTAGCAAAACACTTGACATATCTATTCCAGACATGAGATTCACAAGATTTCCTCTACTTTCAGGTAAAAGCAAGAAGAAAAAAAAATAGGAAAAAGAAGAAATTCACTATTTAACTCTGTGATTGTCATAGCTGATTGTAACCTTTCATTGTACTTGGTGTACTGTTTCCAAGATACATCCAGATCCACAAAATAGTCTTTTAACTCCTACTTTGTATTTTTCAGTGCATAGCAAAGAGTGGGGACTAGAGCATCTATGCTTCTTACATGCTATTCCTACGTTTTTTAGACTGGCCTTTTTTTTTTTTTGTCATAGTATAATAACTCACAGTGTTGCTAGAACACACAGAATTTCAAATGATCACAGGTTTATCACAGTTCTAGTTATTTTCATTTCTTTTTCTAAACTTCAGAGCTTGGCCACTTTACTGATAACTTCGCAGATCCTCAATCAGTTTGCAGAATCCTTGCTTCCTTACTGGCTCCAAAAGAGACATAACAAGAGGATGAAGAAACGTGTATCTTCTCAGAAAACTGATGCAGACTTGTCATTAGCTGAGCAAGTCAACATGGAGAAAGAAATGGGAACCTATTTGGTATGTTCTATTACTGTAAAAGACTTAAAACTTCTCTGGGCTGTAGCTGACAAAGACATCAGCCAGGGCAAATGCAAATATCTCTGACTGTCTGGCCTGACAGCTCATTTCCAGCTTCATCAGTTTTGCTGGTAGTATTGTTTGTGCAGCTGCATGGTCCTCTGGATAAAAAAATGGATACAGTGCAGGATCCCAGTTATACCAGAAGGAAGAGGAAGGAATGAGCAGCTGTATCTGGAGCTACCTAACCCCGTATCACTGGAAAGGAGTATTTATGTAATATACCCTTAATCTCCAAGAGTAACCTGAGGGATACCAGGATGAGTAGCCTGGCATAGGGAAGAGAGGGTGTTGTTTTGGGTTAGTTTTGCAGTGGTACTAGTTTAAATGGTCAGTTAAACTAGAGCCTGAGAGTGCACTTGTGTGTGGATGGGGACAGAAATGGAAAAAGCAGAAGAAACCAACTCTGCAAAACAGTACTGTTGCTGGAAGCTCTTGCTTTATGAAACCACAGCTGTTGCATTTACTTTCTCTCGGGTTCTGTTTCTGACAACTTCCTACCCAGTATAATTTTTGTATTTAACACAGTTCATGCATTTTGCTCTTTGCAGTTCTAAAGGAACTGACAAAGTTGACATCAGTGTGTATGTCAGGATCTTACAGACTGGCTGATAACTTGCTTGATCAGGTGCTGCAAGCATAGTCAGAAGTCTTAATACTGCTTAATACTTCTATAAGAATTACATGTAGATAATGTACTTTTTTTATATAAAAAGATAGAGATTAGCAGTTTGAAATTTTATATTAATACCATATCAGATTCCTCTCTTCCTGCATGAAATGGGAAGAGGAGAAAGAAATACCACCTTTATAACTGAGAAACTGTACAAATGTTAATACTTGTGTTCCTGTGTGAAGGTTGATATTTCCCATGTTGGGTATGAAGTGAGATAGATTTAGACAGCTTGTCTGTCTGGCATTGGAGAACACAGCAGAAATCCCTGAATTAGTGACTGAACTGGTCCATGAGCACAGTCGAGCACTGCACCTACACAGCAACAAAAGCTGTGTGTTGGCATCAGGCCTTGATGTGCCCGACCAAGTGAGCTCTACCTCTTAGACCTGAGCTGACTTCTGATTCCCAGCTGTCACATACAAAGCCACTGTGGTGTCTGTGAGTCACATTGCCCAGTGCTGCTTGTGCAGAACTGGGTGAAATGAATCTGCACCCATTGTATGGTTGTGGCCTGAACAGTTTTCCACAGGGATCCAAGAGTAGAGTCAGGACTTTGTCTTGGATGCGTCCACTGCTACCCTCAGTTTCAGTTCAAGACTTCTGTACTCAAGGCCTTAATTTTATATTCAATCTAAATATTATAGTTGTGCTGTGCTTGTGAATGTATGATATTAGACCACTGATTTGTTTGCAAGCAGAGCTGTCAGCAGGCAAGAATATTTCTAAAATTAAAACTGTCACAAGGGGGAAGCATTTGACTATGTTTAGTACCTGAGGAGTTCAGCAGGAGTCTTGACAGAATTCTGTGTTTCAGCTCTTTTGTTTTCCTTCCTTCACATGCTTTTCAACATTTAATTCTCTATTTTCTTTGTCCTCATTCTCTCACTTTTCAAATCTCCAGCCTTTAACCCTGTTTAAGATGTAAAAACATCCTGCAATATTTTTTTCCTATAATTTCTGTTTCTCTCGTTCTCCCTGAATTTCTTTGTTGGTTTTGTTTCCTTGATGCTGAACACTATGTCCTCATCTCATGTCTGACAATGGCACAGTTAGAAATTTCTTGAACATTGTATCAGACTCCCTGTTTTCCTACACAAAGTTTCATAAATAAATACTTCCTTTTCATACTCTGCTGTTCTAAAAGTCAGTAGGTACTGGACAAGGAAATAAGAAAAAAGGTATGAGGAAGCAGTGGGATTACTGTGCAGTTACCAGAAGGAGAGGCACAAAGGGAAGCAATGCTCTCTGCCTGCAACAGTTCTCTAAGAAAGTGATAGCAGGAATAGATGTATGGCTGCCACCCCAGTGAGGGATCCTGTACAAATGTCCCTAAGAAAGGTCTTAATAAAATTCAGGATTTACACAAAATGTTTCTGAAGAAAAATCTTAGTGGCTTTAAAAGTCAGGTAGCATTTCACAGTTTGGCCTGCAGAGCAGTTTGTCAGACCCAGCTATACCGTGCAACTTGAAAATGAGCTCAAATGAAAATGCAGCTAATGAGCACCCCATGTTGATTTCTGAGCTTGCAGACTTCCACTGTCTCTCTCTATTTGCTAGGGAAAAAAGCATGAAGTGCTGGAAAAGGTAGTCAGTTTAACAGCAGTAATGGGTGGAAAAGATTAGAGAACCATGTGTCTGAGCCAAAACCAGTTTTATGTGGTTCCTGCAAGAATCTCAGTTACTGTTAAGTTTTTCTGATTTAAATTTTGAATGAGAGGACAATATGTGGGTCTGTGTAAATACAAGATAGCTAGATCCCAGTTTAATTTTTCAGTATTTCACCAACCTTTGTTCAGTGAATGCTTTTTCTTTAAAAGTGATTGTTTTGGTTCTTTCATAAATAATTGCTGTAATCACAGAAAACTATTAATACTACAAAAGCAATATACAAATACAATAAATCTATATGTGAATACTTTGTAGGCATGTAAGTACCCACATTCTTTGTTTAAAGATCAGGTGATAGATGTGTTGTGGATTTGTTAAGATGTTTTGTTTGCACTAATTGTTCCTTTCAGATCTCAGTGCTCTGTTGTGCTGTTTCAGCCTCCCAAGTGGGCCACTATAACCTACCCATTTTGCAAAAAAAAAAAAAAAATCAAGCAGAAGTATCAGATAAAAATTGCTTATCTACCAACCAATCATTCTGGTTATGCCTTTCATGGGCAGTCTGAAATAGTAGGACTTCTAAGAGCACTGTGGCAATAGGAGAATGTTCTGACAGTTTAAGTGCATGGTGCAATTTTCCCCATTTTAACCCATTAACTAGATTTTTTTTTTTAATTGCTGTTGTTTTCTGTCAACAGTCATTCCCAAACAACTGATTTGGGATAAGGAGACATATTTATAACTATATTGTTATTTCTGTCTTTTTTTTTTTTTTTTTTTTGGGAGGTTAAAGTTTTTCTTATTTTTCCTCTGTTTCTCAGGGTACTTTTGATGATTACCTGGAGTTGTTCTTACAGTTTGGCTATGTGAGTCTTTTTTCATGTGTTTATCCACTGGCAGCTGTCTTTGCAGTGTTAAACAACATCACAGAGATATACTCTGATGCCTTAAAGATGTGCAGAGTTTACAAGCGTCCATTTGCAGAACCCACAGCAAATATTGGTGTTTGGCAGGTAATTTTTTTGTCTTTTTTCTACTTGTTTTAAAAGAGGTTTCAGCAAAAGTGTTTAACCTGTGTGTTTGGCCCATGAGACACTTTAAAGTTTAGTAGGTACTTTGTTCTTTTCAGTGCCTTAGAATATTATTTATCCAACTCTATATCCAAGTGATTATTTTGGTGGGGTTTTTGACCATGTGTCTTTACGTTGCCTTTGAAAAGAAAATAAACCTTTCTTTTAGTTCTTGTATGTTTATTATACTCCTGTTTCATTTGCAACAAAGCAAAGCTTCCAGATACTGCCTAGTACTCTTTATAGCCAGCATTATTTTGGAAATGGCAATGTGGGATGCAATCTCAGAAGCATGGAGCTCAGCAAGGGTTTCAGAAAAATTGAAGAACAGATAAACTATGTGCTTGGCTTGTGCCCTTGTGATCACTGGTACTCAAGCTGACTAATTTTAAAATAACCTGGATCTGTGAGCAGGAGCTGGAACTTTCTGCACAGCCTGAACACTGTAGTCTATCTAAACAATTTCATGCTAGTAGTACTGGATTTTCTGTCCTCATCTGTTTACCCTTGAAGCCAGGATAGCACCAACTGTTTTGGAGCCTGTTGAGTGTGCTGAGTCAGTGAACTGATCCTGACCAGACGTTTTTCTGCAAAGAAAGGAGGTGACTAAGTTGCATCCAGACTTTAGCATTCCGTAATAGCAGTGGCTTGATAATTCTGCTTTTGTTTGACAGTTTTTCTAGTGATATGCAATGGAGACAAAGGGCACAATTAACTAATCGACTCCTTGTTTTGAAGGGGTTGTAAAAATTATCCAATGAAGCAAATGAGAGCTGAGAAAAGAAATCATGAAACTTCAAGTGAAACGTACTTGCAAAAACGTGCAAACCAAGGATTCTGAGCAATGTTCATTAGACATATTGATATCAATGAAGTGGACTTAGAGGAGAGTCTTTTAATAATGTCATTAACATGTGTGAATTATAATCTGATTGCATTTTAACATGGGATGTATTTTCTCAGTCCTAAACCATGCTGCTGGCATCTTGATGGCATAGCTGCATTGAGCAATGGTGTCACCCCCTGAAAAATCAGGCTGTGGTCATAGGTCACAAGCATAGCAGCAGGTATATTAGTAGCATTTGGTTTGGCTAGAATAGTTCGTTTCAATCAAGGGAATAGGCTGAAAAATTATAACACTACTGGTACAGTAGTTTTTTTTACGGTGTAATTTTTTAAACTAATTGTAGAAATGAATTTCCTTTGTGAATTAAAAATAAAAATTAAAAATATGAGCTAAATTTTCAAGTCATTTCATATGGAAAATTTGAGCATTTGCTGAGAGATTTCTGTTAAAGGAATACTGGAATTATCAGGTGATCTGAATCACTAGCTTTTTTGTCAAGGAGAAAGTTACTTCTGCTAATTTGGTGTGACAGTTGCTACAATTCAATGTCAGTCTTTCTTATTCCAGACAGGACCTTGGAATAAATAACTATTATATTGCAAATGTAATTGTTAAGCTGTATGAGTATTTTCAGACATTTTGTGGGACCTCTGTAGGAAAGAGCTTCTTAGACTTAGGCTGTTGCACGTGTTTAAATGTAAATATATCTTTTGACAGATTTCAGCTTGTGCAGCTGGTTGTGTTTTAAAAAAGCATTCCAAACCATCCTTACCTTTTCCTGTTACTTAGCATTCAGACAAAACCTCTAGATCCAGTGTTAAGACTATTAGTTCCTCTAGGAATTTTGCAATTTTTCCTTTAGCCTGAAATAAATTTATGTTTAGGAGTACAACTGTAGATGAGTGCATACTCTTTTACATGTTCAGGTTACAACCTTGTTGTGGTTTTGTCTTTTCCTGTCAAGCTGATGAAGTCTGGACTGCTTGCCAAACAAGCCTTATGACACAGATGAAGGAAAATAAAAAATTAAATTAATGGGTCTTCTGAGGCTTTAATGAAGAGAGAAGAATTGTCCAGAGCAATCTGGGGACTGGTAAAATAGAGGTAATGGTCATAACTATAAATATTTTTGTTTTATTTCAGTTGGCTTTTGAAACTATGAGTGTAATATCAGTTGTTACTAATTGTATGCTGATTGGAATGTCTCCACAAGTGGATGCCCTTTTCCCAGACTCAAAAACGGACCTTGTTCTGACTGTGGCATTGGTAGAGGTAAGTCTGCCTTCAAACAACGCATGTTTTGGCAAATGACACAAGCACCAGTGAAAATGATAGCAGACTTTCTGTTACATCTTGTACTAAGAGGAAATGAAGATTTCCCTATCAAAGAGGAGTTTCAAAGCCTTGCTTTTTGATTGCTTTCTTTTCTGTGTTTTCGTGTACTGTGAATGCTGTTGCCATACCTTCCCATGCATTCCCAAGATATTGTGTATTTGTGGCTTCATGTATTTCAAGTATTTGGTAGTGCCATTTATCACATTTTTGTCAACTGGTTATTTCTCTACTTTGTTTGTGACCCTAGCATATCTTAAAAAGACAATCTTTATGGATGTACCCTGTAACGCTTACGTGAAACAACTATGTGTGATGACTATAAATATTGGTGATTGTAGCAGCATTTGGGTTTAATCTTTTCCTAATGGTATTTAGTAAGCACTTGAGTGTCATTCTTTTTCAGACGTGGAGGGATGTCTGTGGGCATTTCACATAATAACTGAGATTGCAGGACTTTGCCCTTATATATCTTTGCTTCAGAGCTTTCTTGTGCTGCATTGCCTTGACTTTCATCATTATGCTATTTTAGCCTCTAGGAACTGGATTACTTTCCTTGTGGTACAAGGTCAGTGTTCTGTATGTAGAGTTATTAAATTGCATCGCCTTACTGAGGTGCATCAGGGGCACATATTTCTTTGTTGTTCTTTTTACAGGTGTTAAATGTTATGCAATGAATTATGAGCTTGCTTTGAATTTTATTTTCCAAGCCTTAAGGTTTGCAGAGTTAACTCTAAATATGAATCGTGTCAGCTGGTTTGCTGAAGCTCAGGGTCTACAGGCAGCCTGATGTGCTCTTCTGTTATCCATGTGTGAGCATTTACATTTTCCTCAGTGAGGTATTTTAATACAAAACTAATTTGGTAAATTAAATGTAACGATATAGGTCATTACTGGACAACGTATCTAGAGAGATCATGTTATGAAAACTGTACGAGTAACTGTAAGCAGTATGGATTTATGCCACCTTAAAGAGATGGGGCTGTTTTTGCCTTTGCTTGCTGTGTATTTCCACTCTTATCTGGTGGAATGTGAAGCTGGCTGTGTGATCTCTGGGCTGACCTCTGTTTCTTGGTAGGCCACAGGAGAATATCAGCATTTTTCTCTCTAAATTTAAATTCTGCTTATAGGCAACCCTTTAGGGACAGGACTTGCAGCATGTTAATTAGGTAGCTCTTGGAATTACTCTTTATATCTCAAATTAGCTGTAAGTGCTGTGGAAAGGGAGATTCAGGAAACAAAGGGAAGAAAGTTTGGAGAGAAAAGGTAGATTAGTATTGAGGGGAAGAGAGGGGAAATGTTGTACAGAGAAGCATCTTTATTGAAGACCACCAATCTGTAATTAATGTTGTATGAAAGGACTGTTGGAGGCTAATGCTGGATGAGCCAGAGGAGAGAAAGGTAACGATTTGGTTAAAGAAAAGTTTTCTCTTATTTTTCTTAATAAAAAAAAAAAAACAAAAACAAAAACAAACTAAAACCAAACAAAAAAACAAAACAAAAAACCAAAACAAAAAACACCCAAAAAAACCCCAAACAAACAAAAACCCACAAAAACCACACACATGAAAAACAAACAACCAAAAAACACAAACAAACAAACAAACAAACAAAAACCCAAAAAGAAAAACAAAAAACAAAACACACAAAAACCCAACCAACCAAAAAAAAACAACCAAAAAAGCCACCTAACAACAAAGCAAGCCGTAATGCACAGGTCAGAAGAGGTCTATTTAAAATAGTTTGATTCAGAAGTATCCAGTATGCTTGATAACTTCAAATATGCTAGTCTGCGGGCTTTTTTCTTGGCTATTTTTGTGTTACTAAAAACTGTTTATTGTCTGAGAAAACACAAATGTACAAAGCAAACATATGAGTCTTATAAAACGTTTCTGCAGCATAACAAACCGTGTGATTTTTTTGGAATGTTGTTGGTTATAAACAGTTCCAAAACTATTCAATGTGAAATGTAAGACTTTTGAAGTCTCCATGAAGATACTCTTTCAGTACATTTTAAACATTTTTTTTTTATCAGCTTCACGGGTGTGGCTTTTTTTGAGCTTTGTTATTTTTGGGAGTTTTGTTTGTTTTGTTGTAATTTGTTTTTGGAGGGTTTTTGTTTGTTTGAATTTTTAAAAAGATAGAGACTAGCTCAGGTTATACTATCTTGCAAAAGGTTTTGTAACACAAATTATGAACTTTCTGGAGTACAAATGTGTTCTCCAAAGTGCAACACACTTTATACAGAAATTTTATTTCAAAAACAATGTGAAAATGAACCCAGCATACGAGTCGTGCATCTATTGAAGATATTTTCACTTGTGCTGTCAGTTAAACTTGTCTTCAGTTACAGAAATGTGTTTATCAGAGGTTCTGTTGTATAAATCTCAGGTTAAAATACTGATTACAAAATGTTAAAAGAAGGGAACGTTACTAGATGCTGTGGGACAATGAACAGCAGGAGTCTGGATTTATGGCAGCTTTAAGAGTTGGGGCTGGTTTTGCTTTTGCTTCCTGGATATTTACTCACATCATCTCTGTTTCATTGGTACTTTCTTTTATCTGGTGCATGATGAATCAGATTAGGGAATTGATCTGGGAGAGGCTGTCTGACCCAGTTCACTAGGGAGCAGACAGAAGCAGCTATGTGCGGAAGATGCTTGCACATGAGTTTGATTAAACTTGTGGGATTTCTGCACCACTGGGCCTTTCACCTTCAAATATTTCTTAACCTACAGAAATATCTCTGAACTACGAAAGGAACATAAATCTCATGTATTGTCAGTATTCCCATGCACCTTTACTGTATTTATTAATGATTTATTAACTCGGCATTTCAGCTGTAAAGAAAAATTCATGAACAGAATATATCACATTAAACCTCTAGGACAAACCTGATGCATCTAAAGTACATCGGTGTCAAGGTAGGGAAAAATTAGGATATATCAGGGTGTTGATAGAAAAGTGTTTTAGGTCACCTAGTAGAGATTCGAAACATGATTCAGGTGAGTTATTTTACTTTCTGGTGTTTGCTGCAGGTGAAGATGAGCATTTTACTATGTATTTATGCTGTTTTGACAGCAGCTTGGCAGGCAGTTTGAAAGTGTCAAAGAAATCTCTTTGAGTTGGCTATGTATGTTGTCACATGTTCTCTTGATGGAGTAGCTTGCTTAAATCTTAGCTGTCTTTAAGTATTTCAGTAACTGAGACTCCAGTTTAATATTTATATATCTGTTGGTTGCAAAGCTAAACAGAGAAGCACTGTTGCTGTAAAAGCCAAGCATAGGTATTAGCAGTGTCTCAGTTTTTTTTTGTTTTGTGTATTTGTTTTGTTTTTCAAAAAATGCTAGTGCTTTTTAAGAATAATACTCTTCAAATGGAAACATTTTGTATGGCAACATTTAACACCATTCACTACTGGGGTAACAAAGAACGGTGTGTGATATTCTTGTATGCATTCCCTACCCAGCCTCTACAGATTTATGCAAAATGCCTTTTTTTTTTTTCCATCAGCAACTCTAACTCTACTGCTGTCTACATTTTTGGTGGGAATATGTATTATGTGAGCAAGTAAATGCTCATTAGAATAGCACAGAATAAAGTATGAACAATTTCAGAAGGATGGCAAGCATTAAAATAACATACAATAATATTTTTTAAAGTATTAAACCTGTGATTTTTTTGAACAGTTGACCTATTTTCATCAGTTCAACATCTGCTTCCATGGCAACATGATTTGAACTAGGAGCAGAATGATGAAACTCCCCTCTTTTACTTATGGATGGATACTGAGTGCAGCCAGTGCAGTTTTCAAACAGAAAGAAGTAGGTGAATCTCCTTAAAGCAGGAAAAAAATAAATCCTTATTAACATAATTTTAAAGTAGTTTGTCCCACAGGGTGTTTAGTTATTCAGGCTTTACCATAGACAGATAATTCTGGTGTGTACCACAGGTGCAAAGTAGGACATTCCAAGCATAAGTCTGTGCTTGTGTGAAACTGTTCCCAATAACTTCTGACTTCCTACACTGATCTGAGCCAAAAAAAAGCAAAATGTTCTGAAGAAATTCAATGGATAGTTGGGGGGGTGGGTTAAAACAAGCTCTAACCCTAATTCTGGAGTGCTTTTTTTATTTGAAAATTGTTGACAATGAGTTTTGTTCCTGGTGACTGTTTCTTTCTAGTGTGGACTCATAAATTCTAAGAATGCTAATTAAATCAGTTCTGGGACTACTCTGAAAGCTGAGTTAAAGAAATCAGTTGTATGTACCACTCTTAGTAGTGGTTTTTGTTTTTAATAGTGCATCAGTGTGGGTATTTTGAAGCAGTAGCTGTAAAAGTACAGCTTAGCATGAGTGTATGCTGGTGTCCAAAAGTAACTCATGTATCCAGCACTCAAGTGTGGTAAACTAATGGAAAGCTTTTTTGCAGAAGTGCACTTAGCCTGGATGTTCTAGGTCACACTGAGGCATTTGGGGATTAGCTTGGAAATACTAAGTAATAATGGAGATCTCTCTTGTTAATGGTAGTATAATATCTGATCTTATGGATTACAAATATGATTTTAG
Source organism: Formicarius rufipectus (assembly GCA_013399695.1). Lineage (NCBI taxonomy): Eukaryota > Metazoa > Chordata > Aves > Passeriformes > Formicariidae > Formicarius > Formicarius rufipectus. The sequence continues at coordinate 768,244 of VXAU01001358.1, forward strand.
GAAGAATGTAGTCAGCTCTGGTATAAATGAAAACCTTTGTGTAACGACATGACTGGCATATTTGTAGTAAATGTGGCTTAAGCAACTGGGCTGTGTTGATTTGATTTCATAGAGTCCTCATAAGGATTTGAAATAGATCTTCATGAGCATCATAAAAGTCTATATTGAAAAGTAAAGTTCTCTAAGAAGTATGGAGTGGAAAAAGAGAAGTAACTCTTGCTTTTTCTGAATGAGGAAGTGCTGACAGTTGATTTGTCAAAGGCAGGAAAGAAGGTATCATAGCTTGTTAATAAAGCTGATCCAAAATCAAAGGGGTTGAGGCTTCTCTGGTACATCTGCTTTTCTCTGGAGTTCCATTTTATTAAGTGCATTTCTTCATCAAAGGTCTCATGCTATACAGTAGAAACTCTTTGAGCTTCTGCAGGGCATCCTTATTGTAATGGCCTCAACACTCAGTCAGCTCAACAGTAAACTTGACAGTTGTTTCTGAGATGATGTGCCAAAGAAACAGGAAACACTGCCAGAGACAAGCAGTTTGCATTCTAGTAGGTGACAAGACAACATCATACTTTGAATTCTATATAAACTTGAAAATTAGTAAACATTGCATCCTGAATTGCAGGAATCCACTTCCTGAGCCAAAGCAATTTTATCTGTATTGTTACATAAAAATTATTTTCCTTTTTTTTTTTTACTTCTTCTTTAAGAAATCCTTAAACATTTTGCAACAGACTGCAGTGTAATCTGTTTTTTTTTTCCTGAGAAAGTTGGGTAACTGTTTTTTTCATGGAACTGTAGTAGTTGGCTTATTTCCTGACAATAATGTACACAGCTTCATGCTGGCAGGACAGAAGTAAGGCATAGTCCTGCATGGTATTGTGTTCCAAATGTGTGGACCAAATACCTTTATTCATATAGAACTCAGGAGTTTGTGATTTGGCGGATATGCTAAATATACAGTTATGCATTGGCCAACTTTACATAGTAAAGAAACTGGAGAAAAAAGGCAGAAAAATAGGCTGCATCAACCTAAATCCATGGACACTAGTGGATTTATGAAAGTGCAAATTTGAAGCAAAACAACTGTGCATAAAGTGCTTTTTTTTGCTGAAGTATTTCTGTGTTTGTGGCAGGTACTAATGTAATATATAGTAGCTGCAGAGTTTCACATATGGAATCTGACAGCAATGTAGGTTGGAAGGGACCTCTGGAGATTATTTGGCCTAACCTTCTGCTGAAAACAGGACCCTAAATTACATTGTCCATGTCCTTGTCAAGATAAGCTAAGGCTTCAATACTTCCCATGAGGGAAAGTTCACCACTTCTCAGGGCAGTCTGTTTAATTTTTCTCATGACAAAGAATTGTGGTGTTTTTCTATGGCAAGAAGAAATTTCCCTGCTGCAACTTATGGCTCATGGACTCTTGCCCTTCTGCTGTGCATCCTTGTGAAGAGGGTGCCTTTGTCCTTCTTGAAAGCTACCTGTTAAGCATTAGAAGGCTGTGATTAGATCATACCCACCCTCCCAAGCCTTCTCCTATCTAAGTGGAGCAAAGGCAACTTCTTCAACCTGTGTTCATATGTCAGGTTCTCCAACCCTGTACATGGTCCTCCAGCAGGACCCCTTCAGGTTTTCAGTGTCTGCTTTCCAAGTTGCCAGGGCCACTTTCAAAAAAAAAGTACTTTTCATCCTGGCTTATCCCCTTACGTCTTCCTGCTAATTGCAGTGTGTGTTCTTTGTATTCCGTCTGTTTGCTCTTTAATCACAGAAGGTAAATTTTGGAAGAATTGTACAGCTATTTTAACTTTCTTACTACTGAATTTTTTTGCTAAGTGTCTTGAGGTATCTGTTTTCCCACGTGCTAATTCTTTTCTATGGCAATGTGGTTTTTCCACACTGATGTACATGCATATATACATAGGACGAGGGCACTTCATTTCTAACCTGAGTATTTTGTCAGTTTTCAGGTAGAAATGTAAGGCAGAGTACTTACTGGTAAATATTTGATGTGCCGTTTAAATTTCTTTCTAATAGTTAAATGTATATGAAAAAATATTATTTAGCTATAGTGAGTAGATATTAATTAGGGAATTATATATAAGTTTCTTTTTCTGAAGTATTTCATGGCAAGGTGCTAACCTCACTGACAGCTTTGCAGTTTGTTTTTGGGAAAATATTTGGCAATTTAATCCATCAAGTATTTTATTTCAGTGAAGCTGATATCCTTGCCAAGGTCTATCTAGGTTTCCACTGGTGGTGAAAATAGGAAAAAGCACAAAGGTAAATGGAAAAATGCACTTTATGTAAATGGTGTAATTATTTGGTCCATTGATGTATACATATATAAAATAATTCTGCAGCATAACTAATTCTGAATATTAAAAAAGGTTAATCCAAAACACTGGTGATTTCAATTAGCATATTGTTTCTGTTCTAAAATAGCTCTGCCTCAACTGTGAACATTTACATAATATATACACATACAAGAAATCATATCTAAAAGCCCTCCTTTAAAATTATAATATGTATGTTTTTATTTTTAATACCATACAAATGTGATTTTTATATTCTGTGCTACTCAGGTAATTCACTGTAATTTGGCTTATTCCTAGAATTGAAATTGTGAGACATAAAAATAGTTTGATGCTTTAATGTCAAGCTGAAACCTTAGCAATAATTACCAGTAGTTGCTGAATAGCTTCGGTGTAACACTTAATGGAAGCTTCTAGAGCTATAAACACAGTCTTTATATAAGTATAAAGACCTAACAAATTCTACTGCTTCTTATTTTACTGTTTGACAACATTTTATGAGTAAAATGAATTTGAATATCTGTTCATTTTGTATACATTGTACTTTGCAGAAGATTATTGAAATTATAGGTTTAGTTTGAATATGCAGTTAAGAAATATTTTGGATAAGTTATTCTTCTGAGTAACAGGGGAACGAACAGATTGTTCTCAGAGGTTTTTTTTCTCACCTCAGTGGGAGTTTTTCCCTTTCAGATGAAGGAAAAGTCTATGGATTTGTCTGTATAAAATTTTATAAATGTTTGCTGCTTCAAGAAGCCTCCTGGAGCCATATCAACAAGGTTAAAAAGAAACGATAATTTTGTTGGTTGTACATTAATACAGATTATGTTTATTTCCAAAATCAAGATCTGTCACAGATCTTTTTATTGCCATCTACTGGTTATTTTGAGATATTCATTGTGATTTAGTGTAGATTTTTTTTGTTACTTTGAATAGTAAAGCTTAATATCAAAAGTACGTCGGAATGAAAAAAAAAATTCAAGAACTGAGCAAGTTGTGTTCCGTAGCTTTCTGCTAGTATGGAAATGAGAATGCATGGTAATATCTATCTGTAATCAGTCCAGTGTCCTTTTGAAAATCTCAGAGCTGAAAACAGTCTTTATCTATCCTGTTCCTGAGTAATTTTCATTTGTTCCTCCATATTGTCTGTTCGTAAACCCTTGCTTTTGCAGATTCTCAGTTTGCTGTGTTCAAAGTTGAAAAATAATCACAGGTGAATGAATTGTGCTGTTCAAATTGTGTACAAACACTGAAAAGTGTTAAAGCAGGTATGTGTAGTAATGTGTAGGACAGCAAGAAACTAATGTGTTGCCTCAGGTTTTTCAACCCTGATAACAGGAATGTGTTGATATATTTAACTACTGTGTCTACTCCAACTGAAGCATTGTATTTTGACAGGAATTTTTATTCCTACCTTTAGGGTGACACTGTTCAGAATGTGATTTTTATCTTAAATAAATACATGTCTTGGTTGTAAAGGTCAGATTTGGTGTAGGAGATACAGCTTTACCTTTTTATTAACAGAATTTTTTGAGCCAGTTGAACTAGGACTATTTACAAAGGAATGACTGAGCCACGTCAGATATGGGGTCTGTATAGGCCAGAACCCTTTCTGCAGCACAGCCCAAGGGAAGAGTAAATCAGTACAGGAATCTACATAGTCATGCTTCCTCAAAATTAATTCCCAGGATCTGGTGATATGCAGTGTAACCTGTCTCATGACTGAAAATGATCTGGCCAGAGCTGCATTTGAAAGTGTGCGATGCTTTTATAGAATGGCATACCCACTTTTTCAAAAGAACTTGAATTATTTCATAATAGGAAGCTAGTCAAGCAACTAATGTTAATATAGCATCAGTTTTATAAGTAATTATCTTGTGTGTTGGTTCTGCCCTGGATTTTTCTAGGTTTTCTCTGTTCTTTTTTGAGTTGTTTTTTTTCTGTGTAAGGAGGATTTTTAATTCTAAATTGCCACTCTGGGTGTGACATTATAGTGGAGGTTAAGAAGTTGGTGGCACAGGAAGCCTTCTCACTGTGAGAAAAGCTTGGAGATATCTTAGTAAAAACAATGATAGCAAAAAGGGAATACTCTCTTCTTCCTATCAGGCAGGTGGTGGGTAGGAACAGGGAACTGCCAAGGTATCGGGTGCTAGTTAGCTGAAAGGCCTGAACGAAGGGTCATGCTGGGTTCCTGCAGTAAGAAGCAGAAATGAGTATGTCTTCTGAGACTGTGCCGTTCCTCATGAATTAACATTGTCTGGTAGATACTGCTGTATTCTTAAACTATGCATAAATTAGGGAGGTTGGATGGGGAAGATACTTTAGGAAGAGAACATATCTCTTAACTATGCTAATAACTGCTTCAGAAGTGTCAACCTGGAAAAACAGCAGGAGAAGACAGAGTAAGAATATTTTTTCTCTGTTTCTTCTGGGATTGTGCAAGAATGCCAAAATGATAAAACTTCAAAAGGGAGGATGAATAGAGAGCAGATCTTTGTAGACAATTACAAGACATTTTAATGAACTCTCTAAGAATCAGTCTTTCAGATATCTTTAAAACCCACTTAGCTTAATATTTCCTGCAAAGAAGTTTCCTTTAATGTGTAAATATTTCCATCTCAAGCCTGATCAGGATGTACACTTCCTTTATGGCAGTTGGAAGTTTAATGACCAGATGAAAAACAAGTTAGTACCTATTAATATTAATTGTTTATTTTCCACCTGATTAAGATTAGTAATTGTTTAATGACAGGACAGAATACGAACATTCAAAGCCTTTTTGCTTCACAACCATTTCAAGACTGGCTTAGCATTTCATGAAACTGAATTGCTTTCTTTTGTAAATAATGTATTAGTTTATTCTGTTAAATTATTTAAATAATTCTCTGCAAATGTGCTTCAGTAGCTGTCAGCACAAGCCTGAATAATGGCTTTTCCTAGAAAAGAGGTAGAGCTATAAGGGTTGATATACAAGGGTTCATATATAAATCCGTATATCTGTTATGCAGTTTGCAGTAGTGTTTCTTTTTATTGTTCTCACTAGGAATCTTCCTTTTTAGGGACTGTGATGTTTTTCCCATCTTCAAAGTTTTATATAATTTCCTTGTCTTACGTGGTATGTTCTGGTTGGTTCGTTTGTTTTTTAAACTGTGTGCAAGCATTAAAGGATAAATACAGTTTGTCATTTGCATCCTCAGATGATTGAGAGTGAAAATGAGTGGTGGGCAAGGCAGAAAATGTGGGATTTGAAGCTGTAAAAAAGAGGTGGAGAATAGGATATGAGTAAAACTCTTCCCAAATAGCAGGAGAATGCCATTTGTAGATCTGCTGGAGCATCTGTACTGCTCATTAGATACAGACACCTCTTTACAGCAAGAGTCTTAATGATGTAATATTGTTGCTCATGTGTTTTCCAGTTACAAAATTGCAGAAGAATTTGCTTTTTTTGAAATGAAAATTCTTTACAATAACTTTTAACATTCTGGTTTGAAGTGTTAAACCTTCTGGATCAGCTTTGGTATTATGTTGATGACTTTGTTACATACATACTCCGTATTGCAAACATAATTAGTTTTTATTTATAGGATAGTTTTATTTATTGGAAATTCATTGGAAACTTCCAGCATGAGTTCTACAGTCTTTTATTTTAAAATGAGCAAATTATTTTTTCTATAGTTTTTACTCTCCTGATCATCTTTTAAAAAAGCTCCAAAATGCCATGTGCTTTTTTTGTTTGTTTGGGTTTTTTTTAAACACTGAGAACCACCTGGCACACTTAAATGAAAGCTGATTTTGCGCAGATTGTGCAAGAAAATGCAGTACTGAATTGAAAGGCTGTAGCACAGAGTTTGTTGGGTTTTTTTAACAGTCACTGTGAAAATGTTTTATTAAATTCAGGCTGAAGATGGTCATGAGTCATGCTAGAAAATGTCAAAAGAACTGGGGCTTAATTACTTCATTTTTGCACTAAATTTTTATCTTGCTCTGAAAGGAAGTGTCAATTCAGATTTCTACTCTTCTGATCAGAAGAAATTAGTGGCGTGATGTGTAATTTTCAAAGGGATTTTTCATTTATTATGGCAGTGTGCAAGTTGCCTTGTATGCCACTGTTCTCATGCCTTTCTGTTCTCATGCCTTCAACAGTCCTTTTGAAGTCATGGGAGATTTCTAATGTGTGCCTGTAATCAGCTAAATCTCTACAATGAATAATACAAAGGAGACACAGTTAGAGGCTGCTGAGAATTCATAAATCATAATATGTTTGATCAAGGATAGTTTTAGTCAGAGGATTTGTCGTAAGATAAAATGTAAGTGTGTATGTGTGTGTGTATCTGGTGTAGGGATTACAGATAAACCAATATCAAATATAAAAGTATCTTTTATTAAACTTGAAATGCAGTTTGTGATACTTGAACTTATTTGCATCTCAGTGTATTCTTTTCCTAAAAATATGAGTGAAACTTGTTTAGAAACCCAGTGTAATGGAAATAAATGGTTTATTACAGGTCACTTTTGAATTTTTGCTCTTAGAGTTTAGCAAATAAAGTTACTGAATTCATGTACTTTTTTGTTCTGTCTTTTAGAAGGCTTTGTTTAAAAAAACCCCAAACGTATACTAAGAGTTGTTTCTAACAGACAAATGAATGCATCTTGAAGGATAGTATGTTGAAAAACCTGAAACTATCATATTCTAACACTGGTGGCATTTAGCAGTCCTGTTTCACTTCCTGTGTAATTTTAGGAACTGCAGGAGGAAGCAGGAGAAATATAATGACTATGAGTGTGTGACATCTTTCCAGTGGTTTTGGTGCCAGTTTAACAAAATAATTCTTTGAAAATTGTATTACATTATTTTTAAAAGCATGAAATCTGTATACAGAGAGGATTTGAAAGTTAACTCCTTCCATGTGAGTAAGGAGTCCACAACACAGACTGTGGAGTGTTCCTGTCAGTGCTCCTCTTTCTGTTTCTCTGTGAAGACTAAAATGACTTTTAAATTCTGACTGCAGAATGTCCTTTAAGAGTCAAAGGCACAGCTGGTAATGAGAATGAGATGTGGCCATATTCCTCCCCATGGGGACACCAGGTGGAAAAGCGACACTGATACCATTGTTTTGATAGCTTCATAACTGGTCTTCCCTAAACTTGGAAGGTCCTGTCAAGGCCAAATAAAACTGATTTGGAATATGTCAGAAGGAAGGAGTGGGTCTGCCTCTTTAGGACTTCTAGTTATTTTGGTGCATGTCTTGGCAGCTACATGTAGCGCAAAACAAATGGGAACTTCCTAGGTACTGTTGAGAATGCAGTTCTTTGCCAGCTGCATGGTCTTTGTTTCAGTGTGACTGAACTTGCAGGCTGTGAATTTTCTGAGTGTGGGTGGAGCCTTATACCATTTTGTTATTCTGTTTTTATGAATCTTGCAAGTTGCTCAAGTTTTCCAAGCAGCCTCAAATGCTGTCATAGTTACACTAAGACCATGACTAGCCAGAGAAGTTAACAATAACAGTTTCTGAAATAAAAATGTTAGGGGTGCACTGTTACATGGATGCTCTATTATAGTATTTTAATAATTTTATTCTGGTATGAATCTTGACAGGGAGAAGTTCCAAATATGCTGAGTTTTCAGTCTGTTTTTATGTCTCCTCCCCTTCCTTCCTAACTGTTTCTAAAGGTGGAATGAATAACAGTAATGGCAACTTACCCTTCCTTCCCAACCCCCATGCTGATTAAACATTGAGATCTATAGTATCTGTAGTTATGCAGTTTAAATGTAAAATAATTTGTAGACCAATGGATCAAAAGCTGTATGTTGTAAAATGTCTTCTGAAGCTGAAGTGTAAGAGTATATATAGCTGTATGATATATTTTTCAATTTTTGACTCGGGAAGCTAAATACATGAATTGCCTTTTTAATAGAAACAGAACAAAAAGAGGAAGGAAATCCAGTTTCCTTTGCAATGTCACATTGTATTAATAATGCCACCTGCATCTTGCTTTGCTCAGCATCCCTCTGAAGACATCTGAGCTGCAGAGAGATGCAGTGAATGATAGGTTATGGTCTTGGGAACCATAGAAAGAGACAGATGCTTCTTTTTATCCCACAAGGGAATTGTGGCTAATATGAAAAAAGCTGTATTGTGAATTCTTTTTAAAGTTTGGGGAAAGACTTACAGCTTTGCTGACTCTGTTTTGAACAAAAGACACTTTCTGCCTTGTCATTTTCTGTTAGTGCATTGCCTGGAGACATTGTCTTGGTATCATTATACTAATGCATTTCTGCTGGCACAAAAGTGTCCTTATGCATGTGTATACATATTACAACACACAAAGATAGCTTAAATATTTTGGCAGAAAGTCAAGACTTAGGGATAAATTCATGCTAGATTCTTTCTGCTTTCTATCATCTATTGCTATATGAACTTTCTGATGTGCTTTATATTACATAATTTAGCTACATGTGGAAAATCAGTGTCAAAACTGTGGAGAGCCTGTGAGGGCTGCCTGGTGTTTCAGTGTGTACATCAGACAGAGCTTGACTTTATCAGGATGAGACTCAAGAGTGTCTCATTCTCCTTCTGCTGCTGTTGCCTCATTTTTCATGAGGAGAAAACATGAGTGGCTGTTTGAGGGTGGAGGAGCTGCAGTACAGTGTAACAGCTCTGCCAGCCTGGCTGATCCAGGAGTGAAGATTCAACATGTTATATAGACCCTGCCTTAAGTTCAGGTTATGTAACTTTTCCCGTCCTGTTCTGAACCAGGATCATGTAATCTTCACCAGCCTCAGGAGATGTGAAATTCCTGTCATAAAGGTTTTCAGCCTTCCAAAATAACCTATTTATGAGGTTTCTTGTAGTTAGAAAACTTCTAACCAACATCTCCAAAAAACTGACTAGTACTTTTAGTGCATAGAAGTATTTGGTCACTGTTCCCTGCATGGTGACTTTCCAACTGCTTTGATATTCCTGTCTTCTCTTTTCTGAACCATATAAACTTATGAACTCTTCCTCACAGGTCAATTATTTCAAAATACTTTGTTTTGGATTTGGCAATATTGTCTCAATGTTTAAAATGATGATATCTGAAACCAACTACAAGTGCGTATAAAAGAGGTTCATGTAATCCTGTGTTCTATGTGATACTCTTTTCAGCATGTCAAAAGGTTTTTTGTTCTTTCTGCAGGAACCTTATGCTGAAATATTTCTTTTTTTTCTGAATTAGTGCTATACATCTTTCAATGTAAACTGTTTCTTTGGTTTTTTTAGGATTCCTGAGTTCTAATCCTGCTCTTCACAGCACTTGGATTTCTCCTTGCTTGATATCATATGTGCAGTTCTTAAGCAGATTTTCCTGTTAAATCACCAAAATTGTTGATGAAACTGTTGAACTGAGATTTGATCCATCTCAGAATAGTCTTTCCAGCTTGACAGTTGCTGGTGGTTACTGTTGAAGGGCTTTTTTTCCCAGTCAGTTGCATGCTTATTTATTATTTGATTTCAGAGTGTTTTGAGTGTCAAAACTATTCTCAATCTTGTCATAGTAGTTCTATTTCCTTTATTGTTCCTTCCAAACACACATTTCAGGTTTGTGTATTTCTGTACTATGATTTCATTTTGGAATGGTTTTGCAAGGAATTTCAGAAATATACATTGATTTTTAGAAATTGGTTTCTAACAAACAAATAATAACAAATAGTAACAAATAAAAAGATTGTTGCTCATCCTCTGCCACTGTTCTCTGAATTATAACCAATTAGTGTTATATCAAGGCATGTGCATGGTAGACAAAAATCATGCAAAGATGATTTGCATAGGCCAAAGCACATTGTTTTATGTGCTGATAGAGTTTTGTTGGCACTTGCATTTCCAAAGAAGTCTGCATTTTGAATTCTACCTGATAGGCTGCACTTTTGTCCCAGTGAGAAAAGATAAGGGTCTATTACGTGAGCTGATGGAGTGCCATGATTTCCTAAGCCCAGCTCTACTCAGAACAGAAGGGAAGTCTGAAGTAAGCAGTGTTTTGTGGAAGGTGAGTAGGGACCTCTCCAGCATAGTCTCCATTATCACAGCAGGTGAGCTTAGAAACACATCATGGTACTGTGAGTGAGCTCTTGAGTCATTAAAAATATAGTGAAAGCTCTGATCTATCCAAACACCAGATAATTCTGTTTCATTTGAACTACTGAATGTGTGGAAATATGTGCCAGTTCAATACGACTATCTCTTTGGACCCTTGTTCATGTTATAACAGTTTGCTGTATTGCAGTGTTAAAGTAAGAGGAGAAGCGTGTGAATGGGAGGTTTTTGCCCATGCTTGCTAAAACAAGATACAGCTACGTTATTTTAAAACTAGATAGCGTGCTAGTCTTGTGTTATGAAATGGTGGCATAATATTTAGGAATATTTGACAGTATAAAGTCTGGCAGCATTTGAGTTGCTTCAAATAAAGTATCTGATGCATTGGCGATATTTGGCCAGTCATAATGGAAATCACTGCCCCAAACAGAGGTCAGAGCTGGTGGTGTTTCTGTTATCAGTTTGCTGACCTAATATCTAGAAATAGAGAATAAATATACTTAAGGAAGGGAAAGGAAAAGCAATAGCTTAGAATGAACTCAAGCATTCACTTATGATTCTGGTAATCAAAGGATTTAATTTACTGTTAGTGTGTGATGTAGTTCATTTTCTCTTAAAAATCATAAAATCTGAAGAATTCTGTGTCATGATGCTAAATTAGTTCTGTACCTTTAACAGTTCTATGTTGATCATTACATCTTTATGCCTGGATTCAATAACCACACCATGCACTCCTGCTCAAGGTAAAGTAAGCTGGTCGTCTGCAATGACTAGCTTTCAAAAGACATTGTAGATAGACCATTAGTGGCCCAACTTCAGTTAAGAGATGTGAGAGTAAGAATTTTATGCCGGTGAGGAGGTGCAGAGAAACACTGAATATGGAAGGTGTCACGGTTGTTTTACCACTAGAGGGCTTATTTGTATAACAGTAAAGAGAAGAGTCCTTGAGGCAGCTTTCCGATGCTTCATATAGTCCGAGAAAAACAGAGTAAGCTCTGCATATGTAAGTGTGGCATTTAGGGGATAGATATCAAACAGAGTTAAGCATATCATGAACTAGCTAGTTCTTCTAAACTCAGAAAATGAAGAGATTTTATCTCGGTCTACAACTAGACATAGAGGCTGATAAGCAGTAAGAAAAGATTGGAGAAATTAAAGTATCCTATCAATTATGTGTTTTAAGAATTTTGGTGTTCATTTGACATCTACTTAAAACACCTCTGACAGAGACAACATTTTTTGGACATTAGTTGCATTGTCTTGGTTTCTACTGTTCTTTTGTTTTTCATCACAGCTGACCATGTCTTCATTTCTGCAGTCCACACTAGCATGCCTGATATTTCCTTGGGTTTCTGCTTAGTACGGAATGTGCCTCATTCACAGTGCCAGTGACAATCCCAGTACAAGTGTCCTCTCTTTTCTTTTCATAAAGCCCAAGTTGTAATGGCAGAATATAACATCTTTTTTTGGCACTTTGCAAGAGTCTCTCTTTTGTTTTGAAACATTGTTTGGCAGTTGCTTGGCTTGTCAGCACAGAATCTGTGGAGACAGCTTTCCCAGAAACTGCCACTAGCTTTGAATTTTTGCATGCTTATGCACTTAAAATTATTTTTTTCAAGACTAGAGTTCTAGGTCTGATTCTGTTCCTTTGTTTAGAGATCCTGCAAAATCTATTTAATGAGCCTTAAAATGCACAGCTGTCATTCTGAGTTCTGTGTCAATTGTTAGCAAGTATGGACTCCCTATTGTAGACAGTGCAGCTTCGTATTTTCACAGTAACCTCTAAAACAATTGTGGTTTGTTTGGCTTTTAAAATAAAAAGTACATACAGCTTGGCAATAAAACCATTGATTATATATATAAGGTCTGGCTGGTGCCAATAGTAGTTACACAATGGGGAGTTTAAAGGAGAGTTTGGCAGGTTATCCCCCCCTTACAGAATTTTGCCTTAATTGTTTTTTATTTTGAAACACACAAACACACAAAAGAGTAGTTGTCTAGTTTTTATTTCCATCTTATTCACTGGTGCTTCTTTTCCAGAAGAAACCATCTCTTTGCAAGTCTGACATTCCACACCACTACAAAACAGTTTCTCATTTGGTGTAGTGTCTTGGTATCACAATGCTGTGACAAAATAAGTGGTGGCATGGATCACGTTTCCGCACTAACTTGGCTCTTAATAGTTGTAGATAGATTTGTTTTGTTTTGTTTTTTTCCTCTTCCTCTTTCCCAACTGTTTTCAAAAACTGCAGACAACAGTGACTTCTCTCATAACTATCCCTGACAGCTGTAAGACCCGAATGCCAAGTTCTGGCTCCCAAGCCTTGACCTCTTTTCTGGCTTCTTTTGTGGCCTTCTGGCTGGCTCCTCTGCTTGTTGCTGTGGCAGCTGCAGAATCATCTCTGGAGCTGATCAATGCAAGGCTGGCTCATTTCGAATATGCTTCATTGTTGTTGATGCCACTTCTCTTAGACTTAGCTCATGGAGAATTATGCTTATGTTTTTAACGTATCCCGAGAGTGAGAATTCTTAAAACTTTCTAGTTACTATGATTACAAATAATGACTTTTGAAAACTTTCTGACTGTAAATAGAAAGCTTGGTTCTGCTTTTCATAGAAGTAAAAAGAGTCTGAGTATTAGTACATGACACAAAGACCAGTAATCCTCCATCCATCATGTTTTTGTTTGACACTAGCTTTCTGGATAAAAAGAGTGACAGTATTCTCATTGTCTGAAATATTTCAGCAACTCTTTTTGTAAAGAGAATGTCTGAGACGTGGTTAAAGCAGCTTAAAAGGAATGTACTTACAATTTGAAGACCCGAATGTATTGAATGTGTTTTACCTATTCATGCATTCAATATCAGTAGCTATGCATGAAGAGTGTCTAATCTGGTTTGAAACTGGCTCAGTAGATTTATTAGAGGGAAGGGGAGAAGCAAATGTGTCAAAACAAGGTGCAGGGCTAAGTGGTGTGTCTAAGCCTTGTTTCAGGCAACTGAAATTTATGTAAAGGAAAAAATTGAAATTTCTTTTTTCTATCTCAGCAAGGAGTGATGTTAATGTCCAACAAAACTATTGCAATGCAGCATCATTAAAGTCCAAGTTACAGTAAGAAAATACAAGCAAATGACTTTTGGCTATGGAGGTCAAGCACTGTCCATGTCCTTAGCAAAACTAGAAAGCAGGACCAAAATCAGCCCTTCAATGAAGTTTTTATAGTTTCACTTTGGCAGAGAATGTGCTGGGTTTTAAGAAAAACTGCTGTAACTAGATAACCTCTCCATATGTTTGTCAATGCCTGTGGTTGTGTTTCAGAGCAGAGGGGCCAATTGCAAATGGAGGTAACAAAAAAGTTGGTATATTAACATATAAATCTCTCCAGAAACATACAGTGTCATTTACACAACCAGATTAATTCCATACTGTAACCAGTTTTTAATTTCTACCATTTACAGTGTAAACATTAGTAACAAAAATGGGAACAAATTTAATATTGTAAAAGTGAATGCCAGGATTTTATTCTACATGTAAAATAAATTCAGGGCTGATTTAGTGTTACTGATTTGTAATGAAAGTGTCTTGTGACACCTTGAGTGTTAATTTTTAACACATTGATAGTTTTCTTTTTATTAGCCAGTTGTAAATGTTTGTTCTCAAATTAAAATCCTGTCTGGACCCACCTCCAGATTCAAGACATTCCCTTAATAGCCTAAGTCTTCATCTTTTGCCCTCTAGAAATCTTTTAATGTGGTTTCAGGTTTTGACTTTCTGTGTTGGTGCAGTTTGAACCAGTTGTCTGTGAAGACACGTAGCAGAACACTGCCTTTGTTTTGCACAGGAGAGACCTTTTTAACACTGGATGCCATGAATGCTGAGCTGAGCGTTCCTTGAAGACTTCTCTTGTGTTAAGATACCAGAGGAATGTTACTTTGCTTAAAGGATATTTTTCTATATTTGTGCTCTTAATTCCAGTGTTATTGCCTCCTGCTGCCTATCAAAGAGCATTGGCAAATGTATGCTTTCCTAACTTTATATAAACTCTTCTGCCACTCTGTGGCACACTCTGTGTGTTTGTGTGTGTGCACTTGCTATTTGGAGATTTTTTTGGTCAATGCTCATTCAAGCCCCTTGTGAGATTGAAACCATCCTGGCTGTGTGCAGATACGTTTTTATCTGATAATTGGTTTTCCTGCTTGAAGGATTCACACATTGTAAATGAAGGTCCTGATTTGCCTGGTGCCTGCATGATGTTTTTATTTCCTGGTGAATTGCCATGTCATTTGGTAGAACTGGTTTATTTTAGACTATTAGCTGCAGATACCTTAAAGCAACTAAAATGTAACTGAAAGAAAAAAATAAACCTTAATGTAAACACTTTCTAAACAGGATACATACAAAGTTTGATAATTAATTGCCATATGCTTCTTTGTGTGCAGGCAGAGGAGATTGTTCACTATAAGGACATCTCTGTGTTTTAAACTAAAAGAATCAATTGATATATGATATGTAGTCTTAAATTGGCTTAAACCAAAATTACATTTCAGTATTTGCGAGTTAGGAAGCAGGAGATGAGGGATGGGGTTGTTTTTACCAGAGCGAAGCATTAGTCATTGTATTGGTGGAAGGAAAACGAGGAATTGAAATTCCTCATTTATCTAACTTAGATAATGAAATTAGTATAAATGTCTTATTTGGGATGTGGTTGGTTTACTGCAGCTAAATGCTGTCTCCTCCCATAGAAGAGAACCCCTGCCCTATGTCATTGACACTATTGACTTGTAGCTCTGGTTCCCTTCCCCTGGCAATAAGTCTACAGGCAGATTTCTGTTTTTCTGGATGTAGCTGCACATTTCCACTTCCTTTTTCCCCTTCTCTGTCAGAAGCAATATCCCTCCTATTCTGTTGTGAGTGTCCTCCTATATACGTGTCAGTTAAAAGTAGTCATTGTAAAACATGTGTACTTGCATATCTAATTTGAAGTGGATCAAGGTCCATGACCTTCAAATTCTGTAAAGGTCATCTTGGAATAACTAGCTTGAAATATATCCATGTATTTTTAGGGAATTGCTGTTACAAAAAGTTGGAGAAGGCTAGAATGCTGAAATAAATAAAAAATGTATCAAGTGAGGCACATGCAGTGCATGATCCAGGTAATTTGCATGGTGTTGATGGCCAGGAGTTGCTGAACATAAGCAGTATAGTGAATGTAGCTACCTGATGTACCTTTTAAGTTAATCCTCAGAGCTGAAGTTTGTTGTTGCATGGGAATAATTTATTACAGTTTCTTTTCATATGTAGCATTACTTTGTAACTTTGCATCAGGCCTTCACATACAGCACTTTGACAATGTATTTATTAAAGATGCTGTTTGATTGTGACTGTGAATTGAAACCTCCATGCATTCACTACAAATATTTCAGATACTGGGTCAAATTAATGCTCAGTCACTAAAGCATTCTGTAGTTTGACTTTCAGTATCAGGATGATACTGACCAGCAAAAATCTGTTTGTAAAAGATTCTATGCAGATGGATCATGTTTGTGGTGAATAAAATAGGGGCAGATGTTCATAGAGTTCTGTATAGGAATGGTTTTTCAAGCTGTTTTCCCCAAACTGGTAATCTTTTTTTTCCCATTTAAAATTGTGAGCAGTATGTTAAAACTCTGGGTAACTTACATGCATAACAATTATATTATTCCAAAGTAGCATACTAGTGTTAGTTTATTTAAACTGCAAAAAACATCTGTAAGACAGATGTATGTATTTTCAAACTGATGGTTAATTAGCCAAGATTAATAAAAAGGAGAGGTGGTATGTTTACAGCCTGTTAGCAAAATGAAAATATAGCAAGTGGGATTAAAGAGACACTTTATAGGACAGAGCTAATTATGAAAATGGAGCTTGTAATGGGGAAGATAATTTTATAGTCTGTATTTGTGTTATCTCCCTAAAATATAAACTGGAAGGATTTTTTTAATTGTATCGTTTTTTAAATTTTTATTTTCTGAATGTGTTTACTCAATAGATTTTTATTTTTTTACTTAAAATTTTCTAAGTGAACAGAGAGCATCCATTACTGCACTTGTTTTTCTGAGTGGTGTTTGCCTACACAAACACAGGGCATCTTCTCAATGGTAAGTTTAAAAAAAGAAGTTAATGCATTGTCAGTAACAGCATGTTCTTCTTGAGGGTACTAAAGAGGATAATTCAAAAGAAGTTTTTTAACAAGCTTTTAAAATTCTTATCTAATATTTCACATAATAAGTTCTGATGTGTCCTGCTGTATGAAAACAGTGAGTGTTCACATGTTTTATTTAATGTATTTTCGTATATGTTATTTTATTGTAGCCATTGTTCTTTAACTCTTTCTCTTGCATGAATAGCTCTGAGTCCTTCCTGGAATATCTTTAGATCTTTCTGAATAATTGTATATACTTAAAAATGTTGTCGATATTAGGTAGAATATGTATCAAGCAGATAGTGACTTCATTTTATTTTATACAGTTTGTACATCCAGGAGTAGATAATTATCTTTATTACACTGCACAGGATCATCCATAGTCTTCGGTCCCTAGAGTGTTATTTTTTCTTGCAGCTAGGGTTACCTCATAGCTCTTTCTCCAAAATAACATTGAAATGGAGGATGTGTAAAAATATAGTTAAGTGAAAGCAGCTTGTAGGATTAAGTTTGCTACAGTGCTTCTTTTTAAATAACTTGAATAAATGCAAATGTTACATGTGTCTTTGCCTCCCAAAAGAATATTGAAATTAGCGAGATACAAAGTTTTTCTGATGAAATACCGTTGCTTCAAAATTTAGACAGATGTTTCATTTTTCTTTTGGATAATCTGTTTGAGTTTTTTGGTGGTATTTTTTTTTGTTGTTGAGTTTCAGCCTAAGGAAGTTAAAATGATACCAGTATAATTATTCAGTGCATTAATTATACCAGTATACTGCATGATCTAAAATTCTAACAAGCCTCCAAAGCAACCTGAACTCTTCTTGTACTAGAATAAAAAATATCTGCAAGGAATGATACTGAAATAACCCCAGTAATATGAATGTACATGTTATTTCATATTGATGTCACTGCTGGATTTGGTGAGCTCTAAACATTTACACTCTGCATTCCATTGTTTTGGAAGTTGCCCTTTCTCCCTACTGATTTACCAAGGTGCTCAGAAGTCAAAGCAGTTTCTGCTTGTTTGTTTTAGAACTCTAAATTCTGTCCATGTTAGCATTTTGAAAGTATGCAGGAACTTGATGGGCTTTAGAAGTTCCTTAGTATTGTTTGGGAGCTGAGGATCTCAGTCCAGATGAGCATTCAGTTGTTAAATGTGTTTGAATTCTGATAACTTTTGAAGGGGTTTATGGAACACATTAAAATGAGGAAAAAAATCCCCCAAACCAGCACAAGACAAAACCCCAAAATTGTTTCAGTCTAGCAGACTTGTGAAACCATTTTTTCAGAAATATTTTATTTGCAGAATTTTTGAAAAACAAAGGCAAATTCTTTTTTTCTTTCTTTTTTTATTTTTTATTTTTTATTTTTTTATGCCTCCCTATGTATAATTTATAATTTGCATTCCTGCCTACAGATGTTTCCCTAGTGACAGGATGTTTGGGTTGTGTGAAATAAACTCAATGAAAGCTGACTTAAAATAGCTTTAACAGGTATCTGTTTATGATCAGTGATAACATAGGTGTGATGCCAGAATAAGCAAAATAATGATTTTGCTGGATGGAGAAAAATGAGTCTGTGATGACTTGAAATGAGAGTCATCTGAGCACTTAAGCAGTTTTTCACTCAAAGCTTTTCAAATAGTGCACGCTGAGGAAGACCTGTTTGATTGTTCTGTAGACACAGATTTGAAATACAGTAAAACTAAGCTACTGATCCTTTGACCCAATAATGCATTTTTGCTGTGTTACCTCAGCTGTGAGAAAGATTGGGGAAACTGCGTAAGCACAAATAAACAGTAAGACAAAGACCAGAGTTCTGTTCCATTTTCTATTTGCAGGCATGTTTTCCCCTTTTGGTTTAAAGTATGTGGAAAAATGTGTAATGGTGAGTTTAGAATTTGGTACAGAGCAATTAATTTATTCCTTCTAATTGTCTGATACTCATTTGGTGGTAAATCATAAGGTTCTTGTGAACTTATAACTCTGCCTTTATAATGCAGCTAAGATACTATTTTAAATCCCAACTGTGGGAAGCAAACTTTGGAGAAGGAGTATTACATAAGCAGACAGGATATCATTTGCTCTCCTTTTCCTCTGCTTGACACTGAACTGGCTCTGCAAGTCTCCTGTGTATACTCAGTAGTACTTTGAGCCAAATGTTTCAATATTTATATCACATGCAAGCAAACAAAAACAAAACAGGCAAAACAACAGAGATTGGAACCCCAGTGGGGTTAATTTAGCTTCCTCTGCAGTTCAGATTTAATGTATTTACTTATTAAAGCACAGATTGATCTTTTTATCTTAACATCTAGAAGATACTTTGAGAACAAAATCATTGTTGTGCAATTCCATCTATTTTTAAAGGAACCTAATGATGAAACATGAAATGCTAGGTTTGATCAGCTCTGTGAAAGTTGTTTTGAAATAGCTGCTAATGGTTGTAATATATATTTTTTCAAAGGTGCTGTAAGGATGGCTACCATGGTCAGGGATGCACTTCATTTATGTATAGAGGAAATTTTAGGGTTAAGAAACCAGTTTATTTGGTCAATTTCCCTCTAGCAATGATGCACAGTGATCAGGCTGCAGGGAAGAACTGATGTGTTTTCAGTTATGTTTTCCAAAATGTTTCATGAATGGACAGACAGCCAAAGATACAGATGGAACCTCTGGCATGAGGGGTCCTGAAGCAGCAGTTTGCTTAGAGCCACACTGTGGGAAGCTCTTGTTATCCACTTGTCTTTTCTTCAGCACTTTCTTCAGGAACAGGATGTTGGATGTTTGTATGTTCTGTCCTCAAGTAATACAATGGCATTTATTTTCAAAACCTTCTCAAAGCAGCTTTCATATTTTTCAGTTTTAAAACGACTCTCAAATGGGCAAAGCAAGAGAAGAAGGGCTTGTTTGAGGAGACTCAAAATGTGAGGGCTAAGATGCAGCTTCTCCCCTGCATGTTTTCTGCATGATCTGCAGTCTGACACTGCTGTCAGCATTTCCTTCTTCGGTGTGTATTGTTTTAGGCAGGGCAGGTAGGGTTTTTCATGGAGAGTTGTGCAGACAGAACTGAAAAGTTGCACCTGTTTTAGTGAGCAGAAACAGAGTCAAAGGAGGAATGAACGTGAAGACCAAGAAGCCAGAGAAGTCACTGCTGTGCTCCTGCAGGAGTGGCTGCCTTTCCCCAGCCTGAGCAAAACCTGAGCACTGTGGGTCTGAGAACGCCTAAGCACTGTTGCAAAAATGCATGATGCTGGAAAGGAGCATAGTGTGCACAGTGAGATGCATCTGGAGACAGAAGAAATTTTAGGCTCTCTGGGGAAGGACTCGGGGTGCTTGGAGATTGTGAGATCTAAGTTGGGTGTCATGGAGAAGTGTTGGATAGATCTTTCTGTAAAGTGGAGTTTGCATTTTTTTAACATGTAAAGCTGAATTCCTCAAGATGCACGAGGTTCCTCCTGAGATCTCAGAAAACATACTTTGAAACCATTTTCTTCTTGATTTTGGACTTTGTTGGAATGGTTCTGCTGTTGTTTCTTGTCATTTAGTGACAAAGTTGTGGTTGTTGTCCACCCTGCTCCTGCAGTCAAAATGGCTAATTCACAATTAGCTTGTCACAAAAGCTGCACAAAGTGCTTAGAGCAGTTGCTCAAGAAGTGTTCTGTATTATATCATTATGTGATCAGGAGAGTGCATTGACTGCTTCTTTTGCTATATTTATGTGCATAAGGCAATGGAGGTTAAATTTTAAAAGGATGCATATAATGATTTGAACAGTTGCAAGTTACTGTTGAAAAGACCTCTGGTGGTCTCTCCCACTTACCTGTCTGCAGGAATATTCAGTAATAGAAGATCAGTTTATGGTTATATGTGATACCCTTCTCTTGCACATCTCAAAAATTTTATTTTATAAAAGAGGTGACTGGTGTAAATGTTTGGAAACATTAAATTGCGCTAAATACTGTCAAATGTCTACCTAACAGAGTATATTTTCCTCCTGTGGTTTGAAAATGATCTTAGAGAAGGGAAAACTTTCAAAAATACTAGATAGTTATTTTAAAAAAAATGTTCTGAACAGAGTGAGCCAATGCTTACTGTGATCATATTTGGTAGCTTATGTCTGGCAGGACACAAAAGGAGATGATAAATACTACACTGGGGTTATTCCTCTTCACCTATTATATTACTATATGTTCCTGTGACTTTTCTCTTGTTACTTATAGCAACATAGACATATTAGTTAATGAGGAGCCTTGGCTTGTTTTGGAAAGGAGAAATCCATATGTAATAGTGTTAGAAACAGTAAATTGCCTCTTAGAATGCTTAGTCATTTCTCCTGTGCCTGTTTCTGTAGCCTTTATAGTGTAGTGAAAAGTAAGGTAAGAAAACACACGTGGCTTTCTTGAGTATGCAGTGGAGAGGGCTTAGTGTCTATCAAGGCATATTGCTAGGCTACTGCTAGGGCTGAAGAGAGTGCCATACAATATTCTTTAGCCAGAAAAATGGTGACCTTCTGCAAAGCCTGGCAAGTCAACTGATACTGTTAAAATTTACACTCATATCGATACATTGAAATTAATTCCAAAAAGAAATCTTCTACCTCTTATTCAGCTACTTCAAGTACATTTACTTTTAGGGTAGGTAAAAATATCAAATAAAAATTTATGGGACTTTCATATATTAGCTGAAAATTTCTAACTGTGAAGTTGCTGCCTTCCTTGCAGTCAGCCTAAAATTAATTTCACACTCGTCTGTTCTTACCAAAACTCTATTTACAATAATTACTCCCTCTAATTTTGTTTCGTGATTTTTTGTTGAAGTTCTGTGTTCCCTCCTTCATGATGGAGTTAGACTTCAAACCCCACTCTAATTTCCTTCCTCCTTGGTCCCCCAAGTGACAGCTGCCTTTGTTTTTGTGGCTATTTCTGTATGCACTGGTTATCTGTCTTAGCCCTCAAGACCTTATCTTATCTGACGCACAAGCTTGCTTTCATTAAATCCATAGAGGGAGATTTTATATACTGCTTTCTTAGCATTAGATTCTTCTGGTTAACACTTGCTCTACTAGGAGTAGTACAGCAAGGGACCTGGTAGTTTTCTGGGCTCTGCAACAGCAGTGCTGGATCTTGCCATGTGTTGTCTAAACTTTCTGTAGTGTTGCCCAAGAACTGGCTGAGTGTTTAGTGAAAAATAAAGGAGAATTGAGCTTCTGGAGTGGTCATTGATGTTGTCCATGGTGAACAGCAAAAAGAAACAAGGCCTTAAAGAGTGGCATGATCTTTATTTTTATTTGCAAATATGCTACTATTGTACCGACTTTTATTATATATATACTAGTGTGACATAATTCTGACTACTCGTATGTACTTCTTAAAAGCGCAACTTTGTATGTGCATGACCTTTTAGATGATTTTTGCTTTAGAAATTTATTGGGGATTTTTTAGAACTTGATTTTTTTTTGCTTCAGAACTGTACTGCCTTTTTTATTTGAAAACTAAACATTGAGATCTGAGTGATGCATCTGTTGCTTGAGTAAACAGGGACAGGATGTCAGGCGAGACTTGTGTGATACTTGGAGGTACAGAGAACAGAATTAATTGTTTGGAGCTTGTTTTGTTAACACTGCAGGGGCGAGTCACTTATAATCACTCACTCTCCAGGTTACCTGTGAAATAGTTAAGTGGTACTTTTCAGAAGTGAAAAACTGTGAATTTGGTTTTGTGGTTGTGGTTTGTTTTTTGGTTTTTTTGTTTTTTTTTAAATAGAGAAATAATGTTGTAATTTCTTTGTCTACTTAATGTTCTGTGTTCTATCATTCTATATTTGGGGTTTTGTTTTGAAAAAGGAACTTGGTAGAGAGGTTGAAGGATATTAAAAATATTTGAATATTTTAATTTGTGGTAGTGTTTACATGATTCTTACATAACACAGCCTGCACTGTCAGCCTGGAACTTTTCTATTATGTACTTGGACCATTGCAACTACTATTAAACTGCTGAACTGACAAATGTTAATTTTTTTAGTTTAGCTTGTTTTACCAAGGCAGCAGTAAAACTTGAGTTTCAGTAATGATAAATGCAATTTAACCCTCATTCTGTATGTTGGAATGATACTTGGATGGGCTTCACCTGAGTTTTGTCTTTGCAGCTGATGATGACTGCTTGCTTTAATTGCTTTAACTGCCTATGCCTTAATTGAAGATAAAAAGAATTGCAAGAGTTGTATCTTTAGCATGAGGTCAAATAATTTAATGTTCTTACCTAAATATGGTACAGTACTTGGTAAAATACAAAGTAATTTGGCATGAGCTATCTTACGCCTCATTAACAGCTGCATGGTTATTTTACAGTTAAGTATGATTGCTTTATCCTTTTCAAGAAGATTATCTTCTTTTTGTTTTTAAAACTGTATCATCTCTCCTGGCTAAAGATAGAAGGAGGACAATTTAAACTTCAGATGATAGTGTAAGGCTGCTTGAGAGATTAATAAAAATTTAGTTGATTTTAATTAAAAGTCAACAGAATAAAGTTCATTTACCCACTTTAATGTTACTCCTTAACCAAACTGGTAATTTACAGATGGATCTTATTTTGGTAAGATAAAGAGACTGATGGAGGTGAGAAGAACCTCGTGAATTTTTTTAATGGATCATGCTCTGCTTTCAAAAGCAGACCAGCATTGAACCTGCCAGTTGTAAAGATCCAAGTATCTCTGCCTCATGCACACACAAACACAGTTACTGCAATTTAAGATCTGAATGTTTACCCTTAGCAGTCGAAAAAGAAACTTTTAAATAGCTTTTCCCATTCTAAAGTTACCAAATGCTGCGGACTGAAATGAGTGCAGAGTGAACATGCCTAGATAGCCTCATTCATGTGTGGTGTTGGAAGGCTGTCCCTAGGGTTTATGCCTGAGAGATGGTTAATCACTGTATGACCCAGCATTGCAGGAAGAATTGCATATATTCAGCATTTCTGCATGGTGCGGCTTTTAGGGACTTCATATCTATGTCACTCTAAAGAAAGTTGGCATTATAGTTAGACAGATTGTTTAAAGATAGATAATAGGCCAGAAGTTTGGAAAACTTCATATTTGGAAAATATGTGGATCAAAGTTCTATATATACTGGAATCATCTATGTTATGCCTCTGTTTGTATTACTATTCATTTATTATTACCTGTGAATTTAAAGAAGTTATCCATGAGAAGGTCCAGCTGAGGTTTTCTGGTAAGTTTTAAAGAACAAATGGGGAATGTGTGCAACTGTATGGATTGCCCCATAGGAAAATGGAGTCCTTCAACAGAAAGAACCTAGTTTGAATACATGGATATGGGTTAGACTTTTGAGGCATATGCATTTTTATTTTTGTACAGTTCTGCAGTGCTATGTGATGCTTAAAGTATAGTTGAACAGCTGAATTAAATGACCTTGTACTTATTTCCGGGACTTTGGTAGCTAGTAGATTGTAATAGAAGATGTTGATTGTCAGGGATGCTGGAAAAAGAGGTGCTGCTACAGGAGGTCCCAAATATTTGAAATTGATGGTGATAGAGACATTGGTTACCTATTTTGCATCTGGCAATTAATCTACTTTTTTTTTCCTTTTTTTTTTTTAAAAAAAAGACTTAGCAATGTTTATGCAGATCTTGGGATACCTATACATAAGTTAGTGGCTTAAAAGAGAAGGTAAATGGTTATAGACAATCTAGGCCCTGACCAAGTACTTTGTACTGCTTACAAAACCCAAAGATGTACTAGGGTATAGACAGGAGTTAAGTTAGCCAAGAGAAGGCAATTAATAAAAGATCTTGTTTATCTAAATAAGTGCAATTCCACATTCAAATGTGCAGATTGGTGATTTCTTGGAAGGAGGTAGTACAGAAGATACCAGAGTCTTATGTTCTGTGACTTCATTGCATCATTATGATCTTGATAATCCAGTGTAAACAATTTGGGATCTGTAACAGGTAGTTTATCCATGTGTTAGATTAATTTCCTGCATTGCTAGTAGTTGCATTTTATGAAATGGTAAAAATGCAACCTAAAATTGTTCAAGGATAAAATTAATGAATATATGGAAAATACTTGCAAGAAAAAACTGAACAGATCTTTTATGACATTTTATAGTTGTATAAGAAAATGAGACTGAGTTCTAATCCAGATGGAAAAGGAATAATTCTATTTAAATAGTGCATAATGATTATATGGGCTAACCTCTGGAAATGTGCAATAAAACTATCTCCCAGGGACTGAAAAATTCCAGATGTAAAATCATTTTGTGTGTGTCTCCTTTTACAATGTTATTTCTATGACTGATTTATTCCAGAAATATGTTCTTGTGTTCTGAGAGAAATAAGAGACACGGACTAGCACAGAATGGCACAAACCTGAAAATGGTGCACTCCAGAGTGCCCAGGGAGAGAGACTTACCCCTGTGGCTTAATTTTCTTCCTGGGCAATTATCATTACTTACCTAATAGGGATACTGTGACACTTCATGTATCAAATACTTTTATGCTGTTTTTGAATGATTCTCCTCCCAGTATAGCGAGAAGAATGGAAGAGAAAGGCTAAAACTGTTCTTGTGTTAATTATTTACTCCCATGAAGGTTGTTGCTAGTTACTTTCATGTTCTCAAAGTAAACATGGCAAGCCTTTTAGGGTTGTGTAACGCTACTGTTAATATAGAACAGAATGGATGACTCAAACTTATCCTCCACTTTTGAAAGGAAGATAGCACAGTTTCTCACAGGCATATTAAATCCTTGATGGCTACATGCAAATTTCAAGTCTTTTATAAAAAGTTTCTGTCTACAACATAAGCTGCTCATGGAAGCAGCATTTGCAAATTACCATTTTCATACACAGATGCTTTTATTTCCTCTTTTTGATTGCTGTCAGGCTCTTCATTATGAAAATAGATTACTCAGGTTAAAATGCCTTCACAAGTTATAGCTGCATGGAATACCACCTGAATTCTGGTAGGGAGTTCCTTTTTTCTTTTCTCCCCTCTGATTGCATATTGAAACACACTTGTGTGTGTTTCTCACGAGTTGCTCTCATTCCAAAGTAGGAAGATGTTAGAATCATTTTCTTCTGACTGATTAAGTTTCCGTTATATTGCTTCTCAGGTCTCCTAAGCAGTTAGCTTGTCCTGCTTTCCAGTTAATCCTAGAATGGGAGTATAAAACTTCTCTGAATTTAGGAACTGACAAAAGAAAGGATGTGTTTTATCTCACGTGTTTTAGAGCAGCATAGGTGCTTATCCACATGGTAGGTGCCTACCCACTCAGATTTTCCCCCTCCTTGAAAAATTCCTTTATTACATATTTTACTAACAGAAGTTCATAAGGATATTACAAAATGTTGAATCCCTTCCCTTGTTAAAATTACTTCAGGGTACAACTAAATATTTATTATACAGCAGCTTATGAATAGCATAAAGCTATATAATAAGTTAATTATTTTCTTACATTAGCCTCCTTAAATCCCACATAAGCAATCCTTGATTATTTTTTTAAAATGTATACTAATGCTATCTGAGCAGTTGGAGTTTTAATTTAGGCCATTTGCTAAGCCACTCCAAGGAAATTGCATTTTACAAGGGCTGTATGATACCTGCTGGAGATTGAGATCCTCTTGAATGGTTTGATAAATTTGTCTTCCTTTGTTACTTTGTCTTGATACTCAGCCCTTGAAGTGAAGGTAGCTACCTATGCTCAGGTTCACAGTTCATCATAGGAAGTCTTTTATCTTCTAGGTGAGTGTTCTCTGCAGATTTGATATCCTTTCTTTGAGGTTCTTTTCAAATGCATTGAAAAGCTTGGTGCCTTTTAGGGGGTGATAAGCAGAAGCAAAACTGGACAATAAAAAAGTCATACTGTTCCCATTACTGGACAGCTGCCTGTTTCAAAATAAATCTGTTTGGTCCTACAACATTCTTGAGATTTGACTGAAAATATTCTTCAATTGAAGAACTGATTTTTCATAAATGAGTGTGCAGCACAGGGACCACAGTTTTATTTCTCAGAACAGCAAGCAAAATTTCACAGCATCAGGTGTCATTTGTGATAACAGGATTTCTAGGTCCTGTATCTTACTGAAAAACTGGTTATAATACCTAAGTGAAATGCTAAACTTATTTTGGAGTAATTTACTAAGTGAGCCTCTGAATTATTGATTTGTTCATTCTGCTCCTATCCTAGTGTTCATTTCTTCTGCCATCATTTGCAGTCTGTTCTCACTGCTTCCCATGTCAGAGAAAAGACAATTTATGTAAGTGTTAATTAGGTGATTTATGTGTCTTTTGAAACATAAGCAGTTTGTTTTCTAAGAGTATATTCTGTGTATTATTCTTATGCCTTTCCTGGTTTTTTATTCTTCTCTTTGAAATAAAGAGAACATAGGCTTTATACATTTGGTAATCCTTTATTTAGTACTAATGTGCCGATCTGTTGAGGCACTTTCAGTTCATCAAATGAAGGAAAGTTCCTTTGCTACTATGGTAAAATTACAAAGATTGCCAGATGACATTTGCACCTGTGAAAGTGTTGAAAATGGGTGTTTTGCATAGAATGCTTTATGCATAGAAGAAATTATTGTTTGGGTAGTTGTCCTTTATTTGTATGGAGTATTTCTAAAGACACCCGATTTTAAAACCAGAAAACCACTCAAGTTTTCTTAACACTGAAATGGCTTCCATTATGTTTTCAGTTCTTGTTTCTTAAAAACTTGAGCTTGTAATTTATCATCTTGGGGGAAAAAAAAAAAAAAAAGCCAAAAACCAATTTAAGAAAATTATACATTCATGTACACAAGTTGCAAAATTGGTGACCCTTGGTACCTTCTTTCAAGTATAAATCATACTTGCCATATAAGAAAAGAAAAATCACTTATTTTGCATTTGACTGTTTTCTGTTTCTTTTCATTCATTATTCTTCTTTGCTTTCTTAAATTCAGGATCCTTCTGTTCCCTTTGATGTCTCAATTTCATACTTTAATCAAATTAGTCTTTAATTTTCTTTTTGTTAAATAAAGGCTTCTTTACTCCGTCACTGTGATTCTTTAGTCATTCATATATTGTTTGGTTTTTTTCTGTGAGCCTTTTCCAATTTTTCAGTGTTGTTCTTTAAGTGGTGAATGCTGCACTTCCTATGCTTTTGCAGTACTCGTCTCATCAGTACCAGAAGCACAGTAGTTTTGCTTCCTGTCTTCTCCAAATTCCTTGGTTTATCAGGTCAAGGACAATACTTCCGTGCTGTTCCAGGAATAATACTCATATTATTATTAATCAGTGCCCTGATCTCCCATTTTGAGTTACTGCTTCTGAGGACAGTGATTCCCCTACTCTCTCACCTGGTCTTTGTGACCATTTTTAAGTATAGCATTTCACTTGGTTGTTCTAGAAAGTTTTTGTCTTTGTTTTATGTGGTCAGTGAAGAGATGTTGTGCCTCTGCATCACCTCCTTGGTTTCTTCAGAATTTATCATTGCTTAGACACTACAGGCTGTTTCCAGGAATGATTTCACTTTTCTTCCAGATCATCAAGAGCTGAATACTTTGATCAGAAGTACTGTGTTGTTTTGAGATAGTTCATGTGCTGCTGCAGAAATGGTATTAAGATGGTATCCTTGAGCTCTGTCATGTCTCTCATTATTAAGCCTGTTTAATTTACATGATGCTATGTAATCAAAATGTTCTGTGAAATCATGTCATATATTTTCAGAAGCTTTAAGTATTCTACATCAAAATCGTTGCTTTTATCAACCAGGTTTTATAATGTCCTCAAGAAGCAATATCCACTTAACATGATACGTTTTATGCTAAAGCAAGTTGATTGGCACTAATTTTGATTGTTAGTGGTGATGAGAACTTATGACTCAGGCATAAACCAGATGGTGTGGTGCAAACCTTATGTGTTGTGTGCTGTGTCTGTATACAAAATTCTTCTTGGGGTACTTTTATTTGCATACTCATTCTTTTTGGTCGTTTCTAGTTGGCATGATGTGTTGTAAAAACAATCACACTACTCAGGAACTAAGACATTCAGGAAACTTAGTTGTGATTGTAAATACATGAAAACCAAAATGTTGCCAAAACAAGACCTGGCCTAATAACAGAGACCACCGTGAGGGAAATAGTCTTCTTCCTTTTGGCATTCCTTGCATGCAAGGGGGTTCTGAGATACCTTTCTAAGTATAATATAACTGTGCTCCCCAGTGGATGTAGGACTCTTAAAATTAACAATGTAGTTATTGAATGCAGTGTACTGTTAACAAGTAGTCATGGATTTCAATTCAAATAGTTGTCTCTTCTAATATACCACTGTATAAGCTTTGGTGTTTCTGGTTTTGTAATTTTGTGCTTTTTATTAACTTTGAAAGATGCTAAAAACGAGACTACATTGGTATGGAGTGGATTATTAGGAAGTTGACAGAAATACAACAAAATCTGAAATGGCTGGAAATTGTCAGCATAAATTTATCCATCATTGGGATCCTTTTGTTTTCTTAGGACCAATTAAAACAATTGTTCTGGAATGTGTGGCAAGGAAAGCTTACACCAAAGCCTCAGAAAGGAAACAAAAAGACCAAAGCTATGACCAAAAGACCAAACTATGAGAATGTTTACAGCATCACTGCACCATATTTTTGATACTCTAGTTCTGTTATACGCTAATTTTTTTCAGTTTAGTTTGATCTCAACACAATAAAAGAACATATTCTTTATGATACGAAGCTACATCCTTTGGGTATAAGTAACTTGGTAATACACAGGTTAACTGGAGATTGGCTTTTGAATTGTATTTAGAAGAAGAATAAAAAGACTTCTTTTTCCTCTTTCCTAGGTAGTTTAAACCCTTTTCCTTTGTTGTATGATGGAGTAGCAGGTATATATGTAAACGTAACCAAATTCCAAATGCCTGTTACATTTCAGCTTAACTGTTTAGAAGCTCTTGAACAGTATTATAGAACTAATGCGCAACTTTCAAGAAAGTCACTCTTTATATATTGTATGGTAGTTATGTTTGCTATTTCTCTTTACATTTTTTCACTAGAATTTCTTGTTTAAAAAGATAGCAAATATGACATTGTTGATTGTTCAATTTATTCTGGGCACACAAGACAGCACAGTCCATAGGTGACTATTCAGTGTCCCAGTAGGCTCAGAAACCTTGGACTAATCTCTTTTATGACAGAGAGATCAATGCTGCTGCTAAAGCTGCCAACTGTGTTTAAGCTATAATGATGTCTGCACCATTACTTACCAGAAGAGTTCCAGAAGCACATTGTCCAAGGTATTATTTGATAGGACTGTATGTTTGGTGGGTTGCTGGTTTTAGGGAAAGGTAAGGGGAGAGGCATGTAAATGAAATGTCTAGACTCTTGTCTGCAGGAATCAATTGGTTCTTACCTATTTGTATATTCATAACACATATCTCCGTCATCATCATTTTTCTCAGCTGTCACTTCATGACAACAAAGCAGCAGCAGTGGTGCCTGAGACATGGCATTTATAACTACTGGAGCAGCAAAACAAAACAGGCGGTCATTCCCTGTTGTAGGGATTGTTTTGTCTTTGTGAAGGTAGAAAGGGATATTCAGCTTCTTAAATATTTTTCCATGATTAATGTATGTAGAGGTTTCTATTCTCCTTCAGTTATGATTTTGAACACACCTCACTTCCTTTGCTGTTTTCAGACCTGTGACACTATTATCTTTTGAATACAATAACTGTCCACACTGTTTGGTTATGCAACTCCTTTCATGACCTGTATGGCTGCTACTCAGACTTGACTGACAATATTTCCTCTTAGACATGCTAGATGTGGATGTACAGGAGGCACTCTTAGAAATTTAAAGTACCCTCTGACGCCAGCCTGAAGCACTTCAAAAAGAAAAGGGAAAAAAAAAAAAACCCAAACCAGTCCCAATAGCATTAATACCATTCATGGGAGGAGAAGTAAAACTGAAACAGTATTTTGTAATGTGAACTTATAAAATAGTTTCAGGTGACTGACACCTGCATGCCCACATAAATTCCAAAGGAACTCACTAGATTATATCCACTAGATACATTTCTGTAGCATTTTGTTCCCCTCTCTTTAATGTTTTAAGACTTGTGTCAGGAAGCATCTGTAGCACTTAATAATATGTAACACTTCATGTCGTAATTAATACTGTTCTCTGTTAATAGCATGTCAAGGATTTATTTTCAGAAAATCCTAGTATGTATATTTATCTCTCCATTACCGCAAAATGAAGTAAAAGGAGATTGTAGATGCTAATTCTTACAAAGAGTAAGAGTCGGTTTTATGGTAAACACATGATAATGATTGTAATGTAATTCTCCACTGGAATAAAAGCTCCTTTCCCTACCTTTTCTCTGAACAAACCCAGCCCCTATTTTCGACCAGTACTGGTGCAAGAGGTTGTATCATTAACTTTTGAACCAGTTTTAAAAAAACTTGATCTTTTTATGAAGAGAGGACTGTGAATTCTAGCTTGATTTCATCAAGGATAAAGGTTTTGATTCTGCTACCAAAAAATACCAGTGGATTGCTGCATACACACAGATATTACTAATTTCAGGGATCACGTATAACAGGAAACCTTCAGATGTGGTTTGGGGCTGCAATAGCATGTCAAACACAGAATAATAGAAGGATAAGTGTGTGTGTGTTAACATATGGTATTTTAACTGTTAGGTAAGATGTCTTGGAAGGACTCTTGTTTTTATTGTTTTGTTTTTTTCCTTCTTTCATGTACTTGGAATACAGACCTGCTCAGTTAATGAACTGTAAAGGGATATGTCCTGCAGACCAGTCTTTACCTCAGAGGACTGATGAGCAGTTGGTGGTGTTTGGACTGTAAACTAAGCATCTAGTGTGTGCACTTAACCAGAACACCTGATCTCCTGAGTTCTGGCCATAAGTCCCTGGGCAGCTGCCTTCAAATTTGTCAGTGCTTCTCTTCTTTAAAGACTTTCTTAAAAGCAAAACATAAAATTTAAATGTTGTTAAATAAAAAAATAAGTAATCCTCATTACCCTATTGATGGGATATTAATTATTGTTTGGCTTTGCTAACCTGTAATTTCTGTAATATAGAACTAATAGATGATGATAATATGTATTATGTCTAGTAGAGATTGACAGTATAAATATTTTTTTTTAATAAATAGATTTATTTGTGAGCTTCCAGACAAAGGAAGATGGTGACTTTTGAGAGGAACAGGAGGCAAAGTTGGCAACGCATAATTTCTAACACAGGGAAGGAAAAAGTGATACCATTACTTCAGAAGGGGCAGTGTTCTGGCCTTAGTTACCCTTGTAACAGAAGCAGAAGCCATGAAACAGGAAGTAAATTACAAAAAATAGCATGCAAAATAACCAGACATTGGTCTGCACACCTATCGATGTTGAGTTGCCGTATTAGGTAACCTTTGGAGTCCAGGACTCCCATCTTCTTGATTATCTGTTTCTTGGGCAGTGTCAGTCACAAAACTAACTCACTGCCCCAGTTTCTTGAACTAGAAGGTGCAGGTAATGCCTGCAAAGCACTGAATCAGTAGTGTGTTCCTGTGGATGCGATGTGCCCTGTTGGCACCTTCAGAGCTCATGCTGCAGTGACTTCTCACCATCTCCTGAAAAGGTTTTAAGATGAAGGTTTAGTCTTTGCTTAATTCAGGTGAGCCCATTCATTTTATCCTAAATGGCTAAAAGCTACTTTTGTTCTCCATAGAATGGTACCATAGATTGATTTGCTTGAGCACAGAGTTTTTTTATTCATTTCCTCCAGTGGAGACAAGGTCAAAGGGATTGAAGTAGCTTCTAGCTATGTTATGTAGTTATGACTTGTGTGATAACATTTTAAAGTGTTTGCTTTTGTGTTTTTGTTTGCTTTTTTCTTGGTGATAAATCAGATCATAAACACCTGGAACTTTTTTAATAAGTAGGAAGAAAAATACCTATGTTCTCAGATCCTCTGGAGGAGGATGAATAATATTTCTGAATTCCCTGCAGATGGGCAGAATTTGAATAGGGATTGTCCTTTAGCCAAAAAGCATTAATTTTACTCAAATAACATTAAAATGAGCAATAGACAAAATTATTCATTCTGTAGTACACAGTTAAACAACTTGAGCAACACATACTCTTCCTCCTCCTCTTTTCTTTCAAAGGAAGGGAAAAAAGGTTTAGACTATTTTAGTGCTGTGGTAGCAATGTTACAGTGACTTATTTATAGCTGTGTTAAGAAGTTTCTTCACTGTTCTAAGGTGATTCTTTCAATTCAGAATTGTCACTACTGAGGGAACATGTTTATCGTAAAGGGTATGTACCATGTAACAAAATCTTAGCTTCTTGTTTGCCATTAAACACTGACGAAGTCTGAACAACTTGGAAATAATTGTCTTATAGCTGTATCCAAATGTCAAGTTAATAGTTCCAAAATGTTGTAAGAGCTTGAAAGTGTTCATCAAAGAAATAAAAGTCTAGAGCAACTTAGTTCTGTATACTGGGCACGGATGTTTTTTATGAAAGCTTTTACTATACTGCTGCAGTAGGATAGAATTGATTTCTATCAAATTTTACAGTAATTTTAATGGGGGACAACTGTCATTGATTTTTTCTTTCTAATGGTGATGACGTGATTGGTGCTTTGTTATTTCTGAGAGATTTTGTTGCAGTCACATGCTTCATACACTCATCAACATTGTCTTTAAACTTTTAACAAGGAAGAGGCCTTTTGAAGATATTAGAGCAAACAGTACAGTACTGAAATCCTGTGAGCATCATTAAATTTAAAAGTAAAAACATTGTCTTGTGGTTTTTAAGCTTCATGAAACCCTGATATTAAAATACTTCATAAGCAGCTTAGTGAATAAGACAGAATGGTGGACATTGCTATTATTCTGGTAAACCAGAAAGACCATGTGTGTTAAATCTGTGCAGTTTCAATTTGCATTTGTATATACCTGGATAATTTATTTACATTGTTTAGCCTCAAATGGTGTTTGTTGAATATCAAGTAAGTGTGGTGGCTAAAAACAAAATTATTTTTCAAGATAGAGTTTATATGTTGGAGAGTTGGTATGTAAGCAGTTGTTAGTTCAGACTGGAAAAAATCCTTTGTTTACAAAATGGGAACATTCTGGCTTGATCCTACATGAAGGCTGATATTAGTCATTTTTTCTGCATCATCTTTTTTCTTTTCTGTCAAAATAATCACAGTTATCTTTTCAGAATTAGGTGTCATACTGTGTGAAGAGGAGCGCCTAGAATTACTGATTGGTGTTTATTGTAGAGATTAGAAGAGACACAAAGGTGTTTACTCATTAGAGGAGTGTGATGGTTCACTGAGCTCCTTCTATCTCCCAGGGATTCTGTCACACTTGGATAAAGCTATGGTTTGATTCATGTACAGTCACTGTAAACAGCATTTCATTTCTGGATTTTATCATCTCCTGGTGGTGTGTGCATATTAATCTGAGAGTTACCTGTGTGTAGGGAAACTGAACATGCAGCCAGAGCAAAGAGCAAGATTTTCAAGTGGCTTTGTACTTTTTCAGAGGTGATGCCTTCTGGTTGGTATGTCCTTGAAGCTTGCACTGAAGTCTTGTAGAGTTGCTTGTATGTATCTAGGACATGGGTAAGGTTTTCTTACAGTAGGATGGGTAGTGGATCTTAATATATATGTTGTGGGCAGTGCACAGGTGAGAAAATGAGATGCTTACTTCTTTACACTTTGCATTTTTTTTCTCTGCATATAATTAAAAATAAAATATTTTTGTTAGCTCTTTTTTCCCCCCATGTTATACTGAAAATGAATACCGAAGTCTTAAAGTAACTAGAATTTATTTCATCAATCATTTGTTAATAGAAAAACTGTAATGCTTTTTTTCCCTCTGATAATTGAATGCAGAATTATAGAATTTTTTTTTAACTGTTCTGGCCAATGAAATCTCTCAATTGTTTTCCTCTTATTTGCAGATTTTCTTCCTCCATGAATCTTACGTTGAAAATGATAAATAACTTTGTCATATCATGTAAACTGACTTAAGAGCTCTATTTAAAGAAGTAAAGTGTGTGTAGTTTTCCCAGATTTTATAGGAATGGAGGAGTGAGCCTGAGCCTAGGCTAAGTCTGCTTTGTCTGTAAGATGCTTCTTTTCCTCCTTCATCATAATATCTGTCCACCAGGCACCTGCCTGGAACTACTCAAAAAGAAATTTCCACTCTCTACTGAATTTGAATGTAGGCAACATTTTTGCCTGCTATCTTCATTCTGTATTTCTTTCCATATTTTTAGATACTTTTTGTTTGAAATCAAAACCAACACATTCTTGTAGGAAAAGTCCTCCTGTTGATTTCTAATGCAGTGTTCATTACTTCAGTGATCGTGATGAGAAGTTGAGCTGTGATGGGAGAGGAGGAGTTTGGCCTAAACACACTGTCAAAATGCTTGCATGAGAAAATAGGATACACTCATTTAAAGCTGCTTTACTCTTTGTGTAATTAACTTGCTGTTTTAATTTTGCTATGAAAATTAATTCTAAATTCTAATTGTTCCATTGAACAAACAGTAAATAAGATGGCAGTGTAGAAGGAGTTTTATTTTCCAGCTGGATCTGTGTTCAGAATTTTATTTGCATAGTCTAGAACACAATGAACTTTTTTTAATATAGAATCTGAGGTGTTAGGTAAGACAAAGAGGATGACAGGAGTAATTTAATATTTCTGAAGTTATTGGTAAGACCTCATGAGAAATCATGGCCTCATTTACAGGAGTGCAGTAATATTGGCTTATTGACCTGAAGCACTTGAAATAACTGTCTTAAACATCTCACGCAGAGGCTCAATTCTCCAGCTGAACTACCTGGGCACTGAAGTAATAATTTTACAGCTAATAATATACAGATGTTTTAAAAAAAATCATTTGTAGCCTCAAGAAGTAGAATAGTTCTATAATTTTTAGGATACGAGACTGATGTGCTGTGATAGTTGTGCATCCAGGTTCTTGAAAGTATAGACTTGTCAAGAAATGGGCAAGCACAAATTTCAGCATCTTAATGTAGCCAGCAGTGTCAATTTGCTGCACAGCACTAGGGAAGTGGATTAACCTCAATTTTTTTTTCAGCAGGGAGAAAATTCACTCTTTTGTAACAGATGGTCTGAATAGTTCAGTGTGTGATGCAAGTTCTAAGTGATTTTATAATACTGTAATCCCTCTTCCATCTTAAGAGATGGAGTAGTATACAACAACCTAGTAGGTAATCAAGAAACTGGCATTTGGGATTGCTAAAGACTAATGAAGCTTAAAATGTTTGCATTTGACTTGTTGATGGGAAATACTAAAATGGAAATACTGAGGGCCAGAGGCCTTTACCAGTAAATTGACCTAAATTCTCTAAAAAGGTTTGAGACTCCTAATTTAATGTGTTGCTTAAAAACATGTTTGACTGCACTAATCTGCACTGGGAGTTCATAGCGTAGGGAGACTAAGGGAAGATAGTTAGAAATGTGTGGGGATACAAGTTCTGATTGGGAACTCCTGGACCACATCTGACAAGAAAATTATCTCTGAACACTTACTCAGGAATTTCAGAGTGCTGCTTTTACCCCAGTTTCCTTTGTTTCTTCATTGGTTTTAGTCAGAATCAATTTCTTGGCATGTAACAGACCTTGTTCCTGTGACAGTGGGCTTTTCTTTTGCCATGTAAATGGGGGGCTGCTGAACCAGTAAAACAAAGATTAAATGGTTTTTGATGGGAGACACATTAGTGTAATGAAAGTTCATTTTTCAAGAAGAAAAGACAGTGTTGGGGTGCTGTTGACAGCTGGCTGAACGTGAGCCAGCAGTGTGCCCAGGTGGCCCAGAAGGTCAGTGGCATCCTGGTTTGTATCAGCAGTAGTGTGGCCAGCAGGACCAGGACAGTGATTGTCCCTCTGTACTCAGCACTGGTGAGGCCACACCTCAAATCCTGTGTTCAGTTTTGTGTCCCCCTCCACAAGAAGGACACTGAGATGCTGGATCAGGTCCACAGATGGGCAATGGAGCTGGGGAAGGGTCTGGAGCACAAGTCAAGGAGTGAGGAGTATGTGAGGGGTGGCTGTGGAGCTGGAGTTTAGTAGTTTAGAAAAGGAGGCTCAGCAGCATTACTGCTCTATACAACTACCTGACAGGGGGTTGTAGTGAGGTGGGAGTCAGTATCTTCTGCCAAGCAACAAGCAGTAGAACAAGAGGAAGTGGCCTCAAGTTACTCCTGGTGAGATTCAGATTGGATGTTGCAGAACATTTCTTCACTGAAAGGGTTGCCAAGCATTGAAACAGGCTGCCTGGGGCAGTAGGTGAGTCGCCATCCCTGGAGGTATTTAAAAGACATAGTTTAGTGGTGGACTTTGCAGTGCTGGGTTAATGGTTGGACTCTTAAAAGTCTTTTCCAACCTATAATTGTGGCCTCAGCATTAGAGTAGTCTGCACAGATGAACAAGGACAAGGGAGATCCAGCAAGCCAAGTGCTATTTATGTTTTAGGAAAGGAAATTAAGTCAGTAATTTTATTGTATATGAAATAAAGTTTTATAATTTCATTCCAAAAGCTTGAAAACAGTGCATCCTTTCTAGTTTTCTTTTGGGGTGCACGTGTGAACCTTTGGGATGTCTCAGACAATGAATTAGTGAAGATGTGGCTTTGTATGAATTTTTTTTTTCCTTTAAGAAAAATATTTATCTCCTGATAATACAGTGTTGTTGTTTGGGTTTTTTTAATCAGATTACAGTAATTTTAAAATAATTGAGACACATCGAAGCATGTGTGAGACATTTCCTACAGTATTATCCAGTATTGTAGTCTCAACATTCTTTACCTATGCAAAAATAGTTCACAAAATTTTCTCTAATAATTTCATATACAGGTTAAAGGTTTTCTGAAGTCTTTCTTACTCTTATGTAAATTGACCTTATTACTGCTAACACTGTATGTAACCCCCAGAGAGATCAGTGTTGTAGAAAGTGAGATGTGTCTGCACCCATTCATGTGAATTTGTTGTTGGCTGGACTTCACGAACGAAGATCTTGGGATAAGCCTGCGCAATGGATTTTTTTAAGTGAGGCACAGGGTATGCAGAACTGGCTCCACTCCCTTTACCCCTGAGGTTCATCTTGCCACGGCCGAGCACGTTCGGACGGCGACAGCGAGTTCCTCCAGGATTCGAACCAGCGTCCTCAGAGGAGGAGCCGGCTCCACAGGCGGGGGCCTACGCCACTCGGCCAACGCCCACCGCCTCTCAAGTGTAACATACAAACAGCAAAGCAATAATGTCAGGCTGTTGAGAAATCCTAGGAGCCCACGTGGGTCAGAGCACCAGGGGAAGACCTCGCCTTGTCCTCTCTGCCACCGAATGACACAAACGTGGCACTGCAGCCACGCCTGTAACACGAGCTGGGGCAAGCCCCAAAAGGTGGCATATTCATGTGAATAAACCTATGAAGTACGTGCTTTGCAACCTGAGCCAGATAACTGTTTTAGTAATTATCTTCGCTAATCACAACAAACTAGAAACTGCACCTCCTATTTCATATTGCCTAAGTTACACTTAGGCTTTTTTAATGTTTCGGAGCGACTTCTGCAGAAACATAGTATGGCAAAAAGGTTTTGAAATATTTATCCTACTCAAGTACGGCTGTGCTTATTTCTCTCTGAGTTCAATTGGCAAGGTTTTTATGGCGTTTACTCTTAAATTTATACAAATTGGAAAGTCTCCCCTAACCTGTTAACTATGTGAAAACTGGTACCTGTCAGAAGCCAGTTGCCTGGGCAAGGGGAATGTATAGTCACCTGCAGAGAGTTGTTCCTGCCTTCATTTGGAATGGAATGGTATGCCATCTGGGACATATAGCCTGCTAGCTTTGCTATGCTTGATTTATTAGATAATTAAACTTAGATGAAAAAATCTCATACATGATTTGAATTTACTTTTGCTCAACAAAGAGAAGGCTTGATCCAATTTTGGATGTCTAATCTTTTATTTCAGGGTATTTATTATTAGTGCTTGTCTGTTTCAGTGACCCAAATACTTGGACAAACTGTAAATATTGTATAGTAAGACAGAACTTACAAAATACAGGTGTCTGATTTCAGGCATCTGCATGTAGGTACAAAAGTAGCATTGACCTGATTCTCAGAACTAGAGCGCTGCTGGTTGTGCCAACAAAAATAGAGCATGCTGACACTTTCTCAGAAACTGGTTTTCAGCATCTAATCTCCAAACTCATGCTGTGAGGTATGTGGTGATAGGGATAGCTTTTCATTTTTCATTTCCAAATCTATTGTCCTGGCTTAATAATATTTGTTACTCTAGTATATGGATGAAAATGTGTTTGCTGCACTTTCAGTCTTGCTCTGTCTCTATGCCATGAGGCATACAGGGCTTTTTGCCTGGGGAACTTCAGAGTTAAATAAGTTTTGCAGCAAAAAAGAAGATTGCTAGTAGTACTACAGTTTTAGAAAGGAGCCATCAAGATGAATCTGTGTTTTACCTTTCAGCACTACTCTTTCCTTTCTAATCATAAACCTCTGCCTTCTTGCTTGTTTTGTCATTGATGAAAACTGTGGTGTTTGGAGCAGGAGCTCTTGATCTCAGTCATCGCTGTACGTGGAGCGTGCAGGACATGCAGGTGTCTTGCTGGACAGATTTAAAATGGCCTTGCCCAGAACCAGAGTAGGAATTTAAAGTCAGTCATGCTACCTTAAACTCCCACTCATCTTTGCGCAGCACATGGCCCTCCCCTGCATGCTGTGTATGCTTGGTGAGAAGGTTGCTGCTTCTATCTGCCTTTCCTCTGCACTGAGTTAATGCTCTGCTGATGGACTATAAGCAGCAAATGCTGTTTGCACTATTGGTAAGCCTAAGTAGAGTAAGTTAGCAAGGGAATGCAAGTCTACTCCTTCATAATTGAAAGCGGTCTTAGTAATCATTCAAGATGAAAACAAAGCTAGTGTTTTTGAAAATGCTTTTAGTCTTTTAAAAGCCTTGTTTTCATGATGGAGTGTTGCTCAGTTGTAAGCACTTTCAGATACAAGGGGTTGCTTTGCAGGTGATATCTAACAGCAAAACTCATAAAGTTACTTTGTGTAAAGTAGATCTTTTATTTCAAAAATAGTAACAAAAGCTCATACAGGTTATTGAAGAATAGATTGTCCACTGGGAGGCATCTA
Source organism: Formicarius rufipectus (assembly GCA_013399695.1). NCBI lineage: Eukaryota > Metazoa > Chordata > Aves > Passeriformes > Formicariidae > Formicarius > Formicarius rufipectus. The sequence continues at coordinate 808,029 of VXAU01001358.1, forward strand.
AGTGCACATAAGGAAGAAATATGATGCACTACAGAAGTAAGGCAGGTTTCTGCTGTCATCTCTCCTAGACCTAATATTGACTGAGGATTACAGCTCGTGTATTTCAGATAGCAGGCTGGTTGGCATTTCTAACTTGTTAGTTGTGGAGCTATTGAACGTAAGTCTCATAGCAAGGGAAAAGAAAGAACATTAAAACAAGCCCAAAGCTTTCATCAGCATTGTGATTTTTAATCATTCATATTAAGTTGGAAGGTTTTATTGGTAAAATTGGATTTTGCAACTCTTTATGGCATTATGGAAAAAAAGCAAGTGATCCCTGATCTTGATACCAGTGTACTCCAGTGACACTGTCTAAGCAGACTTACTTTCAGAAAGTGTATATGAATGTTGTATGTTAAAAAAAAAAAAAGTTATTATATTTGAAGAAAGTAATGGCTCTCTTTACTGCTTCTCTGCATTTAAGAGAGATGCATTCTGAAAAACAGTTCTATGTGTGATCTTACAGCAGCATTATATATTCAGAAAATGGTATGGTTCTAAATGAACCTTTTTAAGAACTGCTGTTGCTGTGCCAGTATCTAGAAAGAGAGGACACCTAACACTTGGAAACAAAATGTGAGCCATCACTCTGCATTCCTATTTATTGAATTTCCTAGTTGGTTGAATATAATTGTTGCAGTAATCCTAGATGCTGAACTGCTACCATATCTTGCTTAGAATGGACCAGGATTGCTGTACTGGATGCAAATGATGGATCTTCTTTTGGATTACACAGGGGCAGCACATTAATTGTGTGCATGGCTATATATCCTTGCTGTTCATATCAGATACAGAGAATAGAGTTGAGGGCTCCAGAGGCACAGCACCTTAGGAGTCTCTGTCCACAGAAGAAGTTTTTATAGTGCATTTCTAAAGGCAGGACATTGAGAACTGGCAGTGCGAGTTACAGATTGATCGAAGAAACCCAGTAATTCATCATGTTAATAATATCCTGCTGCTGATGGTGCTCAAAAGACTAGTTTTACTGTGCAGCAGCAAGTTCCCTTGGAGATAACAAGTTTGACAACATTCTGAAAGTATAAAGGAGAGTTTAAATTAAAATTAAGGTCAGTTGTATATATTTGAGCTTTGAAAAAGAAATAATCAAAGGACAGAAAAAAATGGAATAGACCATATGAAGATAAGATTACTGTCAAGGTGGGGAATATAAAGAAGGGAAAGAAAGGGAAAAGTGAACTTTTAACCCATCCAAAACAAATTAAATCTATGTCTCTCAAAAGCAAAGCATTATCAGACAGATTACCCTTACTAACAGCCAAGCATGTCCCTAATGAGATCAAGGACTCAGCCTCTGACAGAACAGGGTAACAAAGCACCTCTCTGATCAGTGTATCTTGTTTGTTTTGTAAAACTAGCCTCTGTTGTATTTCGTTCAGTGTTATAGCAAAATTAAATAAACCTTTCCACAATGGCGTTCTTTCCTTTAGAAATCATGTTTTAGAATTCTAAAGCATGTCTTATATTTGCTTCAGGCAACCCAATTTGACAAAGAAACCGTCACTATTTACCTGATTTCAAAGTCTGAAGTGTTTGTCTTGGAAGAATAATGATTCTGAAGAATGGTTTATCTCTTCAGAAGAGTCCTGGATGTCAGTCATCCCCAAATGTTGTTGCTTTGAACCGTATTACCTAATACTTTTTGTCTGTGTGAGAGGAGTTAGGCAAAAATAAGTAAATACAGTGTGAAAGACGTAAAATTACTTTGAAAAGTCCTTTCACCACAAAACAACAGTAGAAAACTTCAAATTTCTAGAAGCCTGAGCCAGGATGAAATATGGTGATATACATGTGCCATGTGTTTAATGATGCAGTGTTTGCAACATAGTAACTGATTTTATGAGGTCAGGTAGGCGGTAAAAAGAAGTAATCATTGCCTGCATGGTCATGTAAAACAAAACCAGAAGCAGCAGAGTGTTTTGTACTTGTCTAGTTTACATTTGACAACTCTGTAAATTGTGAATAAGTTCCAGGTACTTCTCAGATTTCAGGTGACAGGGTAATAAGTTTGTTACCTTTGGAAGTGAGTAAGGTATATTACTAGTCTACTGACTAGTAAAGACATTGTTTCTGCCTTGAGAAAGCTTGGTATCTGTAGTGCTAAAATGCTTCATCATATAAATGGATTTTAAATTGCTATATACAGCAAAGTCATCTTATCTAACCCAGACCCATTTAGTATTAGCAAAGAAAGGTATTGTTCCTCTGAGTTGAAAGAAGAATATACTCAATTTTACTCTCATAATAATTTTATGTCATGCTGGAAGAACTTACTTGTGAATACTGTTTGACTGAGAAGTTTTTTCCTGTGTTTGAGACATACTGGTATTTCTTCTCCCAGTGAAAATACTAGATGGGAAATTAGGAAAGCAACGTGAACAGCAAAACTGATTTATGAACTTGTTTGTTATCTGACATGACTTTAACCATTTTTGTGTAATTATTTACTATGTTAGAAGATAGTTCTCTAATTGTTATGTCACAAAACCCCACACAACATCAAGTACTGCCTGATCTCTCAAGCATTCCAAGGCAAGTTCTCCCACTGTATTTTTTTTTAACCTTTTGAGAATGCAGGGAAAGACTTCTTTTGTACATAAGGATGTGTGTTTAGATTATCAAACAACATTTGGTCAAGAATATTAAAAAAAAGAAATATTTAAAAAAAAAAGAAAAAAAAAAAGAAAAATCAAGACCAGGAGGTTTTAGAGATTTTTCCTCTCAGGAACAGTTCTTAAAGAACTTCTAAGGGAAAAAGGCAGGGTCGCAGCAAAGTAACATTTTGAACCCTGAAAATTTTGTACTTGTTTGTGCTGTTGTTTTGTTTGTAGTTCAGATTCATTGAGGGAGTCTGTTTGGATAAAAGATTTGAAGTATTGTGATCTTTGATGATTTCACTTTTATAAACATGTATCTTTTGAAAGCAAGAATTACATTAATTTTTCACTGTTGCCTATTTTTAGAGGTGATGACCTCCCTCTGCACCCTAGGAGTCATCTTGTCTCTTTTGGAGACTGCAGGTCTTGGAGATGGGAAGCTGGCTCACCTTGCTGTTCTGGGGCAGTGAAGCTGACAGAGTGGTGGTGCCTCACAGCCCATTCCAAGGCACTCTCTGCAGCAACAGCTTTGCCCTTGAGCACCAGGTTTGCTCAGTCCTGTACATCCACATCCTTTTGTTTCTCTTGCATTTGTCCTGACGAGCTCTCCTCACCCATGTTTAGCACAAAAAAAGAAGCAGTAATTTGCTTTATCTATGGGCAGAAAGAAAGGCACTGTAGAATACTTTCATTTCCAGCATTTTCTTAGAGCAGAAAGGGTATCACTTTTCAGTCTGGTCATAAGGAAAATAAATAAATGCAAACCGTCTCCAAATACAGGAAATAAATACCTGCTTTTCATTAGTGTGTCTGTGCAGAGCCAGAACTGGTTCAAGACTCAGAGTCTTTAGGATACATACTTCTGTAACACCATCCTCCTTGTTCACAGCAAGGCCAAATCACCGTTGCTAGAAGTTATTCCTGCAGTGATGTAATGCCTCTTCACAGGTTTCTCTCATTTCCAGAATGAGTTTTGGAACTGAGACATGGTCAGTTTTTGTACAATATTACCCCTTGTTATTAGTAGCAGGTCAGTCTCAGGTACAGGTGGTTTCTTTCTTCAGTCCTAGGACTTTTCAGATTCACAAGGCAGCACTGGTCAGCTCTGTTCAGATTCAGATTTAGTTCCTGGTACAGGATTCTTGTCTGACATCTTGGTGTTACCCACTTGAAATGCTTGAGGCATCTTTCAGAGCCATGGTTAAAATTGCTGCTTAATTCATTTTCAGCTGAAAGTGCCCTCAGCTGAGATCATTTCAGCCACAGAATGAGTCAGCTGCAGGTTTTTATGGCTGATTATTCCTGTGTGATAATGTTTCATAGCAACAAAATGATGCTGAGCCCTTACTGCAAGTTGACTCCCAAATGGTCTTAAAATTCTAATTGAATCTGCAAGTGAAGCTTTTTTTTTTCCCTTTGTTTTGCTTTCAGCCTTGCCATTTGTAAAGAGATCAGAAGTTGTGCTTACTGTATGTTGCCAAAACTGTGACACTGTTGAGAATAAACTGTTGTTTTTCTCTTCTGCTTCCAAAGGTCAACCTACCAAGTTTCATGAAAAAATAACAAAATGAATTAGTGAATAATTGTTTTTCTTGCTGTATTATATTTGCTGGTGTTCTTTTCTTCTCATACATCACAATTCAATTGAGAACCTCTTCCTTATACAGGTGTGATGATTTTTTTTTTTTTTTTTTTTTTNGTTACAAACACCCACTGAATTTATCAAGCCAGGAGCTTTGGGTTATGATGGTAGAAGTCTAGTTTTTGAGAACAGTAGTGCACTAATGCGACTGTGTGTGTCCCAGTGTATAGGAATTACTGCTTTGTAGTCTTTACGTTGGGATTCACATTCTGACTCGTATTCTCGGCTGGTGGAATGACTTGATAGAATAACTGAGTGCCACTATGAAGAACACAGCTTGTTCTTCCTCTCTTCCACTCTCTTTTCTCCCACCTCTCTTCTGAGGTCTACACCTTTTGATGGGTTTTGCATTCCTTAAGAATGTAAGCAGTTCTGCAAGTGTTCCTTAGGCTGCTTTTACATGAGTGCATGAAGTTGGGAGTTGTATTATTACTGCAGAACTCAATTACATACATTAACTGCAGTATTTTGTCTCAGTAGTGAATTTGGCTCACAGTTAGATTCTCTTTTTGTCAGCTTGAGAAGACCAATTATGTTCCCAAGAAGCTGAGGAAGGTCAGCAGCTAAGGCACAGCTCTGGACTGTGCTCTGTTGCAGAGATCTGCCATGGCCATAAAAGTTGACATGAGAATTGCATGGCTTGCTTCCAGCAGCTTTGATGAAGAACTCTTTTTATAGCAAGGGCAGGTACTGGTGGTCCAAAACAGAAAATGGCATGTAATTTTGTGAATACACATTCAAAGAAAAGACATACAAAGAGAGCTTGAGGAGGATGCACAGGTCTTTATTTTTTTAAGATACAGTTTTTTTGAAAGATTTTTAGGAGTTGGCAGTATATCCAAACACCTGCTGCAATGTTTAATTACAAAACTCCAGCTGAATGGAAAGCTTTTCTCCTGACCTTTATTGGAAAGAAAGGGATTATTTGACTTTGCATAGTTCTGATGGAAAAAAAAGCCCTGTAGTTATTGCAGGAAAAAATGCAAGTGATGAGTTTCCAGTATGAAAACTCATAGTTTGATTATTCCCTACACAATTGTTTTAGATTAGCTAGTTTTATTGGACCCATCTAAATTGATTTGTTTTGATTTAAGTTGCACAGGAATAGAGACAACCATTAATCTGCACGTTACAGTAAGATATATTGCAATAACATTTGGTTTTCTCCCTTGAGTCATGGCTGTGACATTTTGATCATTATTTAACATTGCATGGTTCACCTTTTGGTCCAGAGTAAAAAATGTGTCGTGTCCTACAGAATTTACTTACTTCTAGCTTCAGACAGAAATAAAGCAAAGCAAGACACTTAAAATAGGATGAATACAATACAGTAGGAAGAAAGCTGTGTGTTACACTAAAATTTTGAATCATTCAATGAAGATGCATTTGCAGCGTGGTGAAGCACTAAGTTTTATTTAAAATGTGTTTATTCAGTTACAGTTCTGTATTTATCTTGGTGTTCTGATGTGAAGAGATTTCTTAGTAGGATGAATGTTCTTGTGAATCGGCTTGGAAAGCATCGTAAGACTTGCATGTAAGGCCAGGAAGTTGTGAAGGAAATAAGCGAATAGCTGTAAATACAATGCAATGCGTCTGTTCAGAGAACTTGTTACTCACAGTTAAAAGCTCAAGTGTTCATCGTCTTTGAAGAATGACTGGCTGAAACTTTGCTCTTAAAACTAAACTCTAATTACTCTTTTATTTTCTTGTTGTCAAGGTGACAGACAAACACATCAGTTTCAATGTTTAAAATAGTTTAAATTCCAATATAGATGCAACATCACCTGTTCCTAGCATAAATTGAAGAAAAGTGTCAAATTGACAAGTCTTAATTGTCTTTCAGTCTCTAGAACCAACATACAATTTGGGAAAAACCATCTCTAAGACTTGTTGAAGTGTAGCGGATTTGCTTTTGCATGTGTACATGTTAATATCTTTGCTGAGTCTGTCTAAAATTCAGTTGGAAGTTTTAGACCTGTTCACTTTGGCTTATGCTAATAGGGCAAATGAGGTTTGATTAAAGCAGGAGCAAAGTTCTCAAAATCTGTGATGCCTGCAGTAGGTCACAATTTCTGTTTATCATTGAGCTGACTTAGAGCAGTTTCAGACCCCGAAAGAAATAATGCTTCGTATCTCCTTACTGATCACAGGCTATCCATTCAGGTAACCAAGGAGGAATTTCTGAGCCCTGACAAACAGAATCCCTTACAATGAATAAATACAATGACATGTGCTGTAATTTACTTGTACTTTTTTTTTTCCCATAAAGAAAAATGTATGGGTTAAATGTGGAAAGAAGTATAAATTTTGTAGATTAATAGGAAATGGTAATTTTTCCCCCCTTCCTTGATGTGGAACATTAGGGCATTTTGACAATGAACTGTGCCTGTCAGAATGGGAGCCAGTATGTAATGTTTGCAATCAGCTAAGAGGCACTTCATATGGTGTGCAATTAATCATGCTGTCAATTTTAATTCCATGGGCATCCTTCTTTCCACTCTTCACTTAGAATTTATTTCAGAGCATGATCAAAGCTCTGCTGTTCATTACATTCAGCATTAGCTAATTTGGCTTTTGGCAACTCTTACTCCGGTTCCTATTAAACAGTAGCCACAAATTGAGATAAGCATTGTGCCAAAACATTTCAGGATTATCAAACGGTAACACAGAGATGGGTGCATTATCATGCTGCTTTCAATACTGCTGTGTTACTGCAAAATTAACCATTAGCAAATATTTAAAAGGTCCAAGACAAATTTACACCTACAGTGGGTTTTTTTCATGTCTGTTGAATTGACTACAGGATGAAACAAATGTGAGAAAAATCGTGTTCTTGTTTCTGAAATGCTCATTTGTGTATGCTCTGGTTTTAGAGAGACTTTTATACAGTTTTGCAAGTGTGCTGTATCATAAAATATTTTGGGTCACAGAATATGCTGTGTTTGTACAACAAGATTATTAGGGTAGCTGTTTTTTCCCAAGCTGCCGTTAGTTAGAAGTCTGAGTACATGATTCCTATCATAAGATCTTTTATTTAGGTTTTTTTCCTTTCAGCATGTGTTTCTAGAACCTGATGAATCCTTAATTTCTAGTGATGGATACAAAAATGGCAATTTGCCTGGACAGTGGGGGAAATGCTGCTTGGGTATGCAAGTAAAACATCCTCCCTACTAGCTCTTGCCACTGCTTTTCCCGTACTTCGGTCTTGAGGAAGTAATCTGAAAGAAGGCTTAAAATTCCAGTGTAAAAGATCTATAAAAGTCCTTGAACAGATACATAAATGGTGAGAAGTAATGAACTAGTAACTTTTTTTTGCAGTGTCAAGTAAGTTGGTGACAAAATTTCTGTAGGTTTTGGGCTGCCTCACACCTTAATCGTTATTGCTGGAGAAAATTACAGAGAACAGTTGGGCTTCTAAATATTTTCAAAAAGTCTAGTGAAACCAGATAATGCTTCAGTTCATTATGATGTGTAACAGCTGCAGTTTAAACATTAGTAAAAGTAAATTAGAAATAATTAGAAAATTTGTTTTTAAAAAAATATTGAATTACTAGAAAGCATAATGATGCTATAAGACAGAAAAATAGTCAACTGTGTACTTGATCAGATTATTTACACTTTCAAGTTTATTAGTCTTTTGGTAGAACATTTACTTAATAGACTTACCCGGGTGAGTTATGTTTAGATTTGTAGGTTTAAATCCTTCCTAAGGCTGTCCAAGGGCAGGACTAAATTTCAGAAACAGGAATGGCTTGCTTTGCTTACTTTCCAACAGAACCTTTTTTGAAAAGAGGAGAGTACAAAAATATGTAAGGTCAGAGAAGATGAGCTTCCTTACTGGGAGATGATGTTTGCAATATTTTATTTTTTGCTTTGCTTAACTCATTGCTTTTGCAGTTGCTTCCTGAAAACATGAGCACAGAATCTGCTTCCTTAGAGATTATCTTTACTTTTTTTTTAAAAAAGCCACCAAAAATATACTTGCTGTCTTACATCTTAGTCTTGTTCAGGGGTGCTGGTCTGGAAATGTCTTCTTTTTTCTATGTTGATAGTGTATGAAGCAATTGTAGTATTTAGAATAGATTTACTTCTTTTGAAAGAAACCACTTCAATAGTCTTGAAGCATAAGACCAAGGCTGATCTGGAAAGAAAGGTGTTTCAGTGCTCCTAGAGGCCAGAGCTGCTAAAATGAACCCTAATTCTCATGCTTTGTCTTAATACTTATGATTGAAATATAGCTCAAAACTGCATATTAAATCTCAGTATCTTTTTCAGCATAGACTTCTGTATGTGACATTTTGCACTGGTAATTGATAATAAATTGGATTGCTAATAAAAATACAGACTAGGATTTCTGCACTAACTAAAACAGTTTTTGAAGTGTAAATGTAAGGAGAGCTGTTCCAAGCTGACATTCTTCCTTTCAAACATGTGAATTTAGTACATGTCACATCCAACCACCCCTAGGGGAAAAAAAGGCATTGTGATTCAGCCATTGAATTTTAAGATCCAGATTCAGCAAATTACTCAGGCATTATCAGGCTTAAGTGTTTTTCTGAACATAAATATATTCATAGATACACTTAAAACTAAGCATAAGCTTAAATAGTCCATTGAGCATGGCTGGGCTTCACAAATGTGCTTGGTGTCAGTAGGGGATGGGTGATGTGCTTTTACCCTTCTGCCAGTCAGTGAAGTGCTCTGTCAGAAATGTAACTACCAGTTTTTCTTGGACAACCTTTGCAGGTTTGTGTATTTGTGTTCATCATCTAGGAGGAGGAAGTGGATGTGCTGTGGATGTGTTTACAGATTTTAAAGGGACAGGATAATGCTGTCTCTGCATATGCTTTGTGACATATTTTGTAATAAGCTTCTGTTCAGTTGCATAGGTAAGGATACAAGTTACTGAACCATCCTTGGCTTATGTGCTCTTTAGAGACTTAAAGGAGCACATCAGGTATAAGCACATGAACTGTTCACCTGTGCTGAGCATATTCCACTTGAGAGCTGAGACGATTTCACTGTGCTGAGTGGCAGGGGGGCAGGAAGGCTGCACTTCAGTTTTGGAGTTTCAGCAGGAAGAAGAAAGCTTGTTCTGACTGAAATGAGGGACAGATGGGTTATGCTGCTTTGGGAATAAATAGGGTAGATGGAGCTTACAGACTGTGTGCTTGTGTTTGTCTGTGGGAAGAGAACATGGTCTCAAGCTGAAAGGGAGAGGTGAAGAAGCCTTGAAATAGGACCAGCATGAAGTAACTGTATCATTTGCTTCATTCCCCCAGGATTTTGGACATGTCTGTGGATAAAATGAAATTTTGAAAGAAAAATTCCATAGTAATATATGGGATATGTGATTTTACAAGCTGCATTTATCAGAGTAGCAGAAGAAAGGCCCATTTTAAGGTCCTTCAGCTGTGATAATTCTGCTCCATTAGCAAGAGTCTGTATTGAAGCCAGTTCAGTCTAAAAGAGGGAAGGAAAGTCTGGTCATGCTTTCTTATGTATTGCAGAAATATTTGCTCATAAATTTCTTGCTGTCTATTAAAGACAATTTAATTGAACTTCCTGAGCTTTATGAAAATTTTTCTTTGTATTGCTCCCTTGACAGAATTATTTTTCGCTTTTTCCCTTCCTTTTATTCTCCTCTTGAAAAGATGCAAGACCCTTGAAGCTAAAAACAGTTGTCACAGAAAGACAGAAATTAGTTTGGATTTTTTTTTTCAGTTTGATCTTAGCTTAATGTCAGAATGCTGTGATCCAGAGTCCTAGCAAAGGAGCTAATGGTCTGTCTGACAGCAACATGATCTTGAAGTGATACTTTCCTTCGGCAAATACATTTTGCATATGCCAGTAGAGGACAGAGGTTCCAAGTGATGCACCATTCTCAGGCATTGGCTTTTTGTAGGGCTCCTTGCCTGTGCTGAGTTAATAACCAATGACCACCTCGTGTCCTAGCATGTACTGGCTCTAGGCTGGACTAGGTCCAGATTTCTGATTTTATTTGGAAGTTTCTATAAATGTTAGATTCTAAGATAGCCTTTTGATGGGAAATTTTATTGAAGTCTCTCCAAGCTGACACTTGGCATGCACTTTTCAACAACACTGTTACTGCTTATGTTCTTTTTTTTCTTTTTTTTTTTTTTTTATCCTTTGGTTGAATAGATTTTGTCAGGAATTGCTACATTAAAACCACTATAGAAATCAAATTAGCTGTTCGTAGTTCCAGGAACTTAACCGTAATTTGCATTTTCTGTTTTAGAAGAGGTGAGGTTGGGGACCCACTGCTGCAAAACACAGCTGCTGCCTCTGCTCTTGTCAGTGGCTTTGCAGAACAGAATAGTTCTTCTGGCTCTCCGAGCACCTGGCACAGGACCACAAAGAGTTTGATGGCACTACATTTATCAAGGGGAAGAGATGCAGTGCTGTTTCTGTGCCTGCATGGCGGATTGCTAAATAAGAGGGGACTTTGCTGTTGGCATTGGAGAGCTGACAGCTTGTGGGAATGTTACCCTGGGTGGAATAGTCCTCTTGTAATCATAAAGGGCATTTTTTTGGAAACAACACTTTTTAAAGGTTGCAGTTAGAAATAATGGTTGGGTTTATAACCTGGTTTAACACAAAAACCCCCACCCAAAACAAAACACAGCTCTATGAAGAAATTTTAGTATTGAACAAATACATTTGCACTAGTGTAAGAAGTTTTGATAAACTTCAGTGTTTTGGTTTTATAACATATTCATATTAGTATTTCTGTAATGAAAGCAGATCTTGCTGTCTTCTGCTGATTTATGCTGTACATTTATTTTTTGAAGGCAGATGTCTCCTTTTTGTGCATCTGACTTGCAGGAATTATACAAAAACAAGATTAAGAAATGAGCATTGGGACATGACTGATACTATGAACTCAGCCACTCACCTCTCTCCTTTTTCCTTCAGTTTCTCTTGAACAACTACTTACATTCCTTAATCAAATTTCAAAATCTGAATTTCAAAATGCAGTATAAACTGCTAATAAAATAGATATATTTCCTTTAAAGAGGTTTTGTGGATCATATGACCCACATGCATCATGACTGCCTTCACGATTTTATTACTACTGCTCCAAATTTGCAAATACTAACAGCTGAAAAAGTTATCCAAGGGAGGCTGTTGGTCTGATGTCTTTTTTTCAGGTTCATGGGAATTATGAGGTGGGCTTGAACTCAGTTTGCAATCTCTTAAATCCAGTATGTTTTCTGAGTTCACAGGTCTTGCACACAGCGACATGCCATGCAGTCTAAACACTTTATGACTGATAAAGCTTTGTTAAGATGGGAAAGAAAAGAACATAAAATAGCCATTCTTGAGGGGCAAACCAAATGTCTGCCTAATTCAACCCAGTAATTTTTTTTTTTTTAATGAATCACAGTGGATGCCTAGAAAAGAGAATGACAGTGGGGCAAGCAGAAGAAGTGTCTTTTCACATCTGTACTCCAGCCTTTGATCCCTCTCTGGTGTAAAGACTGAGACTTTGAGTCAGAGGTTCTGCCTTTGTTTTTAAGGCTGTATCCTTGTGTTTATTGGCTGAGTTGTGCTAGCATGAAAACTGACTTCTGACAAACAGCTAGTTAGTTACATTGCAATAAAACTGTTCACATGGTGAAGTAATTAAAACACATTGTCCTTCTAAATCTATTTTAAAAGATATGATGTTTTCCAGGATTAACTGCGGTATTTTTGTTGGTTGAAGTTCTGGTTTCCTGAGATGTCTCTTCTGTTCCTTCTGCTCCTTCTGCTCCTTCTGATATGATGTTGAAAATGGGAAAACCTTAGTCAGTCTCTATCCTCCATAATATTATTTACATTTCTTTTAAATTATTTTGATTTATTTTCTTAAGAGTTGTTTGAATTTGGAACTACTTTGAAGTCTCTGTAAAGTTACTAGTTTGGATTATGTTTTCAAAGCTCTTCAAGAAGCAGCGCTTGAACAATTACAGTCCCAAAATGTGGTTCTCACTCTTTAATATGATTTTTTTAAAAATATAATTTCTTTCTTCGGTTCAGCAATGAGATGAGCCCCAGTCCAAAGGACTTTGGGCAGCTAGAAGTACCACTATGTGATGCTGAATCTTTTTTTAACTGTCCCTTTTCAAATAAATATCCCTCTCCAAATCCCTCAGTTTTTGCTAGTTCTGTCTTAAGTGTAAGATTTTTAGCCTAATCCTGTTATTTAGTTTTGAGTTATTTCCAATTTGATCTCTATTTCATGTTTCCATACCAAAATTTTGTCTGTAGATTAGATATTCCCCTTCAGCCTGTGATTACCTATGACTCTATTCTGCATAGGAGTATTGTTTGGTTTATTATTGTCTTCAACATTTTACCTCTTTCCATTCAAAAGATCCCTCGGAGTCTGACTCTGATACAGGTGTTATTGCTGTGTATTTCTAGCATAAACTAACATTGATTGCTTTTTTTTTTTTTTTTTTTTTTTGAAGAGAAGTTTCTTAGTAGCAACTCCTATTAAAAATTAAATTAGAATGAGTGGGAGAATGTTTTACTAGTGACATAATTTTTTTAATAATATGGTATTAACTGTTGCATTACACAGAGGGCATGCCAATTGCTTTAACCTTTTAGTCTCTGCTCATGTTTTTATAGATAATATATTAGTTGTGTATTGATTCTCAGCCTTCCTTCCACCTCTTTAAAGAAAGTATTATCCTTTCACTGTTTGTTTCCTAGACCTATTGTGTTTCTGTAATATATTAAAAAAAATAGAGTCTTTGGCACTTTGTTATGGGTCTCTTACTTGTTGCTGTTATCTGAATTTTTTTCTTTAACTCTTATTTATTGGACTTGGCTTGTTTAGAGTTTCACTACCACTACAGTGATGTCTGTGGTGTTTTTGCTAGTATCTTGCTTATATAATTCCAGAATCTCAGGGATTTTGGATCTGTTACACTGTTATTCAGGTGCCCACATCCATTGAGGTCTTGCAGTTCAGCAAAGTATATTTCAGAAACGAACACTGGTCTGCTCCACTTTATAAAAAAGATTTCAGAGGAATTTGCTAAGTAGATTAGACATGAAATCTAAATTTAAGCACCTCCATGAGTACCATCGTATCAGTGGAACTCAAGTATGTGCTTGAAGTTAAGCACACATTTAAGTATTGCCTTATCTTGGTCAGGGTTTGCTCAGGTAGGAACAAGTTCCTGCTCACAAAAATGCAGCCTATGTTAGCTCAACCCTTCTAGAATAAGATTAAATTACTATTTAGATTGTAGTTGACATGAATGAAGAAACAAAACCACTGACTTGACAGTTTGGTGCTTGGTTTTGGTGAGATGAGGAGAGTGGTGCATATTTAGGTGAAATTTAAAGACTGGTCAGTGACTAGGTTCAACAGAACTTCATGCCTGTTTTCTCTTAAATAAAACTGTAATCTTTTGCAATAAATTGTGACTATTTTGCCATCCTATATGTGGCATGTTTCTCCATTTCTTGAAAAGTTTCTGTTCATGAATGTGCCTCTTCTTTAAGGGTGATATTTTATTTTGCTTTTTTCTCTTCTGATGCTTTGTCAGAAGTGCTTTTACATTTCAGTAACTTCTGTAAGGCAGAAGTTGTTCATGTTGTTCATATTTTTACAATATCTTGTTTCACTGTATCATGACATGTAATATATTTGTGCATGCATGTGTGCATGTTGTTCTAATTGCTTCTGTGTGTAATTACATGTGTATATATGTACAATCACATAAAAAATTCAGTACAAAACTGTATGTGCTTGGGTGCCATAATTCAATTTTGATGCACCAATAATATGTTTTTAAAGGTATTATTTTGTCTGGACTCACACATACAAAATTGATTTAGCATTTTGTAGTATATAGTGAAAATAGGATTATGATGAAAATAAGGCAAACCATGTAGGTTTATATTCAAATTGTGAATGACTGTAAGTAGAAAAAATACAAAGTAACTGAGACCTAATGTGGTTATAATAAAGCTGTCCGTGTTGTACATGTCACAAGAAATCATTGTTTATACCTCTGTTACTAAAATTTAAAATTATTATTATGTTGTTCTTTCCGTGCTTCAGACTCTATAGAACAATGTTTTTCTTTTCACATTTTTTCCCAGCACTTGCTACTTGCAATGAAGTTTATCATGGCATTTGTAATTCCGGATAAACCAAGACATATCCAGATGAAACTCGACAAATTGGAATTCGAATCTTTAGAGGCTCTCAAACAACAGGTAAGAGCATTTCAGGTACTGCTTCCTTTTCTGTTAATCATTGCTTAAGATGTGGAATAAAGAGTTTTAACCTATTTATCTGCCATTTCAACCCACTAATGTATGCAAGTCAACATTAAGAAAATGATCTTCCTTTTCAGGCAGCTTGAATTTCCTGGTATGGCTAGTTATGTAGCAACTTATAATGCCTGTTGTCCTTGTGTGTGCAAACATTCTTTGTTTATATTGTCACTATTAAAGGACATCGGGCTCTATGAAACCTCACGTCATCCCCTAAAGGTGTTTGTTATTGCAACACTAGGATTTCTTTCATTGTTGAAATACCATCACAAATAAGCAGATAACTTGGCTCAAATATTAATCAGAAATTGTAAACAGGCTGCACATGTTTGAAGTAATTGTGTTGAGAGCTGAGCATGTGTGAGGGAATGGTAACTGTCTATACAATACTCATATTTTATTGCATAAAGAAATTTATTTTACAATATACTTAACAAGCATTCCAAAGAATTTAGGAAAATAAGGAACTAGATTATTTTGCTGAAAAATTCTGTTTAAATAAATGATTCCATAGAGTGAATGGTGAAGATCACGAGAGATGATGAATTGCACGGCACTGCCTTCAGCAAGATACAGAGATTCTATAGAGCTGGTTTTCAGTGGCAGTATTCCTTAGGACTTTCTGACTGTACCATGTTAGATGGGATTTCTAAGGTATCTTGCATATCAGAAAACAGACAGAAGAAACCCCAGCAGTGAGATGCAGAGGCTGGTTCACCTGTTTGTTGTTATTTCACATATTTCTGCACTGCAGAGAATGTTCTTGTGTGCACCACATACACATGTTTATACTATTATGTGTGTAAAATGGAAGGTTACTTTTTAAAGCATCTGCTGTATCCGCGTGTATATGACAAAATGATCTCTTGATTTTGGACAAACTGAGCCCATAAACAATACACTGCCTTTTATAGTTAAAATCCCACCATTTGGTGTGATACTAGAACATTGCTATTGAGGTCAGTGCTGTCTTTTGTAATCAGCCGTAACAAACAAAATCCAAATTACAGTTGAATCTAATGCCTGATAGTTTTGGTTTGCTTTTCTCTAGTATGTTGATATGAAGTTAACAGGAACTGGTCAGAGGTCTCATGCGGTTTTTAGATAACAGTAAAAGGAACAAGACTACATTTCTATATCAGCTGTTCTTTCTGTTTTCATTTTGTAGACCAGCAAAAATAGGTCATCTGCCAGAACCTTAAGGTCAAGTGAATATAGTCAGTCACTTGGGTAATAATGTTCCAACTGGAATATATAGAGTCTTTTTCAGCTTAAGTGTGCCTGTCAGCATAGGGTCTTCATCTCCCATCCTTGCATCTGTGTATTCCTACAATAATATATGTCTAATTCCCAGTTCTTCAAGGTTGCTTCATTAATTCAGTAGTGAAAAGTTAGTCTCAATTTCAGCAAGAACCAGAAGCCTGGCCTAGTTCTTTCAGGCTTCTTACAGGATCTGGGAAAGAGTATGGGCTGGGTTTCAGGTGCCTTGGTAGATACTTCCAACACAAGTGTCTGCCATCACCTTTGTAGATTTCCTCTGATTGAGGCTGTGCTATGTACCCCATAGATATGTTGATATTTGAGCTTTTTTTCTTGTTCTTTAAGGGAGGTTTTTTTAGTGAAAAGTATCTGCATGTAAATTTAATACATTGGCAATGCAAAATATACTGGAGTGTTTATTTTAGAAACCTGTTTTCTAGTTCTTCTTCCTGTTACTGAGAGTCAGCATGGTAATTTATACTGCTTATCTTACTTTCAAATAAAAACCAAGAACAATAAAATCCCCCAAAACAACTTTTCTAAAAAAAAAACCACAAAAACAACAGGCATAAATGTCTTGGGCAAATAACATTGTGGAATCAAGTGTTACAGAGAAAGTGGCTCATGTGGAAGTATTCACTGCATTCCTTTCCTGATACTGTCCAGACGTGCATTCTCTTTTTTTACCATATGATCTTTCACACTACTGCTGTCTCAGGATGTAGCTACTAGAAGGGTATTAACAATGCCAGACTGTAAACCTCTGAGATGACAAAATAGATTAGGCTCCGTATATAGTGAATGGAAAGAAGATCTCCTAATATAGCTGCTTTGAACAGTTATATTGATTTTGCTTGTGATCCCTAACTTTAGGTAGTGTGAGTACCTTCACATTTTAGTTAGTGCTAAGCTAATTGCTTTTTAAACTGGTGCAGTGAGACTGTAACTATTCTGTGTTCAATAACATTTGGAAGTTTGAATGTTTATTTGAAAGGGATTTGGGGGAATAGTGTCTGTTCTCTGAAAGAGATGAACAGTCATCATTAGAGCTTGTTTAAAAGAAAAGTCCTGTATGGTGAAAAAATGCCATAATAAAAAAAAATTATTTTATAATGGAATGTCAGTCTTGTTTTGTAGTTCTCAGTCTTTGAGAAAGGTTTTCAGGAACTTCTGAAATGTTTCAAAGAAACATTTATTTACATAGTTTGTGTTAACAGTGTTGAAAGAGAGTGGACTGTTGAATGGGTTGTAGTGATCTAGAGCTCTATTTTGAAAATACTTTTTTATGATACATTCTGAGTAACATAAAGTTTATTAATGTGACTCCAGACAAAATGCTTTAACCTTTCTGAATGTAAATTGGGGAACATTCTGCATCTATAGACTTTGCTTCAAGTTTCCCTGATGTCCTTCAGTGTAAAGAATGGTAGAGACTATTTTAATGGGAGATGGGACAGAGAATAAATGTATGTAAACTCTTTAATAGAGGACTAAAGAGAATATAGTTGTTTTGGAAGAGGGGCAGGAGTGATTCCTTTCAAACTCCCTAAAGTGTTGTCAGATTCTATGTTATCTGGAAGGAAGCCCAGATAATGGGCAACTGGCAATGGGTACTGTGCAATTAGTGTGATGGGCCCTTTTCTGGTGAGCATCCTGATCCTTCTTAGGGAAATATCTGTCTGGTAAAGTGGGCTGAGGTGCCCGAGGCTCTGCCTGCATCTTTGCAGTACTCTGTTCTGTTGCATCTATTTGCTGCAAGTGCAGGGGCATGCCATGTGTTTGGCCTAGCCCCTGTTTTAAGGGAGACCAAATCCAGGTGTGCCATCAGGCAGCAAGGGAGCTGTTAATTCTTCAGTGCTTCTGGAATTACCATCAGCCTACATCCTACATGATGTAAAACTTGTGTGAGGTCACAGCCTAGTGTTTTCAGGGCAGTGGCAGCTTCTGGACAGATTAAAGGTTAATGAATAGACAAGAGGTCCTCCTTGTTGGAGAAAAGGGTCATCAGTATATCCTTGTAAAAGAGCTGAGTTCCAGAAACACAAGACAACCACAGATTAAACAGCATAATTTGCATTTTGTGGGCTAGACTACAGTCAAATTTTCAAGTATTAGGAGATCTTCCCAGTATTACCTTCTTCCAGTTGAGGTAAAGATCAAATAAATACCTTTTTCTGCACTGAAACTAGACCCAGGCAAAGCAAATGAGAGACAATTTGGGGGGAAATAATTACACTGTTATAAAAATAATATAGTAATTATTTTCTGATCATGAAATACAGAGAGTAACAACTCCAACATGATGTCTAACAAACAGCAATTTTTCAAGGAAGGATGAAGTTTTAAATTGTGGGGAATGGCCTCTCTTTTCACCAAGTACTACTAGTTATATGGCATCAGTAGTTGCTCTGAAAAAAAAGTTAGTTTCTTTAAAAAGGCTTGTGTTTTTAATGGTACTTTTGCATTAAAACATATTACTTGGGTAAAGGTATTTTTCCTTACAGTATCTTCTTAACTGCTATCTCAGCAAAATATACATAGCCCTGGTAGCAAAAATAGTGAAATGCATTTTAGCGCAAGAATTGGCTTTTTCAGAGGAACTATAGAGGGGAAAAGCTGTCGTTTAGCTGGTGTAGAAATGCAGATGTTATTTGCAGGGTTTTTTGCTCTGTGCGTCTCTTCCTGGTTTCCTCCCTACCCCCAGCCCTTACTTCCAAGGTCACCTAATCTACAAGCTTCTTGTCATCCCTGTGCTCTAACTTCCTTCCTTAGTGTTGTAGCCACTGGTGGCCAGAATCTTTTAATAGGAATGCCTTTTTCATTCTGATCTGTGAAGCCTCTCAGTGCTTTCTTTGAAGAAGTGTGTCCATCTGTAAATATTCCCCCAGAAGGAGATGCCAGATAAATGACATGCTTGTGAGCAAAGGTTCTGGGCAGCTGATTGACAGCTGTCATCCTTCCTCAACTGCCAGTGATGAAAAGGGTCAAGCTTATTGAACACTAGCCATGAAAATAAGCTTCCTTTCTCCTCTCTGGTGTATTTCTGTTCAGAGAGAGATAAAGCAACGTAGTTAATCAGCCCGGGCCAAGTGGAGAAACATCTTTTGCTCTTTCGTATGATATCTCCCTTGGTAGTTGTACCATCCACATGCAGTTGCTTAATGACAATGGTATAGTCTGGATATTCATAGACAATTGCTTCAGTTGCTTTAGAGTGGGATCTAGGAGTTAATAAGTCAGGAGTGCTCCTTAATGATCTCCAGCAGAATAGCAAAGTGACAGTAAGTGCGGCTTTCACTAGGATTTCTCCAGCAATGTCATATATTTCCTGAAAACGGATCTCCTGTTTGTTCCCTCTCAATGAAATGCCAGAAATTAAGAATGCTATGACTGATCTCTGCATCATCTTCATTGACCAAAGGCTTCTTCAAAACATGGTAGTGTGTTAACTCTTTTTGAAAAGGATGGTGAGACAATGAGAGAGAGACAGGCGTCTCTTCACTTAACTGTAGCCATATAGAAAGCTTAAACCCTTTCTCCCTTCCTTTGCAGGTGTTCTGGCATACAAAAGTCGCAGTTCTCTCTAGTGAAAACCTTCTGCTTCAAGTAATTTCAGGGCCTTAAGCATCACAATTCACAACACTGCAGCAGCTCTAATAATTGCAGAGCTTTCTAGTTTCTGCCTGCAATTGCTGAACCTTGCCATTTCCCCTAGGAGCAGTACCCACTAGCACTAATCATGTCCTTTCCAGGAGGAGCACACTGTGCTGGACTGTCTGGCCCCTGCCCTGCTTGAGTGTATATCCTCCCTGAGAACAGCTTTCTTTAGCTCAGAGCAAAACAAAAGAGATACTGCTAACTCGAGGGTCTTCTGCACTGTGTAACATTGGTACGTGCTCTTTGCACCTCTTCAAGCTGTTGTTCTTGCAGAGATTTTCTGTTTAGTAACATATCGTGTGTCTCAGAATGTAATTGTGAGTGTGATGGGCCAATATAGCTGCTTGAATTGTCAGTGAGCTTTAGAAATGACCCTTCTTTTTTGGCGGGAGAAGGAAGAGAACAGGATATTCGTTTTTAACTATTTAAGATTGGGAGAGTATGAGTCATTAAATCTTAAAGTCCTGCTTATTTATCCTCCTCAAAACTGATAATAAGAGAAGCTTTTTCCATGCTCCCTGCTCCCTGGCAGTGCTGAGCGAACATAAGGCTGCAGTCAGACAAGAGGAAGGGCAAGCAGCTGACATGAAAAGATTTTATTTGAATAACCCAAGATTTTTGAAAACAGCCTGTAGGAAAGACTGGTGAAACTTGATCTCAGACATAGAATTTAAGTTAAAACAGAATGTAATGAAATAACCCCTTTGCTTTATGTTTTGACACAGCCCCACAAAACAGGTCCTTAAAAACAGTATCGTTTCTAAAGAAAAGTATTTTTAACAAAGCCTCATTTTTTATCTGAAAAAAGGATGTGGTTGAATTTTTTTTTATAAGCTCCACTGGTTTCTGTAATCAGACATAACTCGCAGTTGATATTAACATAGAACCTTTACTAATAATTTTTGTTTGCTTTAGGTTTTTTTAAGAGTCAAACTTGTTGATTCAACTTCACAAATGCAGTTTTTTCTGAGTGAATAGACAGAATGCTTTAAGACATGTCAGTATAACATTTTCATATATTTGGTAGCAGCAGGGATATGGTGCAAGTAAGATCAATTATATTTTCATAACACAGTTTTTTAAGCATAGAAAGTCTTGCACCCAATCACACCAGTTGCACTGATTGTGCTCAAACATAGTTCTGCCCGTGTATTTTAGACATGAATTCTTTTAATGATGGAGCTTACTTGAGAGTATGTTAATGAAAATTACTTTCAGTATACGACTTAGCAAAAAAAAAATTTGATGATCCTCTAAGAAAAACAAAACAAAACAAAAACAAACAAAACAAAACAAAACAAACCCACAAAAAACCCAAAGTGGTAAATCAAAAGCCCAGTAATCTGAGAAGGTTTTTGTGTCCGCGTTTGTGACTTCAGCTGAAGGTGAGATGACACAAAGTCTGTCTGACTGGAAATAAATAAATTAAACTTTTAAATATGGGACCCTTGTGTGCTCACATATAATGCAGTGGTAGCTGATGCTTTTCCATGCTCTTAATAGGAGGAGAAACAAACAGTGCACCAACTTCCCAGCAGGTGTAATTTTCCTTTTCAACAATCCATGCGATCTCTGTGACTATTGCCAGGGGCAAAATTGTCCATCAAGTCGTGTTTCCATAACAGTGTAACAGCTGGGTCTCCCTGGAAAGTTAACCCATTTTACCTTTTTCAAATCCTGACCTAGTCTAGTGGTGCAATGAACATCAGTCAATTCAGTTCTCTCTTAATGCCTGACTTCCCAGGTCGTTGACAAGATAGGATCTCAAGAAGGAAACCTGGCGTAAGGGGCTGGGAAAAATTTAGGTTAAAATAGTTCCTGCTGTAAGACGACTGCATCTTTATCAGGTTTTCATGTTTTCAGAACCCAGAGGGGATCCCAATTATGTATTTACTGGTTTTGAATACAAGGGAAGAGGCTATTCCACTTCTCATACACATGACAGTAAAGTGCACAGTGAGGTTTGATTTCAAGAAGTCTGGTAACCAGCTTCCAACATGACATTCATGTGTCTATAGTTACATATTTCTAAATTATTGTTACATGTGTTACTGTGAAGGTAAAGGACTAGAGCAAAAAAAAAAATTAATCTCTTGTTAAAATTCCTTCAAAAGTAAAGAATAACAAAAGATTACATTTACCATAATTTCATAATGAAATTTTCTTTATGGAGCTGAATAGAACTTGATGATAAAAAAATACAGTGTTTTTTGCCAGCAGCTGTGGATTCCTACACATCCATCACAGTATAAAAATATCCTCTTCCCTATGCCACCTCAAAAAATCCCAGTAAGAACAATAGGCCCATTAAAGGAAATGCTAGTTTATTTGAAATAATTTAACTTGACTCTGGAAAGCTTTCTATATGAGCAGGAAAACAGTAGATAGGATACACCTCAGCTTTTCAGAGATGATGATTTCAGCCAAATTTTAGATGTATAAGTATTACCTGATTATACCACTACCACCTGTCCTCCCAAGAAAATCTCTGTTGTCCTATCTAGAGGGAGAAGTGTTTCTGAGACTAACTGGAGATCAAAAAACAGGAACTCGCAGAATTCCTGAAAAAAGAGGCAAATATTTAAAATTGAGTTCATGACTGTGTGTTACTAGTGATGACACTTGCACCATGCTGGACTCTGTATGTACTGTGCAAACTGATCATGGTGATTCTGAGAACAAGTGTTCAGTATAATACACTGCCTACCCAACCACTGGGGGGTTGTTAATTTTTTAATTTGAAAAAAAATCTCTCTGGCTGCTGGTGCAGCCTTGAATACTCATACTTCTTATGATATGAAAAACAGTACTGTGATATGTGTCCGCCATTTCAATGAGGTGGGTAAAAGTCATGCCAAATGATTGTCATATTGATTCATTTTTGTCCTGAAATGAGATGTAATTGCTTGCATAAATAACATAAAAAGAAAAATAAGTGGTTAATATATGTGCATTTTGTTTAAATTACATAGTGTGTTAATACTTTTAATATGTTACATATGCATGACTTAAGCAGCACATGATTTTTCTATGTTAGTCCTTGCGCAGTTGTTTTTCCAACTTTCATTACAGACAACTTTGTAAAGGTAGTGCCATGGACAGTTGCTTCTGGCACTTTCAGGTATCTAATTGTATACCTTCCCCCAGCATCTGAAGAGCTGGTATAGTTGAAAGTGAGAGAGTTTATTTTCCAAAGATAAAAATTGTTACTGGCTATCTTCATTGTGTATTATTTTCCCTATTTTTCAGTCTATGGTGTTGACCTCAACATATAAATTAGAGGTGTATTATTTTAATGTACAAACCACAACTTTTTTATAATCACAGATATGTACCAATAAACCAGACATAAACAGTTTCACTACTGTGTACATAGATACAGGACATTTTCACTTAATTCATAAGAGACAGCAAAATCCCTCCATAGAGAGAAGTGTTGCAAAGTAGGAGAGGAAATACACTCTGATCTGTCCCTTACTGAAGTCATGCCCAGCACCCTCTTCCTGATATTTTCTGCTGCAACTATGGCTTGAAATTTGATCTCATAAGGGATTTTTTTATTGTAGAGACCAGTCCTTTGACTGTCACAGAGTGGTCCCTGTCCTGCATGGCTCAGATCCCCACCACGCAAGCAGAGACAATTTGTGCAGTTAGTTCTGCAGCTACTGCTCTGCACTAGAAATGTCCTCTGAGATCAGGGTTTTTTCTATGAACACTTTCAGTGTTAGCCATGAATTATCTTAAAGGATTAACTTTCCTCTCCTTCATCCTTTTGCTTAGTTGGAGTTAAGGATGGGTGGAATCATTGCTCTTCCTTCTCCAAAAATAGAGAAAAACCATTTTTTCCATTTTTGCAGGAAGTTTCAGTCTTTGAATGCCTCTGTCTCTTGAGGTGTCTTACTGGGGGCACTTGCCTGGCAGGTGGTGCAAGTGGTTGACTCTTAGTCAAATTACCATTTCCTAGGAGCCACTGAGTTCCCACAAACTGGACTACATATGGCAACACTTGGTTTTTGGCTTGGGGGTTTTGTGCCACTCATCATTTTCTAGAACAAATTATCAATTTGTATTTCACTTACATTCTTGTAATTTATGCATGTTATTTGGCAGCTTAGTTTTGTGCACTTGCTTTCTTCTGCTGCCTCTCAAAATTTGTGATAATCCAAAAATTTAAATGTGTCAAATTTGTGCTGAGGAAAACCTTCCAGGTGAACAGACGGATGTGAAGCAGCTTGGTCTAAAAAGTGGTTTTATTTGTTTTAACTCCAGTGCATTGGAAGGCTTCTGCAAATTCTACATCTGTTCATCTGTGCTAGCTGAAAAAATCATGTCTGATACAGGCTTCTCTGTTGTATCATAAGAAACACCACCCACTTGTTCATGGATAATTAAAAAGTGTGTTCTGTGTCGACACCTCTTTTCTAAAGGTTGCTGTATCCATAATACATGGAATTTTGCTATAATGTCTTAAATAATTCTGCCCTTTACTGATATATATATATACTGTATTTAAACATGATCTTTAAGAGTTTGATTTTACATAATTACAGACTGGTGTGGGTTGGGACATCTAGAAGTCATCCAGCCCAACATCTCCATGCTGAACTAGTTGGTACAGCTGAAGCTCCTTGTGGACTAGGAAATAATATTTTTAAGATAAAACACTTCCAATGAATGACATTTTGTCAGAGATGGGGTTTTTTTGCGGTTTCTCCTACTTGTTTTTGAAGATTAAGATAAAATCCATTATTTGTTTTATGGAAAATGTTGAACTGTGTGTGAGATTTTCTTTGTGAAAACACATTATGTGCGTGTCAAAACAGAAAGTCCCACCTCTCTTGTAGAGATGTATGCACTCTAACTCCAAGTTGAATATACATGTGGCAGGACAGCACCAGCAGAATTTATTCTATGTATTTCATAGATATGATAAGTGAGGAAAGTAATATTTTCGCTAATGATGGTGTAACAGGTGTGGATAGTCAGTGATAGGCACTACTTGACTGAAATGAAACTATTAGATGATGAGGAACTGCAGAAAATTTGATCCCTTAACAGAGCATGACAGGATGTCCAGTGTCTGAGGGAGGAGCAGAGATGGCCTCTGTGACTGAAGGGGAAAGGAGGTTGAGTCCCTTTTTCTCCCTGTGCCAGATCAGGCAACTGAACCAGGACCCTGTGTTGAGTCACTTTACTGGAAGCAGGATTGGAGTATCAGTCAGAAAGAAGTTACTTTTCTCTCCATTTCTTGTGTCTGCTCCACCA
Organism: Formicarius rufipectus; assembly: GCA_013399695.1. NCBI lineage: Eukaryota > Metazoa > Chordata > Aves > Passeriformes > Formicariidae > Formicarius > Formicarius rufipectus. The sequence goes on from VXAU01001358.1 coordinate 832,812, forward strand.
AAGCAACTTGCTAGCTTCCTTAGGAGGGGACTGGGAACACTTCTGTTATCAAAGGAACTTGGTTTAGGCATTTCTTAATTGGTGTATACGATTAGGAAGTAAAAAAGGAGCTGTGACGGCATGCCCAGAATGCAGCAGATGAAGACAGGAATATCTGCAGAGATTAATCTCTGGTAGTTTTTTCTGGCTAATGCACATTTAAAATGCATTTGTGAGAAGAAGTCTGTATCTACCATAGGTAAATTTGTAAGCCTTTTGTCCCAGTATCAGCAGTTCTTTTTAATACATGTGCAAATGATTCTCTTAAATTATATGACAGCCTGAACCAGCACTTTGTAACTTTTGTTGCCATAATATAGGGAAGATTACTTAGGGGTGATTTATTTAGCTTGTCAAGAAAAGGGTTAAGAGGTGCCTTGTTATGTAGGTACATATATACCAGTGCATGAAAGTGTAGTGGAAGACCTTTTTAACCTTCTTGGTAAAACCATAATGTGGCCCAGTGTCTGAAATCAGACATTACACAGAAGAGGCACAATTTTCTACCTGAGAAAATAGGTGTATGTAGGTTCAGATTAGAAATGGAGTGTATCAGGGACAAAACAAACTTTTATCAAAGCTGGTATTCCATCTCTACCAATGTCCACAAACAGATGTCTAGGAAAGAGCTGAGAAGTGCGGCAACTAGGTGGTGTGCTTCCTCCTAAAACTATCCTACTTTCCAGACATTTTTAGTTCTTGGTTTTTGTAAGACAGATGCAGTTTATTTGTATTTAGTAATCTTCAGTTACTTTCTATTCCATGATAGTGTTCTCTACCCCTTTGAGCCATTTTTAGCTTTAGGGTCCACAGTATCCTTTGGCAAGAAGTGCCTCAACTCATTCTTGGCCAAGATTGTTTATTTGCAGGTGTCTTAATATATTCTAATCAGGTTTGGTAGAGAAAGGTTTTGACTTTTACATATGAAAGGAAGTATTTAGCTGAATTGTCATGGAGGTCCTTTTGGCTTCTGGAATCTGTGAATTTGAGTTCCTGTAGTTTTATTTTATAGTTTTATTTTATGTGGAAAACATGATGGCCAGATTTGCTTTTAGCTTGTTAATGGTGCTTGCAAATTTGCTTTAATACAATTAGTACTGTCATATCATGTGCTTCAGGCCTTTAGCTTGACTCTCTTTTCCCTGTGTTTGTGTATAGATGACCAAATAATGTAAATTGGTGCAGAGTCCTCTTCTTGGAGGCCAGTTTAACATTCTGCTAACACATTGAAAGCAAGGCTGATTACCAAATTTGAGAAAATTCAGTTTGGCACAATTTGTGTAGTTTCTGGTCTTCCACCCTGGAATAGTACATGATTTACCTAATCTGTTCCTTGCCACCATAGTGGGGATATGAGGTGTTAGGTGTACTTTCCTGGTCTTTTCTCATGAAAAGTGTTTAATCTGCCAAACTCTGAAAAGACTTAGGTACTGTTGGTTTGGCAGTTGTCATTAGATGAGATATCAGGACTTGGTGGTGGTGGTTGATCTCATGGCCTGTTTTGTTTTTGGAGTATGCTGGGCAGTTATACCACAACATAACATTGACATGGTATTGTCTAGTTTCTTAAAATAGCTCATTTCTGTCATTTGGATTTGGGACACTTTAAAGTTCAGTGTTTCAAACTCTCTTAACTTTATAGAAGAAGAAAATATTGCATTGATGAGGAATAGGTTTGTGTTCCTTGATACAGTTTGTTGTTTCCATGTGTGACTCATATAAAATTGTATTGTGCATCTAAAATTTTTATTTAATTACAAGTGAAAAGTGAACATTCCCTTAATAATTAGCTATAGTGGCTTTTTTATGAAAGGCATTTGTGTGTAGAAGAGTCAAGGATTTGTTCATGACCAGAATGAAGAGGTGAATCTTTGTGCTGTTTGGGATCACCTGTGTTTCAAGGGGAGCACTTTGCTTAGGGAGTTCTGGCCAGCACCTTCAAAATGCATATTTCCAGACTTCAGCAACCCATGCTTTCTGCTTCACAGTTGAGTTACATCTTTGCTCTGTAACTACTGTATTCCTTTATTTAGTTTCTTAAAGATATCTTTGTAGTCACAATAGGCAAGTTTTAAAAGTTCAGCTGAATATAGAAAGCTGCTTTCCCTGGAGGAGATGCATTTAAAAATTGCTGTCTTTATACTCCTGTACTGTACTCCTGTTTTCCAGCAAACATTAATCATACTGGGTAGCTTTGAGGGCAGAACTGTTGCACTAAGATAAACATTTGAGTCTGCTTTAATGCCCAAAGCCTCTTAGCTTTTTTAGGTCAAATTGTCTTGTATCCTGTGTGTTTCTAGGCATGCTACTGCTAAATGCCACTCACTAAATTTGGATTCTGTGTTGTGTTTTTGTTGACAAGGTTAAAGAGTGGGTATCTCACAATTAAGGTCCCAACTTCAATGACAAGAACAACAGAGCAGGTCTCCTTTCTCACAGCTGGCACTTCAGAAGAATGCTGGTTGTTTTATACTTACAACATTATCTATACCTTTTGTATTCTACCAGTGTCATTATCATGATACTGGTGCAGAATAAGGCTGCTCGGTTACAACAGTGGACTAGGAGTTAAATTTTTTGTGGACCAGAAAGTATGAGTTCGTTATTTATACTTCTAGTTTTCTGAAAGACTTTATTTTATAACTATTTTCTTCAAGCCATAAACAATTACAAGCAAACATGTTTTAAAAACGATGTATTGTACAGCTATTCTGGAAAAGACAAACAGAACTAATTTTCTTAAAATATCTTGGTTTTTGCATTGATATATCCAAGAAAAAGAACTGAGTTGGTAAGAATTGTTTTTTTCACAGGTTATATTCAAAAGCTGTAGCTTTGTTAAATATTGGAGTACTGCACAATAGATTTTCTTTCCCTTCCTCCTCATTGAATGCCCTTGGTTAATATTTGCCATCTCCTCAGCTAAAGATTAAATTACTGAGGACTGAGGGCAAAGAAAAAAAGTAAATTGTAAAAACACAGACTTCATCTGTTCCTGCTGGTAACTAGCATGATGCCGTTAGTGTCTGTAATCCAGGGAGCTTGGCGGGTGGGGGCAGTGAGGGGAGATTGGTGGTAGTTTTTTTAAAATATCTTCTTAAAAACCGGATGGTGAGAGAGTTAGAGAGGAAGAGCTGTCAGATAGTCAAATATCTGGGTGATACTTTGGCTGTCACAGTGTATGAAAGTTATGTAAGGTGTATAAGCATATTACATAAGTGCTCCCCCGTGCTCCAGGTCACTGGCTGTTCTTCCAAAACTAACCACCACCACCTGCCTGAAAGGAGCCCAGGAACACAGGCAGCACTCTTGGCAAGTGGGCATCTGCTTTATTTCCACAGCAGTGGCAGCATGTTTGCATGAGATGCACATGCAGAAATATTCAAAAGTATTATGATGATTTGTAAGAACGGAATCAAGTATCCATAAGAAATTAATACAGTTGTGGTTTTTGTAATTGACTGTCAGTTTAAAAGAGCAAACCACCTGCATGAACTTGTATTGCAGTGGAATATGTTTCAATATTGTGAAATGGTGGGGAGTTTTTAGGCGCAGCAGGAAGGGCCTACTGATCTGTGCGGTCCAAATAAGCATTTATTTGCGTTTGAAAAGAGAAATGTAGCTCAGCAATTTTTTGCTAGTTATTTTGATATTGCTAGTAAAATCCTCTGTAGATTTAACTGCAGTTCTCCTGCAAATAAAAGCGTGGATATTTCTTGTGGGGAAAAGAAAGGTGGATGAAAATCTGCTGGGGCTTCTTTCATCTATCACAGTTTAAGCTTAAGACCAAAAGATGTTTGATGATGAACCTTTTCCATCCTCTGCAGCACATTTTAATGGTAGCAGTGAGAGCTTGATTCTTCTTGCTTCAGTCAGATAGCTACAGCACCTCCTTGACAGTGTGCCAGATTTAATTTATATTACAGGTTAAGTGGTTGAAATCACTGTAGTAACTGTAACAGATCACAGGTGAGAGGTCTACAAGACATTCTCCCCTCCTTAAGTTATTGGAAAATGGAATTCAGCTTTGCAAAGGAGTGCTCTTTTTCATCCTTTAGCCTCCTTTCTGATGCTTACTTGGAGGTGAGGAAGCCAACAGAATACCTTCACAGATTCGAAATGAATATCTGCCAGGAGGATCTTCTCATCCAGATGTTGTGGAACACAGATGACACGTGCCCTTCATGGGTTCCAGAGGCCAGGTGCTGACAGAGTGCTATGATGGTCACTGTCCAAACAAATCAGGAGCAGTGTCAGTTCTACTCTGTCCAGAAACAGTTTGCTTTTGTCCTGGGATATGCACCATTAAACTGAAGCCTCTTTACCTGTCCAACATTGAACTAAACTGAGCACTTATTTTATTAGAGACTGCTAATATGTAAGCCCCACCTATAGCCCAGTTTTCTTTTCTGCCTGATGCAGCTTCACAGACCTACAGTCGGATCTGCTTTCATATCCAGCACTGCTGTCTCTGACATGTTACAGTAGGGTCAGTACAATTCATTGCCAGAGTGAGGGGCAGTTCAGCTGTAGGTCAGACCACCTCCTTCATGAAACAAAGAACAAAATTCAGTGTAAACTGACTTGCTAAGAAAAGTAAAGAAAATTCTGTCCATTAGCAGCCTAATGTTAATCACTAACCTCCTGCGAAAAGCTTTGTGCTATTTTAGTCTGTTGGCTGGCCCTAAAGTAATGGCAGTTTTCTGTGAACTCCACGAAGAAACATTTGGCAGACGTTGCTGCAGCCTATTTTCCTGCCTCAATGTCATGTAACACATTTTGTCACTTCACAGTTGCTGGGATCTCATTGTCTGGTTTTTTTAAGCAACTGTTTTTTTTCTCTGTTAGTGCAAACTGAGTTTTGTCTATTTTCCTTGAGTAAAATCTCTGTCCTTATTTCCCATGTTTAGGAAGATTGCCCCATAAAGCCATCCTGCAGTCCCTGTTCTGTTTCAGTAGAACATTTCATACATGCATCCTGTACAGTCAGGCCTGGTTGGTAACTCGTTGCTAGTCACCAGGAGTGAGGTCTTTATGGGCAGTTTTTTAAAGAAGAATAATTATTTACATGTTGCAGTAGGGAATAGGTTGATTCTTCAGGATGTTCATCATTCTGCACTGTAATTTTTTGCCTCAGCAGAGTTTTATATCTTAGTGACTCTTTGTTGGTAAAGAAATGGGAAGGTGGTTGTTCCTTCTCCAGTTGAGATTTCAGAACAGGCAGACCACAACAATCATGGGTGTCAAACGTATCACCAATAAAATCCATATGACAATATAATTTAATGAACCAGTTGAAGTAAAATAATGTTTCTTTAGCAGTAGATAAATAAGGAGCAAACAAGCTAGCTCAGTTTTCTAGTTTTGTGCATCCATCTGCAGCCAGATGGTTACCTTTATCTGACAAAAAGAGTCCCTGACTATGAAGTAGATATGGTTTGTGGAATCATTTGGTATTCCCCTTCCTGCCCTATTCTTTCAAATTTTGTACCTGCTTTTTGTATTCTGTCCATTGTGCTTTGTTCTGAAAGGGTTTAGTCTTTATTAATTTTGGTGTGTAGACCCTTCTCATCTTTGCATTTCTTTCTTTTATTTATCTTAATGTTTCTAATCTCCATGGGAGAGATGTTGTTAGGTTGTCATGCAATGAGTTTCATGAACCTTATTTATTAAATATACTCTTTGCATCATTGCAGATCACCCTGGACTCTAATAAGCTGTTAGGCATTTTAAAGTCTCTCTACAGTGAGTATTTTGTAAACATCCATTTATTTGCCACTATGAGTGTTCCTCAGTTCTACACAGAGTGACAATGGAATTAATCCAGGAAAAGAAACAAGCTGAAAAAAGTCATTTAAGTACCCATGCCAGCCTTGCTCTGCTAGGCAGTTTGTTTATATTGATTTTATTAGGACACAAACAAAGAACTAAGGAAGAAAAGAATCTATTCTGTATTGTGCTGTTCACTCATCACAGTATTCAGTATTTGAACAAAATCTCCCAGCCTCTCAACTAGATTAAATTGCATTTAATTTACCCTCATTATGCACGCATTTTTGTTATAACGCTCAAAATACTCAGTTCTCAGAGGCCTTCATTTCAGTGAGAATAGAATGTGTTGGTTCGCAAAGAAAGCGTGATGCCATCAAAACTGAATGCTGAAACCTGAAAAGTTAAGGAAGGTGGAAGAGTGACAGGAAAAGTAATTGCATATATCACACCTTGAAAATGTTCCTTCCTTTGCTTTTTAACTTCACATTGGTACCAAAATCGAGCAATTTCATTGTCTTCATGTAGAAAAAAAGAATAAGCAATTCTCACCTTCATCAAAGTGTTAAATTTATGTTAACTGCAAATGCTCTTCTACTACTTGAAGGACATTTCTGGTTTCCTAATACACCAACTCCTGTGCGTGTATACCCACCTTTATACACCTGCATGTGCATGTGAGTCTGTACACAGCCACTTGCCCTTTATAATTGTTTTTGGTAGCACTGAATCAGCTTCTCAATGGCAATTTTGAATAGTAATTCTGATTCTGAGTCATTCTGTAGCAGCTTTATTTAAATCTTATTATTTCAGGCTTTTTTTAAGTTTTGGGTTGTTTTGGTTTTTGTTTTTGTTTTTTTTTTCGTCTGGGTATATGTACCACTTATAGCTCCTATGTAACTCATGCTTTCTGTGGAAATACCATATTTTCTCTATAAGGTGTTCCTCGTCTTGTAAAATAAGTTTAATTTTCATCAGTCTTTTGAGATAGTTGTTCTACAGTTTGATTAGAAAGGCAAGACTGGTCATGAGAAATTTTTAGATGTAAACCCTGGAATATTGAAGTGGATTCTGGTTTGATTTTACTTACAAAAACAGAGAATGCAGATTTAAGAAGGTCAAGCCAGTGTTTCTTTTACAGCTGAGTGAAAACTATGGTTTCTGAATAATGGATTGATGAATGAATTCTCTGTGAGTGTGCTTTGCAACTGCTCAACTGAAAAAATAAGATTATCATAACACCTTGAATCCATAAACAATATGAGATAATGGAAGTTAAGGAGCCTTGTGCATGTGAGGAAGAAAAAATACTTTAACAGCATAAAACACCTATGGCTAATTGAAGGTATTTGTAGGCATTTTGCTATCATAGCTAGTGTAATTAAAATATCTGCACTGAATATGTTATATAGACTCATTTGGAGAATTTGTTTTAGGTATGCTAGTCTCTCCCATTCCTTGAAGAAAAGCAGAAAAAGAGGTTCCTCAGAACAGGAACCTAACTTTGAGTTCTGAGCAATCTGTGAAGGAATCTGCCCCTCTCTGCTCTGTCGGAGCATCTTAGGACAAATCTCCCTCAGGGTGAACAGAATATTTTCATGGACACCAGCTAAGAATTTGGTCCATAATCTACATTGTGCTTGAAAATGGAAGTATTTATATTTTGACCATGATATGTCATGATTTACTCAAGAGTATTGGGACCTGTTAATGCAAGACTGAATTTGAGCTTCTGGAAATGCATCATCCTTATCAAAGGTCCTGCTTGGTAGTGTCTCTTTGTGTCTTTTATTACGCTTTATTTAAACAAAATGGCTTGACTGAAATGGATGAATGGAATGTCTTTTTAAGTGTTAGTCCTAGTTTTTACAAATACTTTGTCTAAGCATAAATACATATAAAAAAATTATGCCTGAAAGTAGAGTACAGGGTGGTTTTTACTTGTTAACTTGTTTATTTTTTTATAAATATCTTGGATGAGTTTAAAGAACACGATGACCAAAATCAGATATTTGTTTGTTTATGCCTGAAGTCTGTGCATTTTCACTTTCAGGTTTGTTTCCTCCATTATCATAGGCAGAGGGATAGTATAGAATTGAGTTTCCCGCAGAGTGTTACACAAGAATGGTATAATTTGCCAAGGGCAGAGCAAAATAAATAAATAAATACACACTGTTGTCAGGGAACAGCACTGCAAACAGTCTCTGTTCTGATCTTCAAAACTTTAGCACCTGCACTGTCTCTAAAATTAGCAATTGGAAATGCGACTTCAAATTGACTGAATCCCTTGAAATGAACACAGTAGAGAGCAGTCTTTGTTTCCAAGGCAACAATCAGCCCTGTTCCTAAGGACTCAAAAGGTGCTTAAATGACAAGGTTGGCTTCAGACCACATCTTACTAAATTTAAGTTTTACATTCATTCAGAATATCTGGAACTATAAAACTTTCCTAATGTGAAGTACAGCTCTCATTGCATCTTTACTCAGTCATGAAAAGAGCTCACTCCTACAAAATATATTCCCTTTCCAATACTGTACTCTAAATATGTCACAGTTCATGCTGCATTTCCAATTTCTCACCGTAACTATTATAGGAGACAAGCAATGGTAACTACAGCTAAGATTAGATAATACTTTCTATTGCATTAAACTACAATATTAGAATGGTAGCAAAAATTAGACTCCTGAGGATGTGGTAGAAAAAAAAATCAGGTATTTTGGCATATCTAATCAGTTAGATCTAATGAAGAGTTCTTAGCCCTCCCCAGATGACATGTTCTTGATGACTAATAAATGCCTGATCCAAGTTTTGTGAACTGTTCCTTATACAGTAAAATGGATTTTTTCAAAACACTTTTTATGAATGTTCATGGAGAGCTTTGCCATACTTGTGTGACTGCATGAGAGAGCAAGGATTTTGAGGGAGAATTGTGCTAGCAAGGAATCATTTCTTTGGCAAAGCAGTGAGAAGAGTTAGCTCTCTGTGTCAGAGTGGAGCGAGTGGATGTGGAGTAGATTATAAAACTTCCAAGAGTCAGAAGAATTTAGTTTCATGCAAAGGAACAAGAAGCTGAAGAGAATGATGGCAAAGGCACATATCAGAAAGATTATTTTAACAGGAGTATATATGGTTGTTACAGTTTTTTATCAGAGAGAGGGAGGAGTGAGTGCAGGCATAAAACCTCAGATTCAGCTGACATGGAAGCATGGGAATTTGGTATTGTGACAGGTTTCGTATTTGTGAATGATTCTTTGGTCTCTGGTTACTTTTTTTTTTTTCATAAATTGCAGATTCAAATCCTTACCACAGTTTGTAGATTTGACTAGCTTGTTTGTGAAGAGTAGCTTTGCAAAATAATGATCTTGAGGCAGTACTATTGGGGAGCAGCAATTTACTCAGTACTGTAAGTACTTCTACAAATCCTTTGAGACAGCATCTTCAAATTACAGTTTCTAATTCCTTGGAAATATATTGACTTGAATTGGCAACCTGTTTAATTCTCTTTATACAGTAAAGATTGGTTTGTTTTGGAGGTTTATTAATCACCAAATATACTTCTGGAAGAGGTATCATTATAATGGTTTTGAAAGCGTCACCTGTTTTGTAAAATACAGGTATTAAAACCTAGGTAGTCTTCCTGTTGAGTCTAAATGGTGAACTGTACAAACCTGTTTCACTTTATTTTCTTCTTCAGGAGCCAAACAAAAGTCTTTGGCTGGAATAATTAGCCCAACTCCCTTAGATTTGAGAGCTCTCACTCTCAAGAGGGTTTTCTGATGTTGGAATACTAAAAAATGCCAGGTATTTTGAAAGACCTTCTCAAACTTATAACAGTATTAATTATCAGTACCAAAGTGAGGTTTGTTAATGATATAATGGTTGTAAAATGGGACTAAAGTGAGAAGTAATAAATTGAAGGGAACTTGCCAAACCACAGTTTTACTCCTTGTGCTCTGGATTTTTTATTCCACCCAATATTCTTAACCTTAGTCTATGATAAGTTATTTGATGTTTAGTGAGGGATGTTGCTTTACCTGTATTTATTTTCACTGTTTGATGGCAGGTGAATACTTTTTTCTCTACTTAGATCCTAACTGCTGTTCCTTGATTTACATTCTGTTTATCATTCAGAATACACAGTTCTTTCATACATAGCATAGGGTTCAATCTATACTTAAGCAGTGTAGATTCAGAATTGTCTCATTTGCAAATAAAAGGTAGTTCTACATAAATCTTGGAGCTTCAAAATTGTAATTACACTCACTACTTTTTGTTCCTCTGTTGCCTATTTAATACATTCCTAGTTGTAAAGAAGATAGGGATTTTGCAGAAATAATACATAGTGTATTCAAAGCCAAAGTGGGATTTTCAGAAATGGTGATGGATTAAGGATCTAATTTCCACTGTCTAATTTATGTGTGGCCTTTAGAAATTTTTCTAAAGTTCACCTTTCATTCATTGCAGTTGCCAAATACAAAACTGAATTGATGCTATTTATAATCTTCATCCTCAAGTAACTTTTATCAGACTGGCTAAGACTACTTTTGGATGTGCATCCCCCAGAGGAGTCTGTGCAATCCAGGTGTTACTCATTACTGCAACCAACTGGAAAGCTCTTCACTTAGTTCAGCAAGTGAAATACTGTGTCTTGAGCACTGCTGGGCTGCAGGGAAGAGCTTGCAGTGGGCTCAGAGGAGACAACAGGTGTTTCCACTTTCCTGAGAGTAGCTGACAAGCTCTTCTATCCTGTAATTGTTTCTAAGTGTGCTTGCACTCCAAGTCTTGTTTTATTCCAAGTTTCTTCTGTTCTACATGTTGTGCGGTATTATTGGATGCAATATAAGGAAGTAAGTAAAACACCAAATCACTTTTGTCCTGAGAGGCAAGATTCCATAGTAGTTTAGATTGTGATCTGGGATTGTGAACTATGTATCTAAGCAGCTAGAGGTTTAATACAGCCTTGTAAATGTGTTCTTTAAGACACTTATCTTTATTGAGGTGTCTGGTGCTCATCAGGTTCTGCATTTGGTAAAGAATATGGTTTGGTAGATACCAATAGGAAGATGCAATTATTTATTGAGGTATGTCATCACTTGAATTTATTGTAAATTCAAATCAGCTTCAAATGCATAACGAATACTAATGCTCACGTATGTGGCAGTCTTTTTGCTGTCTGTTTACATATTATGTTGTAAATTTTGTAGTATCTTTTTATGCTCTTACATGTTTCAGAAATTTCAAAGTTTCACAGTAAAAAGGCTTTACAGTAGCTTCTAAATATAAATAAGCTTAAAAATAAATCTTGCAAAACTGCAATGATCCATTTAATAAAATACCCGTTTTTATAAATGCCCTAGAAGAAGTGGGTGAAAAATAGTGTGACTCATCATGTGGGCTTAATCTGTTTCATATAAATTTGCTGTGAAAGCTCTAGTTCAATATAGATAATGTGCAATCTGTTCTAAACATCCAGTTGTACAATAAGGGTAATTTGTGGGAGACAGTTATGGATCTCGAGAGCCCTTTCATCATGCAGAGTATTGAATTAATCTCCTCCTAAATGCTCATTCAGAAAGTGCCAGAAGACTGCTCTGTTTGGTTGCCATGGCAGATATTATTCTCCTGGCTCCTTGGTGAGCTAAATTTCTATAAACTGTATGTGTTTTCGACTTTATCAAGGCAGTAAGTTGTAGTTACTGTGATTTTTGTTGTGGTTGACAGTTTTCCTCATTCATATGCTTGCATTAATTTTATTCTTTAGAAATGTTCTAAAATTTCTTTTTACCTACTAGCTCTCTCAAATAGAGCAATATCTTTCATTTAGAGACAAAAAAGGGTGAAAAGGTATTTTAGATACAGTCTCTTACAGTCATTTTTAGATAGAAGTAAAAAGAAATCAGAAAATTTGGTGCCTGTATGCTGAGAGACTAGTGAAAAGAGCAGAAACCTGATAAATGCAGGGTGTAAACAGGGAAGGGAATGAAACTGCTTTTATCAAGACTGTACAGGGGCAGATACTATGGAGGAGATTGGATTTCTTATATACTGAACTTTTCTGTTTGCGTGTGCTCACACTGCACACAATCTGTTTATAGGCAGCAGAACTCATGAAGCCTGATTTCCTCAGGATTTGTGTTCTGGCTTTCGTGAGCCTATAGACAGCTGCGCACAAGTCCTGATTAAGCTGCTGGCAGCTACTCTGAGTTCCAATTCTGTTTTCAATGATAGGGTGTGTTGGTTTGGATTTCCCTTCATAGCGAGCTACTGATTTTCATAAAATGAAGAGCAGTTTGGTATCCCTGAGACCTCTGCAAACTGATGACCTGTGTTGGAATTGGCTGGTAGCTGGAAAGTTACTTTATGCTCCCTTGCGCTGTGTCCCTGGCCCTTTAGACATCTGATTCAGGTGATTTTAAGGAGACATACTGTCACACAGTGAAAATTGCAGGGTGTAGGAGACAGTTGTTGGCCACCACTGAAATTCAGAAACTTGCTTGAGCTCTCAAGAGTTATGATTTAATTATTCTGTAGTAATACGTGCTGTCAGATGTGGGGCTATGTTTGTTACTTGCCTAGGTCCAGATGCCTATCACAGTGTGGATGAGCATGTGCTTTGAATGCTTACGGTTGAGGTGGTATTTTTATTTAATTTTTCTGCTTTAGTTACTCAAGATGATTATACTCAATATAAGGATACCCCTAAGGAGACTAATAAGGTAGCAATTCATCAGTGTTTGCAATGAGATATTTGCCTGCATTTAGTTACCCAGGTATACCCATCAGTGTTTGAATTACAGCGTTGAGCTTACAGAAAATTCTGTGGTTCAGACAACTGAGAAGTAACCCCCTTGTTTGCCATCTTATTACCAAACTGTGCCCTTTCAGAGGCATCCAGAAGCAAAGCTGTTCTTGGCAGTCCTGTGTCAGCTGTGCAGCTGAAAGACTCTCAAAACTAACTCCTAATCAGCTGTGAATATGTGGGAGGACACTGCTTTGAATCAGTGACAGTGTGAATGATCGTTTGGACAGGCATTGAAGGGAGAAAAGGAAGCTACCCATTAATAACCGGAGATGTCAGAAGTGTTTTGTTGATATGCAAATTTACCATTTACCTACTTCCAAATCCTTTTTAGTCTGGTGTGAGGGGACAGGGCATAAACTCTTCAGGTACTGAATAAGCAGTAAAGTATTCATGCTGTACTTTGTTATGAATGTGTACCCACAGTGTGAAACTGCAAATGGATGGCACGTGTTAGTCTTCCTGGGAGGGGACATTAGGTGGGTGTCCAAAACCTGCGGGGAAGGCAGATATTTAGAGAATTGAGAAACTCTAGTCGGATGATACATCATAAAGTACTTGAAACGGATTCATTGCATTGCATTTTCTCTTCAAATCACATTTGTTTCTAGCACAAGATTGAGGAAAATGCCATTCTGGTCAGAACCTACACAGTTCAGACTGTCAGCAGATCTGTTAGAGACATCTCATTGAAACAACAGCTGAACTATGAAGTGATGGAATTGTGAAGCAACTGAACAGAGAAAAAAATTAATGTAAGAAGGTTAGTCACACTCACATGAGAGTTTTTCAATATACAAGCAAAATAGGGAGCACCTTAAGTGGAGCAAATGAGGCTTGTTGCATTCTTGAAGGATGTAGGGGTTTTTATAACCTGAATGTTTGCAACAGTACAAGCACTTGCAACATACAAGCACTGCCTGTTCTTTCATTCTTCTACAGAGCATCATAAACACAGCATTTCTGCTGCTTTTGAAGTGTCATACACTTCTGTGGAAAAACAGCAAGGCTGGACATTTGGGAAATGAGGGAGGTTTTATGTTCAAAGAAAGATGGTTAGGGTCAAAGAGCATTGTCAGTCTTTAATTAGTATTCAGCGTCCTTTTAAGTTAGCATGGTGAATATTTTAGATTCTTAGTGCCTAGTGTGTAGTTAATCCATTACACACTGCTGAAAAAATGGCAAGAAATATTTATTTCTTTTGACAAGCTGAAAATAAATATTTTTTGTTATTTGTACAGAGAACAGGATGTTGAATGCTGTATGTTTAACAGATAATAGAGTACTAAAATATATTATGAAGTACTTTAGCTAGCAGACAACAGTGGAGGGCCTTTAACTTTGTCTTCCTGAAATAAGTATTAAACTGAAGTGACTGACGCTCTGTATTTTTTTGTCAATATAATATCCTTCTAGGAACTTTTTGAAATCAATTACAGGACGTGCACTGTAGCTTTCTGTAGACAGGCATATGTACATCATTGCTTGTGTATCAGTCCTGGTATTACTCTCTTGGAGAAGCCATATTGTGTTGCTGCTCTATGTTTATTTAATAAAAGACTGAAGTCTCTGGTGTTTAGAAGGAATTTTCATCACAAAACCCAATTAATTTATGCACGAGAGCACCACAGAATTATATAAATAGCAGTATTCTTAACCAAAAGAGTCAGTTTTCCTGCATGTACTGTCGGCATGGATCCTCTTTGATGTGCAGCTGTATGAATTGCACATAACAGGGCACAGGATGGCAGGTAGCTCATGTGCAAAAGAGGACACTGTTTAGAGCAGGTCCTTTCGGGAGATAATGTCTTTTTTGCTTCTGAGAGGCACTGTCAGAAAGTTTCAATGGTACTGTTAGGCTCTGCATACCAATGCGTGCTTTTTAAGATGCCAGCTCATATAAAACGGATTAGAGAAGCCAGGAGGAAAATATCTGGCAAAAGAACTGAATTCAGACAGATACTTTTTAAAGCTTTATTGTATTTTAAATTTTAGTAAAATAAATGGCAATTAAATGGAAAAGCAGGACCAGAAACATAGAATATTTTGTAAGTTGAGATACTGCAATACTCTTTTTCTCTTTCTTTTTTTTTTTTTTGTTTTCCTTCCTGTTGACAGCAACTAAGACTTCAGCTGTCATTTCAGAGCTTTTGTGCCTCTGTGGTTTGCTAGGCTATTCACCCAGTAATAGATCTAATGTGCACTGCTTGTGGCTATATATCCTGTGAAATAAATTGAAAACAGAAATATTTTCTTTTCTAAGAAGCATTTGCAGAATCTGAAGTTTAGTAGTTCAGTTCCCCTGTTTGGTTTTAGGTTGTTTAGTTGGTTTTTCTTCATTTACAGGCTTTGCTGCCTTTTCCTTTTTGGTTATTTTTTTTGGAGAGTCCATTAGTTCTGGTCTTTGTTAGGACTGTGTAGCCAATCTGTGAAGTTTTTGTCTGATTCCCTTCTTTTCTTAGAAGAATCTTTGTTTTCTTCTGTTTCCTCAGATAATAGTAGCATTCCTATTCAAAGGTTGCTTTTTTTTTTCTCTACTGGCTCAAACTTTGTTTCACATGGGAGGTCTATGGAATGTGTGTGGAGAAATGAGCCATAACTCTATCATCTACCTTGTTTTCTTGGAGCAAAGCTGTCCCAGAGCAATATATATGGCAGGAGTGCACAACTCAGTTGAATAGTCTGCTCCAGTTCTTTGTCTCCTCTTTGGTCCCTCAGAGCAGAAGAGGGAACACTCAACACATGTCCTGTTTGGCCAGAAATTATTACCTTGTCAGACACTGAAGTTTTGCTAGAGTATTGGCTTATTCCAGAAGAAAATGGCAAGTCAGAAAGGAGTGTCTCCCAGACAAAACTCTGGAATGACTCAAGGGGGCAGTTGAGCAGAAAGGATGTAGAGGTGCAGAGAGTAATTATCTCTACTTATGAGGAAAAACCTAACCACCCTAAAATCCCAGGAAAAAGCAATAAGGATGTTCCCCATGATAAAGCAAGGTCTTTTTCTTTCAAGGATGCAAGCAAGTTTTTGATACTAGAGCAAGTGCTTTTTTCCTCCTGGAAAAATAAGGCTTCAGGATGACCTAGTTGAGGCCTTTCCAGTGCCTGAAAGGAGCCTACAAGAAAGATGGAGAGGGACTTTTTACAGAAGCATGTAGTGACAGGACAAGGGGGAATGGCTTCAGACTGAAAGAAGGTTTAAGATTTAAGTTTAGATTAGATACTAGAAAGAAATTCTTTACTGTGAGGGTAGTGAGGCACTGGAACAGGTTGCCCTGAGAAGCTGTGGATGCCCTAGAACTGGGCAGCCCTGGGTTTCTTTAAGACCAGGATGGATGGGGCTCTGAGCAACCTGAGTGTAGTGGAAGGTGTTCCTGCCCAGAGCAGGGAGTTGTAACTGGATGTTCTTTAAGGTCCCTTCTGACCCAAGCCAGCCTATAATTCTTTAGAGATTTTGCATAAGGACCAAAGCTGATTACATCTGATCCCCAGGTAAATGGGGATAATACTAAACCCATTTCTAAAACACCTAGGCAAAGAATGTGGTGCTATTTTGAATGATATTGATCTAATGTTGTCCACATTGGTTGATGAGACTTTGAGGGATGTGACCAATCGTAGTTCCTTAAAAGACATGTTAGGAGGAGTTTGAATTGCAATAAGAGTAAACATTTTGAAGGTTTAGCAGACATGTGCAGACATGGTGACCCCATAGCTTTTGTTAGGAAAGAAATACGAAAAAGTTGCAGGATTTTAAAAGTTTCCACAACTGTTCTGGTAATCCCTGTGTAGCAGATGGTACATCTACCTGGATGTCTTTTAATATTCAGGTTTTTAATATTCAGGTCACACACTGAGAGAAAGAACTATGTGTAAGATAACTATTTATATTGCAGTGTTTATATAGTTTAGCACTTAGAGGGGTTAGACCTGTTAAGACTTTCTGTTGCCTTAGCTCTCTGTAAAAATGCTCAAGTGCGAAGTTCCTGCCAGAGAGGTCTTTTGGGATGTCTGTGCTACAGGTACAGGTCACCATCTGCTTGGTCATGTGGATTCCAAAAGCTTTGTACAGTTTTGCCTGTGCACTGCTTTTGGTTACCTAGGAGGAAAGAAGAAAGCTTGAAAAAGCTTGGACAGCAATACAGCCTATGTTCAAGGACAATTTTGCATGCTGTTAGAAGAGTGGGACTGCCCAAAACAAAGCAGGGATTGCTGGATATTTGTTGAAGAGAATCTCTGTGTTTGAATAGTTTGAAATAAATTGAATAAGGAGGTCTATTTCCCTCGAAGGGGATGGGGCTTGTTATCAGCATCTTCTTGAGCTGCTGGATTTTTTTCAAAAGATAGGAGTACTCATATATAAAAAGGACTAGCAAATTTGCTAAGTAGTACTTGTGGTTCTTGGTCCTTCCCGTTTCTGACTTGACAGATGCTATCAAATTAATCATTCCGTCTTTTGAAAAAGGCTTGTTCTTCTCTGGGGAGGTTCTTACCACATTTTACCTAACATTTGGTAACCAGTGGTGAGGTAAAATCTTAATGAAATGAAAGATAGGTTTGGGTTGATGGAAGCACTGTTGAGTATACCCAGAGTTTAACTGGTCTGCCAGGTTGAGAAACTCTTAAGTGGCTAAATTAAACTCACATATGGCAGAAAGACACCTTTCCTTTGCAGGCAGGACACACCCAAAACTTCTCTTACTTGTTTTTAAAGTGGTGATGTTGAAATTATCAGACTAAAATATTAATTAGTTCACTCCTACTTACCTCTCTAGGAGTGATCAGTCCTGTTGTTTCCATGAGAAGTGTATGAAAGTGTAATGAACAGTTAAAGTTTAGGAGCAACTATTAATGGGAGCAGTTGTTTGCTTCCTATATCAATTAGTATTAAGCTTATCTCGTTAATAGGAGAATTTTCATATCTGCTTCAAAATCAAATTATTTTTAATGCCACTGTGAAGCTTCTAGTTTGTTGCATAAGCATTTAATATAAGAGCATTTATATAGATCTTGGTAATTCTGAGTTGTATTTTCTCTTTTATTTTTTCACTGATCAACAGAAATAAAGAAAAGAGGTTGAGTCATTCAATAACACAGGACAAAGACCTCTTTTCTCTTTTTAGTCAAACCCCTGCAGATTTCATAAGAGAGAGAACTTACTTAAGGTGTTATTTATATATTTTCCCCAGTAGTATTGGTGATTATTCCCATGTCACAGAAAGATGAAACAAAATCAAGAAGCAAGTTCAGCACATGGTAGTTTCAATGGAATATGTTTCTTTGATCAAAAGTTAATAAGATTGCAAAATTCAGATATAATTATTTGAAGGTTATTTGTATGAGATTCATACCGAGTAATATAAACTCACATGTATAATATATATTTTAAATTAATGCTTGCTGCTAATCGGTCTTTAGGAGATGCTGTCTACTGAAAAGCTCCTTTACCAAGCTGAAGTGTGAATTCTCTATAACATTGTGGTAGCCATGTTGGCCAGTTCCTGGATTTCACAGGTTACAAATGAGGAAGGCATTGGGAGGAGTATTTTCAAGGTAACAAAACCCAAAAACCCAACACATGGTTCCAAAACCTAACAGCCTCCCCTTAATATTGTTGATAATGCCCCTTTAAATACAAGCATTGTTAAAGTCTTCTTTATGATAGGTAGGTAGGTAGATAGGTAGATAGATAGATGATAGGTAGATAGGTAGGTAGATGATAGATAGATGGATGGATAGATGGATAGATACATGGATAGATAGATGGATAGATGGATAGATACATGGATAGATACATGGATAGATAGATAGATGGATAGATACATGGATAGATGGGTGCAGTTTACAGGTACAGAGAGAGAATGATCACCTGTGTGTGTGGATGCTGTTCAGTTCCTTTGGAGATGCACTCTTACACTGGCTTGTTGCAAACCACAGCCTCATACTCTTTCCCTTTGCTGTATTACCTTACATCACTAATCATTGCCATTATATCCTATTACTAGGGGAAATGACACACTCACTTTTTAATATGTAGGAGATATTTGGTTTAGTTTATTGAAGAAATCTTTTCCCATGATTGTGAATTGTTACTATTTTAGGAAGGGATGTAACTGACGGCCATGGTTTCTACAGTTCTCTTGGTCCTATAATGGTATATGGACTTTTCGCTCTTTGTTTTCAGATTATTTCCAGTGCCAAGAAGGAAGCAGGACTGTGTGAGCACTGACAGACATATTATCAAGTGCAGAGTGAAGGAAATGGATTTCTGCAGCTTGTTAATATTTTGCAATTATTTGTCCTGTCCCAACTTGCATGTTTGATTTGCCCTGAAGGTTCTGCAGGAATGTGTGTTCGCCTTCCATCTTATAGCATCCCATAAATTCTCAGTGAATTAGCTAGGTGACTCACTGGGTAATACTGACTCACTTTACTGGTGCAAAATCATATGATGTCTTCAGCATGTATTTAGAGTCCTTTCACAGCACTTACTGGCATGTTTGTTAAACTACGGTTGGTTTGACAGTTGTAACAACCTATTTTATAAAGGTCTCACTATAAAATTTACAAGACAACATATGTTTTCTCACAAATGGCAATGTT
The DNA here is from genome assembly GCA_013399695.1 of Formicarius rufipectus. Classification (NCBI taxonomy): domain Eukaryota; kingdom Metazoa; phylum Chordata; class Aves; order Passeriformes; family Formicariidae; genus Formicarius; species Formicarius rufipectus. The sequence goes on from VXAU01001358.1 coordinate 852,020, forward strand.
GTACAGTGTTCCTATAGCAGTTGGATAGTTTTGATGTGCTACAGCTAATGTATTGAAGAGAAATTACTTTGGATGTCTGTGGTTGCATGCTAGGTAATGAGTTTGTTGCCATAGATTAAAATTGAGAAATAGGGATGTGATGATACTGGTAACACAGGATATCCAGTAAAAGCACTTTGCAATGTATAACAAATATTTCAAAGCCAAGCCTTGAGGTCTGATAGAATTAGTGTGGCAATTGAACATGAATCACAATAGTTAATCCCTCGGTGCATGCTGAAGCTGGCACCATTAGCTCCAATTTCCATTGAAGCAAAAGGAGGTCAGTCTAGAGCAGCAGCTGGACTGGAGCTGCACATATCTGTTCCACACATTTATTTCCAGGCTTCAGTTTGTTGCCAGGCTTTATCCAACCGCTCTGAGCAGAGCCCCAGAGTGGGGCTGTGCTAGCAGTACTTTGTCCTTCCTTTTCTTCCCATCACTGCTGTAAAGCAGAGCAGGATGATGGGAGTGGGAAGAGAAGTGCAACTCTCTTCCCAACAGGAAGCTGCCAGCTTCCAGAGGTAGTCCTCTTGGCGGTGTTTCTGGCAGCAGGTTTGACCCTCACCCACCTGTGAATTTAGAGGCAGAAGGGAGCAATTTCTGGGTTTGAAGAAAAATCTAAGGGAGAGGGTGCAACTAGGACAGTAGAACAGAGGACAGGGAATCAGCAAGGGATAAATCAGGAAAGGGAGCAAAATGCTTAATCATAAAGAAAGCAAAAATAAGGAAATTAAAAAGCAGAAAAAATAAGGAGTGTTTCCAAAGCTTATGAAAATTGACTTACTGTGTGCTTGGAAGGACAGCATAGACACAAGGTTTGTGTTGAAGAAGTAAAAGAATAATTGCAGTACACAATGCAATGCTGTCCCTTTCTCCAGTTATTCAAGTTTTGTTTAGAAAGTGACACTTTCAATATGAAGTTCTAAACCTAGAAATTACACTGTTATTAATTCTTACAGATTTATATGTATTTTGTATAATACAAGTGCTCTGCTTATGACTTTTTGTATTGTTTGCATGAAATTTAAATTAGCAGAGAGAAACTCACTTACAGGTGAGACATGAAAATAATAAAATTAAATAGTCAGGAATCATTCCTACTTTTTTCCAATCTAAACCCCATCTCAAAATCTTTATCTGTAGTTCCTCAGTTACATAGCATAGAGTGTTCAAAGGCCCTAAAGCAGATCTCAGAAACAGAGTACATGCTAATACTCAGTATATCTACAGTTCATTTTTATCTTCATATTACAAAGCTGCTTAAAATACCGTATCTTTTCAGCCTGAAAATAGTGGCTCTTACACAGTTTTAATTTGCTCTTTATTGCAAAAGAATTTCATAAAGCTATGCAAAGAAATTGCTGATGGTATTAGAGGCAGAAAGCCACAGGGTTTTGTGAGGGTCTGTGATAGCAGTGCAGGTAGCTCTGGAAAGGGGGCTGCAGAGGAGGAGCACCCAGGGCATGGCAGTTCCAGGAGTGTAGTTACACACCAGTGTAACATCCAGGAGTACTTTGTTTTTCTTCTGGAAGAAGCAGGCAGGAGCCATGCCAATTGAGTGCTGCATCGCTCTGATACAAAGGCAGTGAATAACCTGCAGCAAAGAAGGTTTCTTCCCACTTTTTGGAAAGAGGGGGGGAAAAAACATTTTGTTCACTTGTAAATGGAAGGAAGTCTTGTTTTCCTGAAGTAAATGAGAACTTTTACCCTTTGCTAGGCTGTTTAAAATTGCAACAGGCTTAGCAGAGTATATAAATATTGCCATACCTTTAATTTAGGACTGTGTCACTGTTGTAACTTTACTCATTTTGAAGAAATGCAGTTATAAACTATCAAACCAACCTTTTACTCATTTTCAGTTTCATTACCTGAATAAGCTAATTCAAAGTTTATTCTGACTCTGCTACCTGGTTATTAGGCAGTCTTTTGTAGTACAATGAGAGTAATGCTTTGTGTCCAGTTGTGCCACTTCAATTAAAATAGCAAGTTCAGTAAGCTGTGTGTGTCCTCTGTGTACTTGTGTGTATCTGCATAAGGGTACTGAAGGTTCCAAAGCAGCAATACACAGATGTCCAGGACAGAGTGAAAAGCAGGAATATATTTTTCCCCATCCTCTGCCTGTGCTTAGTTCAAGAACTTCCTGAACCTGATCAAACCATAAATCCATTATATGTAATTTGAGTAACTGACTTTATCTGAATTAGTACATGACGTAATCTGATCAGACAGATACCAACTTAAATACATATTGAAAAGCAAATCAGGAACCTGTAACCAATTAATTCATATGCTTAGCAAGTGTTTAACTAAGGGAAAACAATTTGTCTCTTTCCATGAGTGCCTAGCCTTCCCAAGGAGCAGGGTACTTGACAGGCGGGGAATTTGCCTTGTCCCAGGTGTCTTTGGTGGATGAAGGAATTCTGTCAATAGTGCCACTGCTGTTTTGGAAGTATTTGCAAAGAGGTCTTTGACTTGCTCTGAAATTGGTGATTGATTTCTTCAGAACACTTAAAAAATTACTGTAACTAGCAATTGGTTACCAGCTCTGTGTTGATTATTTTTCACTAGGCTGTGAATAGGCAATAGCAAAGCCCTCATAGGAAGCAGAAGAAATCTGAACTTTGAAAAGCACAAATGAAAATATTATTTGAAATTATACTGTGAGAATGTGAGCTTGGGGGAGGAGAGCCTCTGCAGGGGAGGAAAACAAATGAGGTGGCCTGGCAGGTCCCTCTGTTGCTGATCTTGGATTCTTTGCCCATTAAACTCTTGAGTAGAATTGAAATAGTTCTTCTTCACCAAAAAATACAAACTTTGAATAGTTTGTCCTACTTTACTGCATTAAATAGTTTGGGTTTTGTTTTTTTTTTTTTTGATACTGTGGTAACTGTAGAGTAGAACTCACTTTCTGTGCTGATACAGCAGATTAACAGAGAGCCAAATTCCCTCTTAGAAAGAAGTCCTTCACCACAGTTGTTGCTTTTCCTATGTGTCTGCACAGTAGTTGGTGTGGAACTCTGATTTCTCAACATGTGGTTTGTTCTTCAGATATATTTTAATATTTTCTACTTATTCTGTTCAGTTGTTTGATATCTCTGGTGGTCTCTGCCATATTTGTCAGGCTGAACTTTCTTGACTGCCACAAAAGGGAGGGAAATGTTGCAACCTTGTGGCTGGTGTGTGATAGCAGGACAGAGGGACAACCGTGCACCCTGTGTGTTGGTTTGCTTATTTATGTCAGGTTTATGTCACAGATGGCAATCTCCAAAAATAGTGCCTGAAGTTGGGTTTTTGGTTTCATATCTGGAGTCCAATCATGCTAAGCTTCAGACAGGCAGAATAGTTTGTTTTACTCGTTTTCTCTTCTTTGTAACCAGTGATTGCAAGCAGGTAATTAGCATTTCCCAAAGCCCCAGAGGAAGTAAATTTTATCATACCTTGCCTTGAAATCATTAAAACGTTGTCAATGTGCTTCTAACTGAGGGACCAATTGCACCCTTAAACCGTAGTGACATCTCTGTGACCCAGGTCACAGAATTACAGGATTGTGTGAGTGAAAGGCTCACATCTGGAGGGACTGCCCAGTCCTCCCCTCCCTTCTGAGATGTCACCAAGGTCATGTCACATTAGATGTTTTTGCATCATTGCTTTCGTATGCAGTCAATAGTTTTTCCCTCCAAAATCTATTAACCAGCTGCTTATTGGATGGAAGGTAATTGCATAAGCCAAAGGGGAAATGGAAGAGCATCCACTGGGCTGGGCTGGCATCCTGAGAGGATGATTCCAGCACACACTCCTTGTTAGGCATTCAGTCATGTTGTTTAACATTGTGTATTTATCTGGCACTTGGCAACTACATGGTCTGTTATGTTGAAAAAAAGTTAATTTTAAAAAGTATGAACTAAACAAAGATAAGAATAATGTAAGTGTTTTGAGGGACAGAATGCATAGGTTATACTTCTGAAGAGAATACTGTTATACTATCTAATGTGACTTTTCTTGTGCCTACATTTTTGTACTGTCTACTGAACTAAAACAAGGTTCAGCAAAGGGTGACTAATACTGTAAGAATATTGTAATGAGTATGAATGAATACTTTGCAATTTAAATCAGAGACAATATGAAGTAGATCAGAAAAAAAATCTTGGGAAAAAAAAGTCTACTGCAAATGGGGTTGCTTTGTCTGCTGTTCTCACAGTGCTATTAATCAGGCACAATACTCCAAGGCATGTATTATGTGATTCTGCAAGTTTTCCTGACTCTGCACTTACTAATTTTGCAAACCTATTGTTTCATTAAGACTGGCTTTTGTACGTGGTATTCTGTCTTGAATCAGGCATACAAGAAAGGAAAGAAAAGTATTATTTCTTTTTGTCTTTGCTGTTACCTTCTGGTTTTGGTAGCAAATTCCCACTCTAGGTCTGGGAGTCCAAGCAAACTTCCTGTCACTAATCCTGCAGAAACAGCTATAGAAATTTCTTAGCACAGGAGGGACCTTTGAGGGTCTCTAATCCAACCTCCTGCTCAAAATAGGATCAGCACAAATTCAGACCCCAGGAGGGTGGGGGGACAATCTGTCCAGTCTTGGAAAACCTCTGAGGACAGACTGCAAAGCTTCCCTGGGCCCCTGCTGCAGTGCTTAGCTGTGCTTGCAGGGAAATGTTTTCTGTTGTATTTTTTGCTGGTGTGTTTTTTGGTTGTTTGTTGTTTTTTTGTTTTGTTTGTGTGGGTTTTTTGTTTGTTTTGGGGATTGGTTTTGGTTTTTTTTTTTGGGGGGTGGGTTTGTTTGTTTTTGTTTTGTTTTTGTGGGTTTGTTTTGCTTAATTCTTAATGATCATTTTTTGCACCTTGGCAAAGACCCTGGTTCCATCTTCTTGCTGATCTCTGTGTAGATGCTGGCAGGTATCTCAGCTGTTTCAAATAAGGCATGTGCATCAGCTCCCTGCCTCTCTTGGCTTCCATGGCTATGCTTGGTGGGTTTGATCAGTATCCTTCTTGTACTGGAGGGCCCAAAACTAGACACGATATTCCAGGTGCAACCTGGAAGTAAGGAGAGTAATAGGTGCAGTGCTTGGTAACTTTCGGTGCTTAAAATGTTAAATTACTGTAATCGCTTGCAGAGTCCTCATTAGAGTGACAATTCAGCATTTGTTGCTTTGTTATCTTCAGTTTAAAATTCTTCTCACTTCCTTATCAAAAATCTGTGTTGGCTTTCCTTTATAGAGAGTTGTTTCCACTGGGTTGCAGCTTCCCAGGGCCCGTGGTCTGGCTCTGGTAATTAAGGAAGTCATGTAATTGTTCCTACAACTCTTCTATCATGTTACAGAGGTGGGGGGGAAAGTGTGTTCTGGAAATCAATAGCTTTCAAGAAGACAAAGGTTGTGCTGGTTGACTTACCTGAAAATAAGCATTCAATGTTATATGCTGTATGGTCATGGGATTTATAAACAGGAGTGTACTGCTATGGAGGCTGCTTATTACTGCTGTAAAGAAGCATCTGTTATCATCTCCAGCTGAGGTAACTAACAGGTTGCTGAAAAACTGCTCAGAATCAGAAATGAGCCTTAAAAGTAACCCCAGACCTTCAGTCCTAAAGTGCCATTCCATGTAGAGGGTGTTCAGTGCCATAGATGAAAACCTTGAGGGAAGGTTTGTGATTCTAGATATAAAGTTACCACAATCCTTACTGAGTTTTGAAGTGGGTCTTAATTTGCCTCTTCTATAACTGGCTAGTACTTACAGATTAAGCTGATGCAGTTCTCAACCATGGCTCAAGAGCCAAGAAACTGCCTTTGTTGTGACTGTACACCACTAGGAAAGAATCGTATAATATATATCTGTCATGTTTTCATATTTAATTAATTTTAGAAAGTGGGAAAGATACCATGTAACACTACACTTTCTAGCTGGTCATGAGCTGTTCTGTGTGGTGTACACAGGAAAACCAGAAGATGGAGTTGCTGATAAAAAACATCTGCCTTCATGCCTTCTTATATTTAATATAGACTCTTTACATGTCCATTCTTCATATGAACAAATGTATGTGTATGTTGAATATATATATATGGAAAGGCACCAAACTGGTGAGTCATTAGGTCCTGGTTTCATTGATTTTCACTTTTATATGCTTTTTATTTTTCGAAGTTGTTTTCCTCGGGTTGTGGTTGAATTGTCAGTTGGCGTTAACACACACAGTGGTAAAATTAAGAGTAGTTAGAGGCTGGCTTTCCAGGACTGAACATAACTGGAAAACAATGTTTTGAGCACTTGAGACAGAGCTGAGCATATAAATCAACATTTAACCACCAAAGACTGTTAGCTGCCTGTTAAATGTTGACTGCCCCATGGAAACCACAAAGGAAAGGTGAGAGTGTTTGATTAGGTTGTGTGTGGAACCAGCCCTGGTACAGCAGAAACGCTGGGTTATCTCTGTCATGCAGAAAGAAGGCCAGGGGTGGATTTACAGGATGGGGTTTGTGAGAGGCAGCACACGCCTCTCAGCCGCAGGGGCAGCGCCACCCCACGTGCTGGGACACGCAAGTGTGCTGTGCAGGGCGAGGGCCAGAGCATCTCCTCATGCCTGGGCACTGTGCTCAGGGCTGGAAGATGAAGCAGGACCACAAACCTCCTCCTGCCATGCAGAAGTGACTGGGCTCCCAGGGAGACTGTGGCTTGAACCAAGCCCTAGTAGTAAATACGTCAGCAGCTCAGCGGAGTTTGCTGTAGTTGAGATCTGTGGTGCTGCTGTGAATTTCTGTTATTTCACGTGTGTAGCCTCTTATTTCTGTATTTCAGTGTTTTTCATTGCACTGAGTGACACATTCAGACTTCCACAGAGCCTCCAACTGGAGAGTTACCACGGCCAATACATTGAACACTGAAATTTGTGTTTCTGGCTGTGAGCCCGCAAAGGAAGTAGCCTGATTTTCTGTGTTTGGTATGCAATTCTGTGGTGTGAAAGTATCTGTTATGTTTTAGGAAAGTCCTTTCGGAAAATTTAATGTTGAAATCTAAGTAATTGGTAAAGCCTATTTGTAAACCACATTGAAGGTTTTTTGCTCTTTCTCCTTAAAGTACTAATTGTATTACATGTGTTTTACAAAGAAATTTAAACTTAATAAGATGGAAATTGCAAATCTATTGAATTACAGCAGATAAATATTTAGAGCTTTTTCTAACAGTAGTATTTTAGAATAAACAACACTATGGCCCCACTAAAATAAACTAATATTACTTTAAACACATGCTTCACTTAAGTATTGCATGCACAGGCAGCTTTTGCTAAGGTTGCTCCATAAAACAGGCCATTAAGGGCAAACCTTTCACTACTAACTCTCAGCTGATAATAAATGAAGAATGGTTTCTTGAGCCAACTCATATCTGAACCGTGCCTCTGGTTAGTTTGCAGAGGCTTTTAATACCCCTCCGCTGAACTTCAGTTTCTCATTATATATTAAGCAGATTTGAAAAGTAAATTGATAAGTTTTTAATGCCTTTTTTTCTGTAATTTTAAAATACTGCTTAAAGTATACAAGGAAATGTTTTTCTGATGGAAGAAGTAGTTAACTCAGTCCCTCAGTTTGTCAGCGAACCTGTTGGGAAAGGTCATCTTAAAAGTACCTCATGAGCTTCCCTTCTCAGATCAGAGAAAAAAAATACACTTCATGTCCCATATGTTGTTTTAGAGAAATATTTTCCCACTAAAACAGAACATTTCCTTTCACAGTAAAAGAAAATTTAAAAATTCTTCAGCCTGAACTTGGCACAAAATTTCACTGTTCAAGGGTGCCACCACATGTTGCTTGCCAAAGTGATTGCTCTTAGGGGAGCCTGCTGCTGCCAGGTACTGCCAAATATGTTTTGGTATTAGAAATTATAAAGAAGAAATTAATTACGTGGCTCTTGGGGTTCTCACATGGCCTATGATTCATTTCCTGAAATACGTGTGACTGCATTTGGACTGGTTTTGCCCAGGCTGTGTGTGCCACGCCAGCATATGAAGCTATTTTAAGAGGTTTTTCTACTCACTGGCCCACTCAAGAAGCTGGGAAATTTGTTTGTTCATATCATGTATTTTAAATATGCTGGCATAAGACTGCCAGCATAAGAGAATCCTATCATAAGATTAGCTCAGTTAAAATTAGGAGGGCCTTAAAAAATAAATTACACTAGTCCTGCTTGTACAGAGTTTTGGGCAGATTACCATTTAGTCATCATTAACAGTCATGTGCTTGGGTTTTTTCCAGACTTTGAAAAGCCCTGCAGAGATCAGAGAATAAAAATACCTTTCCAGTTTTCTGCATTCCTCGTCAATCCCCATATAATTGTAACACCACTCAGAATTTAAGAAAATCATTCTAAAATAAGAAAATTAAGTTTGAATTTGATGAATCGGGAACTGAACTGAATTGCTGTATTCTGTATCTTTTTTATGATTTTACAATAGGAGAAGGTCACTTTAATTAAAGATGCTGAAGTTTTGTTCTGACATTTATTTAAATAAATGAATCAGGATGCAGAAGAGGAATCTGTATCCCAACCCTTAGCTATGGCTTTTTTCCTGCACTGTTACTATGGAGAAGCGTATAAATATTTGTATCACAAACTAATTTTACTTCACTTATAGATGGCATGGAAATACAGACAAAAGTAGTAAAGAAGAGTTGTTGTAGGTGTGTTTTATCATGCAGAGTAATGTTTTGGAATGGGTTCAGGCATGGACTAGAAGCAAAGGAAAGGTAGAAAGTGCTGTGTTAAAGCATCTGACATCTTTCTATCCCACGTTATATGATAGAAATGGAAGTGTCCACTTCATTTGCATTTTACTCTTTTCCATTTTCTTTTACAGTGTTACTTGGTATTTCTCCCTCTAATAGCTCACTTCTTCTGGGCCACTTGTTTAAAATCAAATACAAATGTAAAAGAAAGAACTTCAGCTCAGTAGCACATGTCCATTCTCCATTGGGGTGATGATACAGAATCCACACAACTGCTTAGGAACTGGAAGCTGCCTAAATTGTTCCTTCATGTGATCACTCACATTTTTTCATGTCCAGCCTTTTTCTTTCCTTTTCTGCCGAATTGCCTCGAAGGAGGCAGTGATGAACCAGACTACAACCTCCTGAATTCCTGCAGTGCTGTGCATCTCCTTGCCTCTGCTCCTCACCAATCCTCTGGGCTGGTTTCCATCTCATCTCCTTCCTGTGACTGTTGTCTCTCAGTCTTTTTCTCTGGAGACCTAAGTCACTGTAACTATTTCGTGGTGTATCAGGGTGGTTCCAGCCTTCCAGACCTTGCAGGACCCTTGGATAACAACCCCAGGTGGTGTGAGAGAGACGCCTGTAGCACAATTGAAACTCTGCTCTTGTAGCCTCTCAGTTCTGTGTTATGAAACATCCTCTAACAAGAAGCTTCACAGAGCAGCTCTGGTTTCTCTTTCTCAGCAGATATGTTCGTCACCTGGGATTGTTATCCTGGTTACACGTGGAGGTCTTTATGGTGATGTGCTAAGGTAATGAAAACAAAATTGGTTAACAGGATTGGAAATAACATACATTGCCATAGCAGTCTGCTGCCTCTCCGTTGTATCACAGGGTGTTTTTGTTCAATCTAACAACAACAACAGCAACAACAACAATGAAAAGACCAGAACAAAACAACAACAAAATAAATATTGAATAGCAGTTAACAGATGGCTGCCATGGGAAATGGGGGCAGCAGTGTCAGTAGTTCATTGACCTTTTAAAATCCCTTAAAAGCTTAAATATATAAGGCCAGATGAGTTTTATGTAAGGCATTATTCATCACAAAAAGAATTAATTAACATACGAATTGCATTGTCATTTGCTGAGTCTTTTAGTGGGAAAAGCAGTGCCTCTGTTAAAACTGTGTCCTTTGTAAAAGTCGTGCATAGCAGACTTGTGGGTTTTTTTGTGTAAGGACCAAAGCTGAAGCGCCTTTTTTATTCAGTAGGATTCAGAAATGCCCTGCTCTTGGCTTCTGCTGGGTTGTGTAATTCCTCTTGCTGCCGCTGTGCTTAGTGTATGTTCCCGTTTCTGTCTTCCCGCAGCAAATGCAGCTGGCGGCGGAGTCCCTGAAGGAGTAAACACGGAGGAATGAGATGACTAAAGCAGACACAAGTGAGCGCGGGCACTGCTCGAGCTGTGTTTGTGACAGCGGGTGGCTCCCGGTGCACACTCCACCATCTACTGAGTTAGGTGGCACCTACTTCTGTGAAACTTGGTAAATAACCTTTGCCTGACGCTGTAACAAATTGTATTTTGTCCCGCTCTCTTTGTTTCTCGTATGTAATTGTTTGTGGAGTCCACGCCAAATAAAGCACTCCAGCTCATGCCAGGTCTGGTTGAAATCCGCCAGGCTTGCTGTGCTTTGAGTGATTGAAAACAGATCCTGTGAGGAAGCATCCAGAAGCTAAAGACAGTTTTCAGCTGCAACTTTCTAAAGGGAAGAAAAAGGTAGACTGTTATTTAATTGCCAGTGTACTGTCCCTTTGGGGTTATGGCCCTTTTTGTTTCTTTATTACAATAGCTTATCAATCCTGTATTATTTCAGACTTATTAGCTACTGTTTGCCCATAGCAAGGTAATTTAAATATTTTACATATTGCATAAACAGGTATTCCATTATAAGATTTGAGAAATAGTTGAGCATAAATGTCATAGAATATGCATTATATACTCCTGTGTGTTGGTTCTCTAAATAAACCTTTTCAAAAGCTAGGTAAAAAGCATTCAGTAGTATTCAGGTTGCTGATCAGTAATTTATGAAGTGTATTTATTTCTTATTTTACATTGGATTTTCGTATCACTTCCCTGGATCTTGAACTGCAGTATTGTGTGAATGGATCTTCTGATTAAATGAACTGATGGTGACAGATCAATTAAATGTGACAGCTGATACACCAGTCCTTGAGTATGTAGTGAATATCTGACTTCTTTTGTAACTTGCATTTCACAGAAAGGTAGTTTTCATAATGTTTCATTGTTTTCTGACAGTAATAGGGTCCAAACCTACAGTATTTGCTCCTGTGACCTTGGGACCATTTATTTTTGGCTGCTGTGACCTTAAATTTTGTAGATGTAACTTACCTGTCTGTGATACTTGCTGGAATTTTGTTTGGAAAAATCTGCTGTTGCCATAATTAAGGTTTTTGTCTACTTTGCATATTCCAGATTTCTGCCACAGGGCCCCCAGAGCAGAGTAATATAACTAAACCAAAGTAATGTATTTTGTCTAGCATTTAAAATTAGCATTTCTCAAGCTCTGCAGGCATGACCCAGTAAGAAACGACTCTGTTTCTTTGGGAAGAGGAGCAAACCTGTGCTATAGCTGCTATCTCTGTTCTTGCTTCTCCCTATTAGTCCCCCACACTGCTGCTATTTCAGGGGTGTCTCCTGGGCTGCTGCTGTTTCACAGCCTGTGCCAAAGCTGCAGCCGGGTTGTGGCTGCAGAAGCTCTGCTCTGAGTATCAACAAGGAGAGTATGTCACCCTTCCTATAGTGCTGTAGAAATCCTAAAACCAAAGGTTTTTTAGGAGGGGACCAGCATGTTCTCCATGAATGCTCCTTGGCTGTGCAGTCTCTTGCCCACTTTGATCACAAGTCATGTGAAAAGAAAGTAAGTAACTTCTGCAAAACTGACTTTGTAGTTTCCCTTGTGGGGTCCATTTCCTCTCCTATTTTTTGTAGACTAATAGGAAAGTCTCCAGAAAGGTTTAAGTACCCAGTGTTAAGTACCCAGTGGCATCAGTAATGTTAAGCTCTTGGCCCTTGCCTTTGGCAAATCACTTCTGCTTAGTTTCCTTATCTATCACAGAAGGTAATGCTGTTCTTTAGGTGGACTCTCCATCTAAAGCTTCGAGGTAGGAAGGAACGACTTCCATTGTGTGAGTGAGAACTAAGGGACTGCTTCGTTTCTTAGGGTTTAGTTTGTTCCTGATACTGGGGGAATTCTTGTTTTAGCATCACAGCTGCTACACAGTCATGACAGAGAATGTTTCTGTCCTAAAGAACCCACACTTTAGCTTGCTGAGAAATGTCCCCCCATATTGCCAAGTAATACATTGTCACTGAACTGAAATTTAGGTCCTATTCCTCTGTAGTGGAACTCTTTGGTCTTTTTCTGGGGAAATATTGCTGTGTTTCGTACTGTTTGATACTGAGTTTTGTCTTTTGGTTTTCTTTTGCATTCATGCTGGCATCTATTGTCATTTCTCACTTGAGAGAAAAAACTTTGTGCCCTTGAATGTGTTGTTTCTGCTGTAGGTGCACCAGTAAAACTTGTGGGATGCCAGGGATGAAACTTACTGACCAAAATCAGTTGTCAGATAAAAATATTAGAATAAGATATTTACCACAAGGTGTGGAATCCAAATGTCTGTTCCCAAGGTCCATGGCAGGGTCTCACACAACTTTGAGACAGCCATGGCTTTGGGTCTTTGGGGAGTGCAGGCTAAATAGACAGGGGTGCAGGGCAGTTCTGCCAGTGCCCAGGGCTGAGAAGCAGAACATGTTCATGTCTGATCTCAAGCTCTGTGGAAAAACCGAGATGAGTCCAGAGGCATCCTGTGTGGGAAAGATGGCTGTGTGGGAGTAGCCTGTACCTATCTGTTAGGACTTGGGGTTTACACATCTCCTTAGCAGCAACAATAACAAACCAAGAAAGCTGTTTTCAAGGAGAAAGGCAGTCATAAGTCATTTGTTGGTGATAGAAAATTCTCTCATCAGGTACACTGTGAGCCATAGGTCTAATTGTGTGGCCCAGAGGCATCTGCTGACTCAAGATTTCTGCTGTTCACCTCCCATGAACCTGAATAGAAGAGGAACACACTGGAATTGTTACAAGAGGAAAGGTTCCTGTGAAAGCAAGTGAGCAATTATGGGTATTTTAGCCTAGCTGGACCTGAGGGAACTGATCTTGAATCTCATTCAGAGAAACTGAGGGTTTACTTCCTTATTCACCTAGACAAAGCCTGTGGGAACCATGGCTATTCCTGCCACATTGCTTCCTTCAGGAAAGCTCTCCCTTCCTTCCTGGAATGGAAGTGCCAGTGTCAGGCTGGAGCTGACAGCAGGGCCAGACTGATGCCAGCAGAGGAGGGGTCTCTCTGCACCCCACTGCTCCACAGAAAGCACAGCAGTGACAGCCTCTGTCATCACCAGCATGATGAGGGCTGTGCTGGGCCTGCTGCAAGAGCTCCTGGCTCCCAGGTCGGCAGTGTGAGCCGAGTCTCTCCCAGGCTCAGGGCATGGGAGAGAAAAACAGATCCTTCTGGCCTGCCTCCCCCGCCCCGTGTTTCTCAAGAGAGAGGAGTGAGAGGGAGGAAACAGGAAGATGTTACACAAGGGTTTGCTGAATTTAATCACTGAGTAGATCTGACGTGACGCATCTGAGAGCCTCATGCAGTCCATACAACCTCCTTGTGCTTCTCAGGCCCTCTAAATACAAAATAGTTGTTCTACCATGGGGGAAAAGAGGAGTCACTTTTTTTCTCTTTTTTTTTTTACCCCTACAGCAATAAGACTTTTCTCTGTCAATAATAAGATTTTTCTCTGTCACTAATACAGGGTTCTTGACTTCTGGAAATGGATGTCATTTGTAATACTTGCAGACAGGCCAAACTGAGTCAACTTCTTGCAAGTAACTACAATTTAAAGCTTTAAAAAAATTAAATACCCAGAGCCTGTGCTTGAAGGAGCAAGCAGCTAAAACAGTTGTAGAGACACTGCTCCAGAGAAGGGCAATGGAGCTGTCCCTCCAAACACTCTATGGATGTGCTTTCAGTGGGAGAGACGCACAGGCTGCAGTTGGCAACTGAACGAGTGAGTCACTGTTGTGCTTTCCCAAGTACAGTCATGTTACGGTGTTGTTACTCAAACACCTTTTATTGAAAGCAAGTTGTAATTTGGAATTAGTGACAGATCAGTTCTGATTCATTCACATAAACCTAACCATGGGAAAGGCTGGCAGTGTGGCTGGCTTGTCTCTAGTGTTTGGGATATTTCAGTTTGCCCATTTCCTGTTTATTACCAGCCAGCTGCACTGGGATTTCCCTGTAACTGCTGGCATTTTCCTTTACTTGCTAATGAAAAAACCTCCAAAAAAATCTGCCTTGAAAAGAAATCTAACCTGCATTTACCACCTAACATAATGTTTGGCCTTGCAGTTCTGTCTTGGAGGGCAGTACAACATCTGTTACACCTTTCCTTGCTCAAGCACAGTCACAGTCCTTTGAGTCCCTTGTCTGCTTCCACCTCCACCCCATTTTGCACTGACTGGAGCTGGAAAGTTCTTCAGCAGTTCTTAAGTGATGGCTTATTGGTATTTCTTTTACTACTATGCATTTTACATTGCAAAGAACAGTACTGGGTTAGGTTTGGATTAAAAACATTCTATCTATACCGATAAACTTCAACTCAAGCCTTCATAAAGTTCACATGGCACCTGTGCAGGTTTGGCAAACAACCCATCAGTCCATCTACCAAAGACAGCCTGAGAGTACTGAAGCAAATTCCTTACCCCCAGACCAATGTCAGGACTGGGAGAAGTGTCCTTCGCCTCATGACTAAGGGACATGTGTGGCTGAGATCGGACTCATCCAAGTGACCTGGGCCCACACAGAGCAAACATTGTACCTGAGACTGAAACTCCTTGTGTCCTGTGGTTCAGAGCTGCCCCAACAGCACCAGTGGCTAAGAGAGTTTAAGCTGCTCAAGTGTAGCACACACACACATGCCCTCCAGCTGAGCAGCAGCAGGTCAGGTTTGCCAAACTATTTAAACCATTGTGAAGTCCTGTCTGAGGAACAGCCACCTCAGCCTTTAGACAAAAACCTCTTTAGCAGATGCCAACTGTGACAAAGCCCAAATGAACAAGTTTGATCTACACACAAGAATAACTTGGAAATTTGCAGGTTAACATTCCTCTCCACACAAAGTTGGTTTCTTGGAGGGCAACCAAGCTGACATTTCTACTGCTTCCTTCTTGACCTGTGCCATGGGGGCTGTGCTGCCCCGACACTGCAACACACGCCGGGACAAACACACCGCATCCACATGCAAGGCATCAGTTACGCATCAATCAGGAGATCGCTTTTATTAACTGGATTTTCCATTTCTGTCGCACACCATGAATGTTTATACAGTGAAAAAGCCAAACACTGCTGGAAGCAATAAGATCAGCTGATATTTCTGTACCCTCTTAACACACATACATGGATTCTTTCTTGGTGAGGAATTTTTATACTTCTGTTCATTAATTCTGCTTATTTAGACTGCTACTCTTAAAATTCTGTGTCAAGATTGTCACATCTTAAATACAGATTAAGTTGCTCGAGGTACATTTTTTTAATATATATTTATATACACACATACAGAAAAATACAAGACTGTTTTTCCACAATATTTACTTTATACACTACTGTAACTATATGCAACTCTTAAGGACACGTTAAGGGGTACAAGAAACTGTTTACTTGCTCTAAATAGTTTGGTCCAATATTGTCTTAATGTAGTGGTTATTCCCGCCCTTCCTTTTATGTGAAGACATAATACGACATACACCACATGCACAGTCATTCACCTATCAACAAATGGGGAAAGGACACCACTCAGACTAACACATCTGTACACCCAGAGGTTCAACCAGCCACACACAACTATAAGGCTATAATACAACTATGCAGCATAAATGGTCAACACTGCTGTTCTAAAGTGAGCACCATATATACAGTTGTATATAAAAACATTGGAAACAAAATACACTCAGGGTTAGTTAAAAGGTGCCATTCCAAGGCTGTACATAATATCAGGAAAGAGTATTTACAATACTTGGAAAAAAGCTGCAACAAATAAAGTTTATTGCCAATGCCCTTTATAAACTCATCTCCTACATGGACGTTACGCTCACTGTCTGTGAACCACACATCTCGTTTCTGGCCCTTGGTAAGATCCCTGCTCAAAAATTTCAAGCAAATATGTTCTATGGCTTCACCCACACATCTACTCTTGTAGCTTTTAACTAAACTGCAACTAGAGTTTCAAAACTTAAAGAAGCAAAACATTTATCCTTTGCCATGTTCAGGCAGCAGAACCCCCTGGGTGGGCTCATCAGGAAGGACACTCCTTGCACCTCAGACTCTCTGAAGTCTTTCAGTAATGAGAAGAGCTGCCAGGAACTACAGACATCCTGGCCGAGTGCAGCACCCTTCTTCGGTGCTCTGCTCCCTCCTTGGCGGACATGAAATCTGCCTTTGACCATTCTGCAAGTGTTACAAGATGCTCAACAGTGTCAAAACTCCTCTGGGACACCCAAGGTCTGCCCAGGGCGCTGCTACATAGTACCCCCAGTTTCACTAGCATTGCTTAGAAGACCCAGTGCACAGCATGAAAAAATAAAACATTCTTGCCCTTCCCAAAACTAGGAATCTGCAATATATTTTTTTTCTAGAGAATAAAATTCCACAAAGTTAATTCATCTGGTCAAAAGTATCCTTTTGTACAGAAATACTCTAAATCAAGACCTTGCCATGGCAATGGGAAACCCGACAGGAAGAGAGAGCTGTGAAATAAACACTTTCCTATAGGTTATTTTAAATGGACTTTATGAAGAGCATTACTGAAGGAAAATAAGTGATGTACATGTGGGCAACAGCAGTATTTTAAGTCTTAAAATGAGTAGTAATAACAAAAATGTAAATGACAGTAACAATTTCAATGTGAATCCAATTACCTAAAGGTTTTCCATCCCTTATTGCCTTCTGGAATCTTAGGGAGGGGAGGAAAGGACAGGAGAGAAGATTTAAAAGGTAAAAACCTAAAATACTAAATGTCATGATATACTACTAACAAAAGTAATTCATACAAATACTTTATTTTCAGTTAGCATGTAAAAACTCAGAAGTAGACTTAATAATTTACCTTTGTTATATTAAAAAAGATTGTCTGCTTGTTATATTAACATATTTCTATGGGAGAAAGCTGCCTTACAAATCTACTTGCCTTTTTTTTTTTTTTTTTAAAGAAACTGCCTCTAGCAAAACAAGATCTTTTCAGTTTGATTTTTGAGCCACAACTTTATCCATATCATAGCTTAAGACAAATAGGTGTGGGTTTAAAATCTTATTTCAAGATCACTAATTTTCAGTGCATCTTTGCTTTGCACAAGCCTTGGAACATCTGAAAGCTCCCTGAAGAGTTTTCAGCATCAAAACATTATTGCTTTGGTTCTGTTTCAGACACATAGAAGTATGCCACATATCACATATTTTAGTTATCACAGAAGGTCAGAACAAGAATTAACACTTCACAAGCAAACAAAAGCTTCTCTCTCTAGTTTAAGTGCAGAACATGAAAATTCTAAGTGCTTCATTTACATTAGGATCCAGATATTTATTTTAATTTAATCCAGATCTTCCATAGTAAAATTATAAATGTAAAAATTACACAATAAAATATTCTGTTTTGTTGAAAAAGAAAAACATATTGGCTAGCAGCATGCAAAGACCATGCATTGTCATACCATCAAGCAAACACAAAATTAAAAGTGTAATAAATAACTGCTCAAAGCCCACTTAAAAATCTTAAGACAATAAAAGGGGGTCCGTGACAAGGTGTTCACAGCTCCGACCAGGAAGAATGGTGCTGTCAAGCAGATCGAGCTGTTAAAGTCAGGTCATGGTCAAATGACATGACAGCAACTGGTTTGACTGGAGGTACACAGCAGCCCCTCCTTTGGGTTCCGCTGAATATTCACAGATATCATCTTTTCACAGAGAGGTAGTTGTAGCACATTGTTTTTCAAGTTCCTGTTCTTTATCCTTTCCAATTCATTTGTTGTGTCTGACATTTGGTCAGAAAACAACTTCAGGCTGCCCAGTGACGAAGCCTGGTTTGCGCTTCCACCGGAGCTTATACACATTTTCCATGTTGATTTCTCCTGTACTTTTACACTGGAAAAGGACAAATTGTTTTGAGGATCAATAATGTATTTTGTGGTGCCATGAATCTGTGAGCCTAAGCAAAGGCTCATTAACTTCAGGCTTTCAACCAGTTCCCCTGCACTTCTGGATGACAGCTGCATTGAGTTCCCGGATCCAGCGCATCTCCGAGTGGAACCCGAAGTGTTGTTGGTGTTGCCGCCGGAGCTACCGGAGGGACTCCCCCCACCTTTGCTGTTATCACTTGGGCTCGTTTTGTCTACCCCTCCATTTGCATTGCCTGGTTTGCTTTGTCCACCACCGTCTCCCTGGCTGCCAGGTGGCCCTTCGCTGCTATCCCGCCTGTGCCAGGAGTAAGGAAACCCGCTGTCTTTGTCGAGGCGTCTCCTGCTCTCTGAGTCGTCATCGCTTGTTTCTGAGCTGCTGCAACTGGAGCCCCGTCCCTGGCTTTTCCTGCGGTGGTAGCGCTTGTGCACGGTGCTGGGCGAGGCAATGTTCATCTTTAACCTGCTGAGCTTTGGCGGCAAGTTCTCATCCATGTCAAACTCGTCGTCTGACTCGCCCTCCTCGAAGATCTGATTGAGGACTGGTGCGCTTTTCCTTGAAGTAAGACGATTTGTAACTGAAGGTTTACGACGCAGAACAACTTGAGTAGAAAGAGAAATAGGCTTTTTATCTTCTTCATCCTCCTCTTCGTCTTCTTCTACTCTGAACAAGCACTTCCTGCCACTCGTAGTGGGTTTTAAGCTCACGGATGGCACAGCCGACAGCGCCGGCCCGGCCAGCTCGGGGATGTCTTCTTTCTTTCCAGAATCCCCCAGGGCCTTGCTCCTGTGGCCGTTGAGAACGTTCTCAGCCGTGCGAGCTGGTGACTGAGGGACAGTGGCGTGGGAGAGAGGAGATGCCGTAAGGTCATCCTCCAGATCTTGAGGGACATCAATTTTCGTTGGCCACGACTGCCTACATAAACAATTAGATAAACAAGGAGTCAGATCATGGCAGGCATTTCAGAACACATGAGAAAATGTAAGATCTGCATCAGAGAAGCACAAGGACTGCCACACAAATTGGCCTGCTGAGTGGCATGTTTGTAAACAACAGCACTGAGTGATTGAGCAAAAGGACACCTCAGAGAATGTGCATTCCTTTAGAAATGCTGCCACTTGAAAGGAATCATCTGTACAAGAGCATAGTTTTTAAACTATGTTGGTTATTGTCAAATGAAAGTTTAAGATTTCATTGCTCTCAGAAAACAATAAAAATAAGCAATAAAAAGCTTGAAATAATTGTGTCTCAAAGAAAACATTCTGAGGTAGGTATAGAACCACCGGAACAGAGAGGAAGGTATGAGCTGATTCAAGCACAACTTAAATAAGAGAGTACTGCAAAGTACTTTTAATCTGAAGCTTCTGTTATTTTTAGTACCAGTATTCTTAATATAAAAATTTAGAATTAACATGAATGAGACTGAAAGGGTGAGTCAGAAGAAACATTCTCTCATTTTCAGTCTCATTCAGACCAAGCTCTGTTCTACAAAGTCCCCTTTAATTTTAAACACACATGAACTGAGATCATACATTTATCTTCCCTTAGCTGAGCAACAGGAATAATACAGCTGCATGAATTCAGGACTCAAGCTGCTTAAGAATATGACACTTGAATAAACCGTGAATCCAAGTTGAAAATGCATGACTGCATGAGCTCAAATCTAAATGAGTGTGAATCAGTTTCACAGTTAACAGCAGATGTCTTATCTCCATTATCTAAACTATTATCTAATGATTTGTATTTGATTTTAAATCCTAACATATACTGTAAATTTCCCACAATGCACACAGAATAAATTAAGAACAAAGACCATCAGTCTTTACCCTATTTTGAAAGCCTAATCCAAAAGACCAACACCTAGAGACCAACACCTTAACAATGAATGATTCTTCAACTGCTTCTCAGCATAAGCCCCACATTTCTTGTGGAGACCAAGAAGTATTTTCTAACCTCTCAAACAAAGGGTTGTCTTTAATTTTAAAAGGTTTACAATAATTTAACTTTACAAAACAAAAATACTCTAGCATACTGCATGAAAAGCTGGAGTAGAGACCTTTGCTCACATATGGACAGCATATTATAAGATATTCCCAACCATATTTTGTGTGTGCCAAAAGAAAGGGCTGCATGACTTTGTAGCCCGGTTTAGAAGGAAAAGGGACGAGGAAAACAGGAGAAGCAGAGACTGTTTCACACCAGGTGTGACCACAGATATCTGCCTGGCCAGTCTGCATGCAAAGCCAGAAGGATCACAGCAGCTTCCTGCCCTCTGCCGCATCGGGAGGTCAAGCTCAAGAAAGAGAAAGCTGACGCCTCATTGCTGCAGTAGAACTGCACTTGGTGAAGGCTCCCTCTGTAATGGCTGGATAGAAAAGGACCATGAGGTGTAAGATGCCTGTCTACAACAGGTTGTCTACTATCTCCCAAATTGTATGACCTTTGAAGAGGAGGGTTTTATTAAAGCCAACATTAAACTCACTGAGCCAAGCTGCAGACTGTTTTGAAGTGCTAGCACTGGTTTTGCTTAACCAACCAGTGAGAGAAACATGCACCAGGACCCTCTAACAGTCACACCCAACTAAGCCTGTGTAGTCCATTCGTGGGTGGAGCCACAAGGGCCCCCTCCCAGCAGCACAGCCAGCAGCTCCAAGCCAAGCTGTCCAGACAAGAAGTGAAGCCTAGGCTGTGCTCCCTCTTCATATGCCACCAGCACCCTCCCTCAGGCCCCAGCTGACTCCAGGAGTGCCCGGAGCCACTAACCCAGTTTCCTGATGACTGCTGCCTATTTTAAACACAACTGTCTGTAATTAACAAACAGGACTTAAATAAATTAGAAACATAACTACAATGTGACAGAAAACGAAGACGTAAATCTTTCAAGAATTCACCATGCTTTAAGAACAGACTGGTTTGTCAGCGAAAAAAGGAAGTTCTGTGGTTGTCACAATAAAGGGCAAATATAGTATGTAACAGCACTGCAGTTGCCAGGCAATAAGCCTCCTCACTACAGTATGTTTATCTCTCATAGCAGCCCATGTTTGCCTTCCTTCTCTTCTGCCTCTCCCCTTATTCCCAGAGGGCCTGAGGGGAGAGTGGGACACAAGAGAAGCTCCAGGTTGCAAGTTAAATTTTATTTTTTAATCTTTTGACATCGCAAAATCACAATAAAGCACTACTACTTTGTTGTCTTTTCCATGAGGTCATTGTATAGAAACACTTTGGATTTATGAACATCATGGAGGCAAGGAACAGCTACCTGGGACCACTAAGAGCAAGGGTTCCTGAGTTGGTACATATGTCCTTGCCATGAAAAGAAAATCCATACTCAGAGTAGGCTACAACTACTCCAGCTTTACAAATTCATACAAAGATTTAGATTCACTGAACTTGTTTGTTCCAGTTTCTTATATAACTAGAGCTGCTCTTCTACTGAGTGACAGTGATACCAAAAAACACCTGAAACAAGTTAAAAGCAGACTTTGCAGTTTTAGAACTTCTATTTGAAGGTAAACTTCAGGTTTTCCTCTAAAGTGATTTGTTTTATAAGTAATATTTGGTATTAGACACATTTAACTGGGTTTCTTTTTTGAAAGACATTGACATAAAAATAAAAGGATCCATCATGAGAGAACTGCCAAGTGAAAGTTTACCCTTGAAGAGCATTAAGCTCTGTAACACCAAGCTCCAGACCACTTAGATGCCTGCAACAATAACTCTTCTAAAGTACTTGTAACCACCGAAGGTAAAATGTCCTACCTAAGTGACCAGTGAATGAAGGACCCTTCAGGGGTGCCTTCCCATATGGAGATGATGAAGATACTGAAAACCACTGCAGTGTTTATAGAACAGCTCATAATTCAGGTAGACAGAAAGGTATACAGAAGAGATGCCTCTAAAATCTCAGCCTAAATCCAAAGTAACAACCAACGGAGACTTCAACCTATTTTCCAAAGTATGTGAGCTTAATTTACAAAAAGTGTCCATTTTTTCTAGATTAACTTGAGGCAGTAGTACCTTTTATCAATTAGGCCAAGGAAAATATGGCTATGCACCTGAAGGACATGACAGCATTTATGTCCCTATGATTATTCCTATTAAGTGATGAGTTAACAACTCTAAACATCAGCACAAACACTTAATACTCTTCTCTCATTAAGAGATTAGCTAATAACAGTTACCAAGAGTATTCTGGCAAAACCTAAAAAGGCAACTTTGAAAACACTGGAGGTTACAGGACAGAAGTTAATGGAAATGCCTGAGCACATCCTCCATCTTCACTGGAACCATTGTCAGGATGGGCCAATGAATATTTTTGCAAATAGAAGCAGATTCCTGGTCACAGTCTAACACTTAACTCATGAAATGAAAAACTGCTTAAGAAAAGGAACTGCTCAAAACTTGAATCCTCCAATATTAGTGTGCAAGTGGAAACTGGACTATTTGCCTTGATTTTTGTTTTGAGGGTTTTTTTTGCAGTTTGGTTGTTTTTTTTAAAGCATATGCTGCTGTAAATAAAAATGCGGGATGCTTTGATAACTGGTGGCAAATGGGATGGTTGAACATATCAATCCCAACCACATTCCAGGAGCCCACTTCCCCTTCTAGGTTTACTGTGTCACAAGCTGAAGCTTTTAAACACCTCAGGGACCCTTACTAGGAGGTTTCTTAAATTATTTTTGTCAAACAAACAATCTATTGAAATATCTTTATGTGACTGATTAAAGCAGTAAATTCAAGAGTTTTCCTCACACAAGAGGCATATCAGCAGACATGAAAAAGAACATAACCTACAGATCAAATTTAGAGTGATTTCCCATTTATAACTAATTCTCCATCAGCATGTTTATGGATTATGCAACTTGCTCCAGGGATATTACATAACACAATTTGTACGAGGAACTGAAGGTCAATGAACAAGTCCTTTTTTAGCAGGTGTGAAAACTTGCTTCTTCAGGTACAGACTTCAAATTGATTAGTCATTTTCTGAGAACAGTAGGAACTGAAAATATTATTGGTAACTGATTTCTGAACAGCTCCTGAAGTGTCCACAGCACTACAGACATTTAAAATTTGCAATAAATACTTTACTGTTTTTAAGAAAGCAATTCAAGAATATTCTCATTAAGCCAAGTTTAAAAAAGAGAAAAGAAGCCATTTAGATTCCTAAATTCCCACCTGAACTGAGCTTTGATGTTGCTGGGACTTGCAGATCTGGTCTGAATTTCCTTCTCTTGCTTTTCTCGCAGGATCCTCTCAGCTAGTAAGAAGTAAGTAGCAGTGATGTGATTGTATTTGTTAGTTTCCAATGCCCTGAGGAAAGTACAAAACATTAAATAAACCATACATCAATGGTTTCTAAGAACTGGACGTGCATCTCACAGTTTGATGTACTTCCCATAGCAGCAAGAGAAGAACTGCCTATTTTTGATGTTTTGATAATCATGTCTTGGTTTTATTAAAAATAAAGAGCCAACAAGTCTAGTAATTTCAGCTATAGTTGGATGAGGACATCCTCAGAGTATTATCCAAAAAAAAGTAAGGAATTCTTTTTTATTTGACATTCTTGAAATTGTAAGTGTTTTTCATTAATGTTCTGCACCAACAATGAGTTTTCCACTGCCACGTACAAATGTAACTTACTACTATTTGATATGGGAACAAATGGAGGGAAAACCATTTTTTAGGTTGAGTTGATAACAAAATTAAGTTCATAAGCCAGTAAGCATCACTCACACGTTCTAACAGAAGGATGCCACTATTATATAGCTAAAGCTTAAGAAGTGAGACTGCTGCTTCCCTCTCTCCATCAACGGGAATATATTAACAGTTTTTACCAGATTAAACACATACACATAGAAATAAATATGTAAGACCTCTTTCAGTTTTGGGAATATTTTAGAAATTTGGCAGTTTTCATCTACTGCTTTCTAGCAAGTTCAGTGACAATGACTATTATGCATTATATAGACAAAAGGAATAATACTTTAACATACATTCAGGTACACTGGAAACATGGTAAGGGAAAGATACGAGAATTCAGCACCTCCAAATATGCATGAGAAACAAAGCACAGGTAAAAGCAGGGATTCCAAAGCAGTTAAATTTACTCAAGATGGCAAACTACTGCAGGAATCAAACACTATTCCAACGCATTTTCTCCTAAGTTTGAGTATACTTAAGTGTTTCTGATCCCACAATATCCTGTCACAGAGCAAGACTAACACTTTGTGCCCTGAATGGCCTGATATTTAATCACCGAAATGTCCATGTTCTCACGACATTCTTTAATTAAAAATGAGAGATGCACAAAACAGAAACCTGACAACTTACTCCACTATGGTGTCTCGGTCTGCAATATCACCAAGCACCATGCGCTGTATGATGCTGTTGTGCTCCTCCTCGGACAGGTTTTTGTATGACACGAGAGGAATATTGTACTTTGTTGCAGGAGAAGGGTCGACTCCCTGGAGCCATGCATGGTTTTCAATCTCTTCCAAAGATGCCCTTCGCTTCGGGTCTCTCTGCAACATCCGTGTAATTAGACTGCGAATGAAAAATAAACAAAAATGCACTCACTTTTTAAAAAAGCAGCTGTTGTACAAGCAACATGAGGGAGACATTTTCTGCTGTCAGTTCACCCAGATCTTCAGAAGTCTCTACGGTAAACAATGTGATGGGAAATTATTTATTCCCAAAGACATTCCAAATATTGCTGAAACAAACTATGTACCTACTAAAAACTATAAATACCATAAACACTGCAGTTTTATTTACTGTGCTTAGGTTCTTAATCTGATTTTTCTAGTTTAATAGGTCTTACAGGGCAACTGTCACAGATGGTTTATTGGCACTTTACAGTGATAGAAATGTGATTTTTTTATTATTGCTGCTGTCAACAAGAATATGGAATGGCAAGATAAGCAGAAATACTTTATTCTGAAGTAGCTATCAGACACTAGAATCTTCAGTATCCTTGAAAAAAATGCGATCTGTTCTACCCACTGACAAAAAGACCAAACAAACTCTCTGGGATGATGAAGTAACAAACCTACTAATGGGCTGATTTTGAGTTTTTATAAATGCTGGAAAGGAAGTGCATAAATTCCCTAAGTAAACAAAAAAAGATGACTAGATTTGCACAGCACATCTCTGTTCACTTACTATACATGAAAATAATCTTGGAGCATGTATGTTTGGCTTTGTTCAATAACAGTTTTGATGCCAAGGTTTCAGTGAAACTTTATTGCTCCAACATGTTCTCCAGTTCTCACACAGAGCTTTCTCTTGCACTAACTATATTAATACCATGCAACTTCAAACTGCAAAGCCACACAAATCACAAAGGTAATCAAAATTTTATTTTTTGCTGTGAAATGATGTGTGGATTTAAAACTGGAGGTTAATTCAGCCTTCTTAAAAAATTCTACAGTTAACAAAGGAAGTCACATTTATTCTTAGTAGCTGTGGTCTCTGTCTTTACCAAAATGAAAGGTGTGGTGAGACATGGAAGCCTTGAGTTTCTTTGCTGTAGTTAATATTATGACAGAAAGAGAACAAACTATATAATCTTTTTTTTTTTTTTTTTTAACTACACCTGAGGTAAAACCACACAAATGTACCACGTGTGCCTCCTGCTTTAAGCTTGTTAATGCGTGTCGAATCACAAATGCATTCACCCCAAGCAGGATGTTAAAACATTCCCAGAGTCCTTCCCCTAAGAAAACATAACCTAGAGAGGACCTGGGTAACTGATCACACATCATTGATGCATCGCATAGAGAAAGCAGATCTACTTGGACATTTAAGCAAATTAGTGTTAGCCAATATATAAAGCAAAAGGCTGCAAAAGGTAAGTTTCCTGGCCTCAGCAGAGTATGCAGCATCTCAAGAGATTTATTCGATACAGTTCACTGATAAGAGCTCTCTTAAACCTCTTCCTGTATGTTAAGCTCTTCAAGCTGACAGCAGCTTTTCTGTGTTACTGGAGATGCTCAACATGAATAATGACAAGAAAAGAAAACCAGCTATGGCGTTGAGTTATTAAGGTTGGAAAAGACTTCCAAAAGCTTTGGGTCCAACCACTAAACTGGCAGCACCCTGCTCACCACTAAACCGTGTCTCTAAGCACCACATTTACACAATGTTTGAACACCTCCAGGAATGGTGATTCCACCACTCCCCTGAGCAGCCTGTTCCAATGCTTGACAAGAAGTTTTTCCTAATATCCAATCTAAATCTTGAAGTAATTTTCTCATCCTACTACTTGTTACTTGGGAGAAGAGTCTGACCCCCTCTTTCCACACCCTCCTTTCAGGTGGTTGTGGAGAGTGATAAGGTCACCCTGAGCCTCCTCTCCAGGCTGAACATTCCCAGCTCCCTCAGCTGCTCCTCCTAAGAGGAGCTTGTGCTCCAGCAGCTCAGTCGCTCACTTGAGGGGCCAAAACAAAACATAGCACTTGAAGTGTGGCCTCACCAGTGCTGAGTACAGAAGGACAATCACTGCCTTTGCCCTGCTAGTCACACTACTGCTGACACAGGCCACGATGCTGTTGATCATGTTATGCATTAGATTCCTCAACCACATGGATGACAAGTGAATAGAGGAATGGTCATTATGACCACAGGTGTAACAGATTTCATTCTCTCTCAAATAACAGAATTCTAGATGCCCCAGTTTTTTGACTGGACCGAATTAATTTTTCAAACACTTAAAAAGGCATCTGGACTTTCATATTGAAGATGAAAAGATACTCTATTGCAAATTGAAAAACCCAGACAAATAATGTAAAATAGCCTAACTGATGCAACTGGAATATATATTAAAAGGACAGAAGAGGTCATTAACCAATAGGAAAATACAGACAATACTGGAACATAGGAAAAAAAGCTCCAATGAACACTGCAGAAAAACAACACATCAAAAGGAATCATGATTCCCAAGTGGCATATGGTATTTGTAGACAGATTATTTTTATCCTCTGATTGCCTAGAATGTTGATTTGGAGTTGCAATTTCAGTAGGAGATGAGCAAAACCTGGTATGTAATACCCATGGGTTTTGACAATGTATGCTTTGGATAGAAACTGATAGGAAGCAAGATCTTCCTTACCCCTGCCACAAAATTCTCTCAACATTTGGTTATTTGTCCAGGAACAGAGTTGGCCAAAGCCAATCACAGTGAGCAGCTTCTCTGATCCTTTACAATGCTTGACAATTGAGAGACATGAGAGTATCAAGGAGTATTCCACACTTGATATACCACTGATAATATGCTAAGGGGAACTCCCAAAGTAGGTAAAAATCCACTTCTATGAACCTTCCAAGTTCTTTAGTACTCACTCTTTACATTCTTTGGACACATGAGGTGGCACTGTGTATTTGCAGTCCATTATCATAGTCAGAGTTTCACTGTCGTTTGCTTCTTGAAATGGTGGCTGTCCACAGACCAACATGAAGAGGATGACCCCCAAACTCCAGATATCTGTAAATACACAGCACATACCTTAAGAAAAACCAAATCAAACCAACTTTTGAGGATACAGACATAATTACCATCCAAACCATGAAATATTCTTGAAATGCATACTGGAGTGATGATTGCACTCTTGACTATGAACATTACTTATGGAAACTGCAATTCCACTGAAGTACAAAAGACTCTAGTTCCATTGTTTGACAGCTTTTAGTTTTTTAGGGAAAAAAAAAGAATTCATGAGTTCAAGAATGCTTAACAGTTTGAGATGCATTAACACCTTTGACAGCGGTGTTAGATAAAGGTGAAAATAATCTGGTCACTCAGAAGGCAAGAATTCATTACCCTTTTGTTAACAGGTAGGCACAGGATATTAAAGAGATTTGTAGTCAAAGCACATTCCTTTCTTAAGAACTAGCTTAAACTGTTCTCTGCATTATTTACATGTTACTGTACGATGTAAGAAATTACAAAAAAAGTCACTTAGTTCAATAAGACTGATTGAGCTATGTTTTTCCTTCGGTGGTGGCATGTTCCTTTAAAGTTTGTTACTTCCAAGGGTAAGAAAGAAATTAATTTATATAAAACCAACTTCTTATACCAATGATACTACAGAGTGTGGGGCAGTGGGTTTGGGTGTTGATTTGGGTTTTTTCTTTAAATATCTAAGCATAACAATTAATGTTAATGTTTCCTTTTAATTCCTGCTCGCGTAAAATAAACACTTAAACTTTCTTGTTCCCCAGTGAAATGACATACCAAAAGATGAAAAAGAAGCACTTCAGGGCATGAAGCCCTGTAGTTGGTTTCTACTTAGTGCAAAAGCTAATATTTAGTTCAAATCTTTATTAAGAGTCTGCCTAAAAGAATGTATTTCATTAGTCTCATTGCGTTCAGTACAAGGAACATAAGTATTGAGAAATGCATCATATTGCAGAAAAGTAAGTAACTTGCTCCAGTAAGTCCTTAGAAAAAAGGCCATACTCAAACTTCAGCTACAACTCCATGCTCTGGAAATTTCAGTGGCATGTTTGGGTCTTACATCCTTAGCATTTCACAGATCTGCACCCGGAGAAGGGATCAGGCAGGTGTCTTTGACGAAAGAGGGGAGGGCAGCTGGCAGGGGTCTAGGAAGGAGAGCAGACTGGCCCTTTCCTGTAAGGGCCTGCAAGAGGGAACCAGCCTAAGTTACCTACTCAACTGCATCTTGCTCTCTCTGTCCCAAACAAAGTACTTGACATGCATTTAATGCTGCAGGATGCCTACAATTTTATTCAATAACATCAATCACACAGATTCATCCCTAGAACAATTACTCATTTTGCTAGTTGCAACCCATTCTTCATATGGTTTAGCTGACAGAGGAACAGAAGCACTACATGGTAATTTTCTTTAGAGCTCTAATTTGTAGTAAGTGTATACTATTAAGTCAGACAATTATTGGATTTCTGTTATGCTACTGGGGCCTCAATCCTGCAGGTACTGAGCATTTTGAGGCTGGGACATTGTATCAGGTACACCTGCAAATTCAGCCCGACTATCCCCATGTTTACACATTCAATAAGTCCTTTAATGCTTTGGTAGTCTGATGCCATAAAGCGGATGTTCCAGAACACAGGATTAAAAAAACCCCTCATAAGACAGAGAGGCAGTTTCAGCTAAGAGGCCTACCTTTAATTTTTTTAAGCTACATCTTTATCCTGCTGTTTAGTTTCAAAACAGCCAAAAAGTTTTAATGCATTAGCCATCTGCCACCACACAACTGATTACAAGATGTTTTTGCAAGCACAAAGACATATGAATTTATGCACTTCTATGAATATTCATCTTTTGGTTATCAGTGTCCTTCCTAGATTTTTAACTATGCCTAAGATTATTTTGTGACATGATCTATCCTAATATTCTGTTTGATACTCCCCTCACAATAGAATAGAATGCTTCATGTCTCCTTTTAGCATGAAGTATTTTAGAAGAGTCCACATAGTATTCATTAGTACAGACAAGTTACATTTGCTATAATAAAACCATAAATATTGGCTAAATTTAAGCCAGGAGAAAAATATTCGGGAGGAAACAGGCAAAGCTTAGTATTATACTTTTCTGACAAATATGTATTTTGATACACTGTCAGCATAGCAGATACAGTCTGATGAGATCAAGAAATAAGCAAAACCAATTACATGGCTTTTATTCTCATCTTCTCGTCACAGCTGTGGCTGAAGATGAACTTCACTGCACCTACGGCCAAGGTGACTAAAATGACTCAGCTTGGTGTGTCACAAACAGAGCTGAGCAGCCTAAGCAAGGAAACTGAAAAGTGCACTCATAACCAGGAAGCAAGAAAATATTGTGCCTAAGAAAGTCTAGTCTACATGTGAAGATTGAAAATTCACTGGAGACTTAGTGCAGGCTCCATTATGTCACAACACAGATATCATCTTAGCAACATCTTCACAAGCCCTGCAATAGTGCATTACAGCAAGCCCCTCCTCATTTATGGAAGCAGAGCCAAGCATCTGGATTTTGGCAGGTGCACTAAGAGAACACAGTCTGTTCTGAACACAGAGAGTTCTGTCCTGCCCTCTCCAACTGAGGGTCTGCTCCTTTGTCCCTTTTCTATGCCACAGTTTAACTAGACCAACCCTTTTGTTTGTAACTCCTGATGCAATTAAAGACAACCAACTAGATGACAGATGGAGCACCTATAACAATGTTCTTTCTGGTCAACGGCAACTTGCTGCCTTGTTAAAGCTACAGGCACAACAGAGGATGTACATGTTGCTACAGACACAGGTGCTTGCAGAAGTTTTTGATGCAACTTGAAAAAGTTTTGTGATCATCAAGCTCGCTCCTGTGTTTTGCTATCCAGCATTTCAGGCAACAATCTATGGAAACAACAATCTATCTAAAGAAAGAAAAAACCAAACCAAAACAAAAAACACTTAATGAATCACCATAATCATGACTTGCAATAATCAGGAGGGCATTGCCAGGTGAAGGGAGGTGACCCTTCACGTCTGCTCAGCACTGGTGAAGACACACCTGCAGTGCTGCGTTCAGTTCTGGGCTCCCCAATGCAAGAGAGACACAGCCCTACTGAAGGGCAGGACCAGAGGTGATGGGCACAAACTACAACACAGCACATTCCCTCTGAACTTCAGGAAGTACTTTTTCACTCTGACCAGGGTGACCAAGCACTGGCACAGGCTGCCCAGAGAGGTCGTGGCGTCTTCATCCTTGGAGATGTTTAAATGTCACCTGGACACTGTGTGGGCAACTGTCTTCAAGTGGTTCTGCTTGACCAGGGGATTACACCAGATGACCATCACAGGTACCTCACCGGAGGATGCAGCACCAAGAAGAAAACGATGCTTCCCTTTGCCCATGAAAAGCAGCATAACCTGAGTGTCCGTTTGAGAAACTGAAAGCATGACAGCACGGTGAGAATTAAACTAATGCTGACAGCAGGAACACACAAAACTCAAATGTTCCATTTAAAGCAGCACAGATCTGTCTCAAGTCTGCTATAAAAGAATTATTTTTCACTCCTAAGACTAAACACAGTGTGAAGAATAGTAAGTGCAAAGGAAGCAGTAAAATAAGCTGACACAGAACAGGAAACAAATTTTATAACTTATTTGAAAATATACAAGTCCTGCAAAAACAATGGAAAAATGGAACTGGACTGGTGAATTACTCACTGATATTTCAAATTACCACAATTATTCAAACAGCTGTGTGCATTCCTAAACAAATTAACAACAGAAACAAGAGTATCTTGCCCTTCCCAACCTACCACAACATTTCATATTGGCTCTTTTTCCAAAACACAATGCTGGATGAAATAAAAAATGGGATTTTTACTGGCAGATCTCAGTTTCCAAGACAACAGAAATCCCTACCAGTTTTGCACTATAAACTTTTCATTTTGCGTATTTTGAAGACATTTATAGATTGAGAGGTAATGATACCAAAAATGGGAAACATCTCCTCCCTGTGAAAGAGACCCAAAGAGTTAAAACTCTTTCTTATTTGTAAATCTCTCTTCTAAATTTTAAAAGGTGACCTGTAGTCCCAACATGAAGTTTAAACATGTTGGTCTGCTAGTCTTCAGTGCAATTTGAAATCCAGGGTTTAGTATCTGAAGTCTTCAAAGAAGATATTACAAGATAATGAGTTAATACCCACATACCCTTTTGAAAGATTTAAAAGATCAGCATTTAAATTACTATATGGTACATAAAAAAATCCTGATGTTTGTTCCTGATTTATTAGTTTTAAACCATTCCATACATAAAATAAAAAAAATAAAAAAAAATCAATCCTATACTTTTATTTTTCACTTGTCTTTACTGGAGATGCATTGCTGCATATTTTTCAGTCAAATTCAGAAAATATACTGCACAAAACACTTGAAGAAATGAAAATGCTTTCTCCTTAAAAATACTATTACTGTTCACCCAGCTCATTTTGGAGAATTCTTTGTTTCCAGAATAGTGCCATCTGGCTGAAAGATCCAAGATCTGTATATGTGTCTCTCTTACAGGATTTAGTAAAGGAGAATCTAAGATTATTTTACTATGGTGCATATATTTACCAAATTTTAATTTTTTACACAAAGCCACACACAAGAATGTTCCTTACCATACTGTTTTGTGCTGTCATGATCAGTGCTGCTGTATTATTCTTTCATATTAATAAAGGGAAAAATCATCTGTCCTTTGGATCCCAAAGAACCTAAGGATGACAAAGATGGTTTGCACTCAACTGATCATGAGCTTTGATCAACATTTGGTCGTTGACATGATTTCTGCTCACATACTTGGTGTAGCAAAACGGGAGTAACTCCTGCTGGGGAGACTACTTCCATCAGCAGAGCAGACAATGGCTCTTCAATCTTCCATTTCTAAATCCCAAGGATTTACAAAAGTGTTTTCACTCAAACCAAGTGAAAGCATCAGTCAAGACCTTGTGATTCTGATTTAGTCAAAAGCAACAACTGTGACAAGACAGTTGCATGAGCAGATTAGAAAGATGCTGGAGCAGCAATGAAGCTAAAAAGCCTGACATCTCAAAGCAAGGCTTCAAAAGAAATATAAATAAAAAGCAGTTTTTCTTTAGGAGACCAGCTAATAACTGGGGAAAGAAGGAAGAAAAACAACGCAAAGTTTTAAGAAATAGAGTTTTTCTTTAGATCTCTACATACTTGTGAAAGCATACTTTTTGGGTTTTAGTGAATGCAGTCCTAGTATGCTCTTCATTTCATATACATTATGTCAACTCAGGGGAAGAGTCCTAGCTGAGACAGTCTCCTGCTTTCACACACTGTTAGAAACTGTAGATATACAGCTAAAACCAAATAAGACAACATCTATTTACACTTTTACCCAGTCACTGAATGGCACACTGGCTCACTAATAGTTGCCTAGGCACCAGAGTGAAAAAAATAAATAATTCAAAGGAGAGTGGAGAACTATATTGACAGGATCTGAATGCAGAACAAAACTGGTTTTTTGAGACCTGTTAAATGGGTTGCATAATCTAAAAAACATCTCACCTTCAGTAATAATATAAGTATTGAATGCAGAGTAAAGAACTCTGTGGATATCTACCTCTCCCCCACCTCCACACACCTGATGCACCATTTTAAGATAATGTATTGGCTATGGTGCTATGCTAATGCTCAAACAAAGGTACCAGGTTTTAGACAAAACCTTTAGATATTGTAATAAATTTACTGGTGCATAGATTACCCACAAAGGCACAGATTTTGTACAGAAAGCTCCTTGGCTTGGGGCAACAACTCCACAAACACTTTCAGATGTACTCCCTGATTCTCAGAGCTCACAACTCAGGTGCTAGTGCTAAGTCTACATTTGAGACGCCATACTTTAAGGAACACGGGGAAGAGAAGGACTACAAAGACCCACCTATAGAAGAGCACACTTAAGCAATAATTTATTTTTCACAATTTCAAGTTCTTTTACTACTCTTGGTAATTACCAATTATCAGATGAAGGTGTTATGGAAACTGCTTACCTTTCCTCCTCTTCAAGGGTCATTAATTTGCTCTCTTTGAAAAACTGATGGAAAAGTAGAAATTAGGCCTCCTGTGCTGCCTGTAAAACTTCAAATTATTATGGAGAAGGAAGGTATAGTTCTATACTGCAGTGGCCGAAGTCAAGGCCTCTTTCAAATGCCCAGTGAAGATCTCAAGATGCCATTTAGCCTTTAAACTGGGTACTAGTAACTTGAAACTGCCATTGCTATAATATGAATAAAATAAGAATAAAAGCAGTAGTAGCTAGCTGCAGTAGAGTTTTGGGTTTGGTTTTTTGGTGTTTTGTTTTTCCCAAGCCATTAAATAATGTTGATTAGGGAAGGTTTGCGACCCATGACAAGCAGGACTGTTTATACACAACTTCCTTACGTAAGGTGAAGTCACTGTCACAGAAACCAAATGACACCATTAACTGTGCTGCCCCTCTCTTAAACACAGGGTGGTCAAACATCTGATTGTAAACTGCACAAAAAACATCCATATTTGTCTGCTTCACCATTTCCTGAGTCACTTACTGCTTTCCAAAGTTCCTGGTCTACTCCTAAAGTAAGCACTTCAGATTTCAGAAAGTTACAACTTCAATGGCACAGGGGATCCTTACAGCTTCAGATTCACTCAAATTTCTGCTGTTCCTCAGAAGTCAAACACTTATCACACTTTATATATGCAATATAAAAATTAGAATTTGTGATTCCAAGCAACTAAAATTCCAAACTCATTTTGGAATAGACACATGTGCATTTACATACATAAAGTAAATTGAGTCTGCTTATTCACATTGTTTATATCAGACCTTGATGGGAAAAAGGGTTTTTCTTTTCCTCCTAATCTAAATTTAGAACTGCTCAACAGATTACAGTGTATATTGCTCAGTTGATAAGATGGATCTTTTTACAGAAAGTCTGCTTCTTCAGCAATGATTTGAAATATTGAGTAAGTTTATCCAGGTTTTATAAATTTCTCTTCACAATGTTTACTGTAACAGCTGAACATTAGAGTTATCTTCTACTAGAAGCCACTTAAGCAAAAAGGAAACAAATCAACATTTATGGAGATGACAGAAATGTTTACACATTTATTTTGCTGCTACAGAGGTATCAAGAGACTGTGGGAAAATGAAGGATGGAAATGGACCCCAATTTCCAAGATCTCTTGTGCAGTTACTCTAACCACTATGTTAAGACATTAAAGAGAATGTCACCACCACTGCCACAACCTTTTCAGAGCAATTTTGTGGAAGAAACCTAGAGAATACAAGCCTTGGAAGACTAAACACATCAGCACTTCAGTATAAAGTTCTTTTATGCAGTGCTCAATAGGAAAACTCTATGCAAATATCATTTGCCCCTCTGCACTCTGGGCATGTTCAGGGCTAGGCTTCAACTGGGCAGTATCTGCAGACTGCTCTTTTGAACTCAGACACAAACACATCATCATGAACTACTTTATTTGGATTGCAGTTGCAGTGTTCATTGGGCTCGGGAGCAGGTACAGGCTGGCAAGTCATGAGAAGTGGCAAGTATGCCTGTTAAAGGACAAAATTTAAGATACTGTTCACAGCATAAGCTATGGAAAACCGAATGAACACTCAAATGTATAGCACTGCTTCACACAATTGTCTAAAGAACCAAATACAGTTTAAGAGTAAAAATCTGTATGAGGAGTGAAACACTGCAGAAAATGAGACCCCCTAGGAGAAATAGTGATGAAAAATTACATACTACAGTACAAAAGATAAAAGCTGGTATCATACTACTGAGTTGTTTGAATGGTGCTCGTTGATATACCTGTGTTTCAAAAGCAAGAAAGAAAAATATTTCCACCCCTGTATAAGCTGAAAAGCTTTGAAGTTGCATCCCTTGCACAAACTCAGTAGCAAGACAGCACAGAATAACTGTGTTAATGATTTCAGCATTTCCATGTATCACAAGTATGTTTACACTGCCACATGCAAAGGCTGATGGCAAATCTGGTATATGCTCAGACTGGATCAGTTGTAAAATCTGAAGTGTAGGTAAAGAACAAAGATTACTTTTTCACAGATATTCAATTTTTAACTGATTGAACTAGTCTTTCATTCTTTAATTTTTAATGAAAAAGGCTTTCAATAAACTGGTGTACTGACCTTTCCATTCCTCAGAGATGCTACAATCTGTTAATTTTTTCTTTTTTTTTTTTTCCTTTGTAAAATAGGATTTATTTTTCCCCTGTAGAGGGCTGAAGAAGAGAATATCCACCATCAAGGCTAATATTTTCAAAATTAACATGCAGAACTGGTTTTTTTCTTTGTTTTAAAGCAGCACAAAGCCACTCAATATTACTACTAGGAGACACAGCAGAGAAGAGAATTAGCAGAAATCCTTTCCTTCCCCCATCCCTCCAAAAAAGAGCATAAATAGCAAACGGCATTTAGCAAATTATTTTCCTAATTAGCTCATCTGTCTGGAAAAACAGTCTGTTCTGTGTAAGTTATTTTATTTGACTAACACATGATCATCAGTAACTAGTCTTATCTTTGGAAGCCATTCTTATTTTCATTCAATCTAGCAATTAGTACCAGTACTCTGGAGGCCTCAGCATTAGGACATGGACATGCTGCACCAAGTTCAGAGGCCACGAAAATGGTCAGCGGGCTGGAGCAGCCCTTCTACAGAGACAGGCTGAGAGAGCTGAGGTTGTTCAACCTGGAGAGGACTCCAGGGAGACCTCAGAGCCCTTTCCAGTACCAAAAAGGGGGCTACAGACATGCTGGAGAGGGATTTTTTACAAGGGCATGGAGTGACAGGATCAGAGGGAATGGCTTTAAACTGAAAGGTGGCAGGTTTAGATTAGGTATTAGGAAGAAATTCTTCACTACAAGGGTGGTGAGGTGGAATGCTGCAGAGGAGGCCAGAGAAGCTGCAGTGCTCCATTCCTGAAAGTGTTCAAGGCCAGGCTGGATGTGTCTTTGAGCAACCTGGTCTGGTTGAAGGTGCCTGTGTCCATGGCAGGTGGTTGGACATACACAGTCTTTAACGTCCTTTCCAACCTAAACCATTCTGTGATTTCATGATTCTACCCTTAAGTCAATAGCATAGGTTTTGCTGCTTAAGTAAAACTATTAACGTACAAATGGTTCTTCCTTTGGGTTTTTTTTAGTCACTACTGCATCTCAAATTTTGGTAAGCATATTTTAATGAAAAACACCACCATTGAGAGTCTTACTGAACTGAACACATGCTCTGCTTTTACTGCAGAATAAAAGCAGTTTTACTTCAATTCATCAATTCTGCATTTAGAAATGTATTCTATCCCCTTTGGTTTCTGTTGTTTAGCCAGAAAAAGTAACTGAATCTGTATTTTAAAAAAAAAAAAAAAAANGAAAAAACCCAACATTTTCTTCATGAATTCTAATACTACTACTCCAGAAAATAATTAGTCAGGATATAAACCACTATGTAGTTAAATACAGAAGGAAGCTTTTTTCCAATTAAAACATGTTCTCAAAATCACTGGATATACCAAAATCTATACAGCACATACAGCTTATGCACATATTTCTGTGCAACAGTTTTGGTATTTTTTTGGTGTGTAAAGACAATTTGCTCCTGGTAACTTAAAAATCCTTTGTATTTTCTGATTGACTACTTTTTCCTAAAGGTTCTAGTTGTACAATGTTAATTTTTATAAATAAAGTACAAATTAGACATCTTAGTACAGATTTACACACATGAAAGCAAAACTTAGGCATCTGGTACGTAATTGGGTAGTACACCACTGATTGAGGTTGTGTTGCCAAACTAGTCAGCCATGAGCTGAACATAATTAATCTGAACATTTTTTTGAAAGATGCATGAAATTAAGCTTCCTGGCTGCAGAGATGTATTCATCATAATGAAATCTTGCTCCGTAACAGCAGTTTGAAATACCATGAAAACAGTTGTCCCGTGAACACAGCAAAATGCCTAAGAAATAACCCTACACTTAAGTTACAGTTTAGCTGATATGACAATAAGTGAAGACTATCTTGACAGCTTCTCCTCTGTAGTTTCACTGGGATACATTGTTCTTTGCTTCACCAGCAGTTTACTAGTGAAGGCATTGACACTTTTGCATGAAGTAATGCAGAAAGGAACATAAATTATAATCCATAAATATTAGCTTGTGCAGATTTATTGAGACGTTATCAGAATCACAGACTCTCAGATCACAGCTTCTCTACTGAACACAAGGTTCCAGTACTTGCAGCGTAACACCCTCAATTTGAGGCATTAGAAGTATTTTCCTGTCAATGGAGCAAATAGATTGAGGGGGGAGGGGAAAAATCAAAGGATAGCATAGTGCATGAAAACTGAACTCCCCTTTCACTAAAAATAAATTTTACTACCTACATACGAACTGCCACAGAAGAGAAATTCTTTGTTAACATGTCATGAATATTCTCAAGACTGTCACTTTCTGCAAGTGTTCTACAACCAATTCCTTCCACTTGCTCCTCCTAAAAAAGTATAAAAAGTGAATTCCTGATGCTTTTCCAAATTTGACTCCGATTTCAGCCCCATGAGATACACAGCAGTGCAGGGAGATGACAGACAGTGTGGCCACTAATACAAGTGCACAGTATAAGAAAGCAGGACAGAAATACCCCTGGTAGTCGCATCAGTTCCTTCTAGTTTGCTTCAAAAAGCATTTGAAGCTGAGGAGAGCATACAATTTTTAAAATGCACTGGTAATGATAATACTTAATGAATTTCAGTCAAGTGAAGGTAAGTGAGCCTGGCAAAGTTAATCTAACCTACACTGCTAACACAAAAGAGAGGCAGGTCCTACCACCTTCCCACAGAACTGCAGTCCAAGCTGCACTCTTCCTGCACCTCCTGGGCACCAGCTGTTCTGCTCACTGCTGAGGGAACAAACAGCTCTGCTACCCTGCCAGAAGTTAGGCCTGCAGAGAACAGGCTTTTTCTGCAACTTTTTCGCTTTTTAATAGTTTTATGTCAAGTTAGCTGATAAAAATCAGTTCATCAAGTAGCCAGCCATGCAACACACGGGAAGCACAGCACATGAGAAGGGGCAGGTCTGCACTGACACAAGCAAAACAGGAGGGGAAGCAAACCTGGCATACGGGAAGCACCTAAGTATTACACCCTGAGTTTCTGCTCCCTTACAGCCTCGAGCTCATTCCATCATGTATCTGACCACAAATCTTGTGAAGTGTTGCAATACAACATTCAAAAGGGAGGTTTTCAAAACAAAACAAGCAGAGAAAGGCTTTTGTAGAAGTTCTTGCTTTTCATTTCTATCAAATTTGGCTAATGCTGCCAGGTATACTCAATTATTCAATACTGTGTATGGTTTGCAAATACATATATATACTTTTTTTTTTTTAACTCCAGCCTGTCAAACCTTATATTCAGTATTTTTATAGTGTAAAAGGTTACTGTATATAGCCATTGGCCATTATGCTTACTACATTAGTCATTCAGTTTGTGAATAAAGTGTTCTACACAACAAGAAACATCAAAACTAGCTCCACACAGGCCAGACAGGGTTATTGGGGCTACGAAGCTGTGCTCAAGCACCATGTGAACATGGCTGAAGCTTTGAGAGACCAAACACACTCCAGCAACAAATAAGAAGCCCTTGA
This sequence comes from Formicarius rufipectus, assembly GCA_013399695.1. NCBI lineage: Eukaryota > Metazoa > Chordata > Aves > Passeriformes > Formicariidae > Formicarius > Formicarius rufipectus. Next base: position 891,225 of record VXAU01001358.1, read on the forward strand.
AAGTGCTTGATGCAAAAACCAAAACACCACGAAAACTAACAACACAAGAATTTAGGTTCATTTCAACAGACAAAAAGTGGGTCTAAAAGCAGTATATCATCTCAGGAAAGCAAAAGGTATGTATAACAAAGCCTAGCTTCTCTTCTTTAGTTATGAAAAATGTATGACTACATAATTAATACATGTATTGTTTTATCATATTGACAGAAGATATCCAGGTCTGAGTTGTGTAAGAAAGATGGCATCTAATTACCGAAGCAGTGGATGTCACCTGCAACTTCCAAGGCAGCAGCAAGTTGGATTTGGACTACAAACTGCCAGTTGAATAGCATTGAGCCACAGTAACCTTCATACTCCTGTTAGTCATGTCTTTTCTGAGGAACATCTTGCCACCATTCTTTTTATGTTGCTGTGATGACAGACTGCAATGTTAAGTAACTGTGATGGCAACTACAATGTTATTTGTGTAATGCAGTACCATTCTAAAGGCCTGTGCTCAACTGTGCTAAATGTACAACATCTCAATCTTACAAACTGAATTTCCCCATTTCCTATACCCAGAAGAATGAATTTACTCTGGATATGTCTCCACGCATCTACAAAATCAGACACAGAATACCCCACTACAACAGTAACTTACCAGAAATATTTATGTCTTAAAGAATCACTGTAGTCTACCCAGCACTTCACTTTGTAGAGATGCCAAGCAGTTAAAATAAAACTTCCTCTCCTCTGAAAGAATAACTAATCTGTAAATCTCCAATTAATTTTTATCACCTAGAAAAGAGGTGATTTCTATGTATTTAATGATCCAATCACTGTTGACACTGGTAGAGCAAAAGGCAAAGTGCTACCAGAAGCATGCTTTATTCTGTCTCCTCTGTAGTTATCCACTTCTGAATAGTGCTGGAGTTTACTGATCACACCACTGCTCCAGAGAGAACTCTGATCAAAAATAATACAGCCATTTGATTTATGAAATTAACTTTATGTCCAACAACAGTCCACTCACTTTCCTCTGACTAGAATAAAGTTTAATTAAGTATGAAAAAACATGGGAAACTCTCATTATCTAACTCACTCAGCTTTTTGAAAAGCCCTGGGGAACATATGGTCATTGCCCAATATTCATCTTGCATCATTATAACTACAGCTTTAAATACAAAAGGAAATGAGAGACCTAAATTAACTAGGCTCTTTTCAAGTGTGAAAACTTTCAAGTGGCATCACAAAGCAGAGATTAATCCCTAAACTAGCTGAAACAGTTATATTTTCATAAAGCAAGCTTTTCCATTATATTTATTAAGCATATAACCTAATAAAAGACTTGTCCTAAGTATTTCATCTTTTTGTAGAAAGAAAATGTAGTGTTTTCCTTTATATACTCACTCTAACATTATTCACAAGATGTCAGAAAAACCATTTTCATGACAAAGGACTTTGGCAAAAAAACCCATCATCTACCTTGATCAGTTTTTTTTGCTACAACAATTTTGCATAAATAAAAACAGGTGTGGGGCTTGAAAAATATCATAATGAATGCAAATGTACCTTAACATGCACAGAGTGTAAGCAGGGCAAACCATATCAATCTGTCATTTGAGTAAACTGAGTTAGTCTTCAAATGGTCAGGCTGGTGTTCCAGAGAGCATGAGGACCATGTAGTTGCACTTGGGAAAGCATGACCTCCTCTCTGCTAAGGAATTAGTTTCTAGATTGGTTCAGCTGTAATGTAATTTTATCCTGACTGGCAAAAAAAAAAAAAAATCTTTGCCATTGTCAGTCACTATTATTGCAATATTAATAGCCCCATTCAGCCAACAGCTGAATGAGTTCACAGCACTTCACCACTATTTCAAGCTATATATACACACCTTGCACATTACTAGCATAAAAATGCAACTGATGTAATTTCTTTTTTGAAAATGTCAACTTCTGAATTTATGCATACTCCTAGTCCACAAGTGTGATCTCATCCTAGCATGAAAGTTTATCTTTCAAGGTTAAGAGAGGTTTTCAGAAGCAGATTTCTTAGTTAATTATATTTTTAGTGATATATTTCCTAAACATATGTTCTTTTAAGATTTTACATTAAAAACTCCATTTAGGGGGAAAAGGGCTTGAAAGAAGGCACTGATTTTAATTTTCCCATCACCTTCAAGTTTAAAAAATAAAAACACATCGTATTTAGAAACCTTACATAGTTAAATTACTTTTTTACCCATAGTTAAAAATCCAGACCCTTCAATGTCATCATCTTATGGGCATCTGCTGTAAATTTTGGTATTTTTATGCTGTTAATTATTGTACTGACAGTTTATAGAGATTTTATAGGGCATTACAAAGTGATGAAAAATATGCCACTAAAATGTTATGATTCAAACACTGCAATCAGTCAAGTAGGACAGAAGTTCTCACTATCCACTAACTGAGACAGCATCCTGGAGAATAAGTAAGCAAAAAATAACACCTGATGGGTATTTAAATATTCTTAGAAATAGAACTTAACTGGCATCCTTAGACACAAGCTAGAAGAATTTCATTTTCTCCTAATTTTTCTACTGTGCACATCAATCCATTCTATATTAGTGAGGCCTCCTCCTCTATGAATTCATTCAAAATTTTTCTTTTAGTACTATTCAGAAGTTTACCTACCTCCTTGCTTACAATGGCCTTCAAGAACTATTATTACATTTCTCACTTAGAGGTCCAAAGCACACTTTGTTAACTGTATAATTCAGTTTGAATCATCTGGTCATAATGTGACTAATTCCCCTCCCTCAGTCAATCCCCATGCATCACCTTTTTGCCAAGCATCTTCAGACAGGCAGCAACATCAAAACTTCATTTTTTTGCTCATCCTCCAAAATTTGACTATTCCATTTTTCTACAAGTAATTCACATAAGGCACTGTACAGAACATTTAACAAATGCACTTTTCCATCTCGTTTTGGAGGCCACTGCAACCAGTTACACCAATGCTTCAGGAAATTCTCAAAGAGACATAGAAGAACACAGAAGAACTCTGGACTTAGGAGCTCTCATTTGCCACTAATAAAACCAAAACCAACTCATCTAAAACATCTGACTCTAAACAGAAATAATTTTGCAAAGCATCACTGCAGCATCAATGTAGATTTGCAAACCCACAAATAACACAGATCCAAAATTCCTAATTATAGCACACTTGAGAAAGTACTTTCAAGCCCAGAAAACCCAGAGTACAATACCTATTCGAGGTTAGGAGCCATGAAGCATCATTCAAATTTTTAGGCAAAGACAGTAAGATCTAGTAGCTAAAAATATTTATATTAAAAATAATGCAAAAACTGTAGTTCAACTGTGTGCCTGTCAGCATACAAAATTAGGTGATTGTTTCCCTCAGGTAAATTAGCAAAATCTGGACAACTCAGTTTAAACCACGACTACAGCCACTACTGTAAAACACAGAGCGACACAGAGTCCTAACGGGTGCTGTTAAGACAGTAAAAGTATCAGACACTGATCAAACAAGAACAAGAGGCATGTTGACTACTAGAACCTATTTCTGGAGCACCATTTGGAACTATACTTACCTAAATCTGTTGGAGGAGTTGTACCTCAACTAAGAGATCTGAACAATCTGTATGAGCACAGGACAATATTCAGTGGCTTTATCAATGTTAAGAGATACTCTAAAAAGACCTCTAAATTACTGCTAATATAAGATGCAGTAGACCTAACGGAGACACTATGACAATTACCTGTAGTAGTCTGTCCTGCACACTCCACTTTCCAGCTAGAAACATGCAGACTCCTCTACACATGACTATTTCTCTTACCTTTTAAAGAACTGAGAGCAATTGGAAACATCCTCTACTTTCAGTTCTCAGACAAAAAAGGGGCAGAACAGGGGAAGAGGGAGTTGAAGCTTTCTTTAATTCCCTGTTTCCTCCTTTGGCAGCAGAGTTAGTACAAATGACTTCCTACCACCTTGCAGAACACGCAAGCAGCCTGTGCTCACAAGGCCATTGTTATACAGCTAAACTGAGCAAAGAAAATTACTAGTGGTTGGGTTTTTTTGCAAGGGGGTGTGAGGTCATGTTAAAAATAAATTTTAAAACAGTCACTTTTCCAAAAAAGATGGGTTCTCTAATAAAGTATGTACAAAAAAATCCAACATTAGTCATCCACATTGTTATTAATGGAAAACGTAATTACAATGGATACAATTGCATCATTTCATACAGAAAAAACTTCTAAGCTTTTTTAAGGATGTTTGAGTATCTCCTTCAAACAGCATTAACTCATCCATAGCTCATCCAGGTTATATTAGTTGGCTTCCACATATGGCACTATCTTGAAACAGAAAACAAGGTGGCACAACATCATGGTACTTAAGTTTATGGATTATAGGTTGAATTCAAAGAGAACATACCAACTGCTGGTGCATCATATTCATCCCCAAGTAAAATTTCAGGAGCAGAATATGCAAGAGATCCGCAGCTTGTGGTGAGCTTCTTTCCAGGCTGGAATTTGTTGCTGAAGCCAAAATCAGTCAATTTCACAAGTCCCTGTTTTTCAAAGAAGACCACATTCTCTGGTTTCAAGTCTCTGTGAACTACATGCAGTTTATGGCAGTAGGATATAGCATGAACTATTTGAGCAAAATATTTCTTTGCCAGATCCTCATTCAGACCTTCTTCATGTTTCATGATGTAATCAAACATATCTCCACCATCACCTAGCTCTAAGATTAGATAAAGCTTAGTCTGGGTGTCAATCACTTCATACAGCCGCACTATGTTGGGATGCTGCACTAGTTTCATGCACCTGACTTCTTGAAAAAGATGTCCAGTGGCCAAAGTGTCCAGTTTGGTCTTGTCAATTACTTTTACTGCTACTTTTTCACCTGTAAAGACATGCCGAGCAAGTTTGACCACAGCAAAATGGCCTCTGCCCAAAGTTTTATCCAAGTCATACAATCCTGCAATTTTTCCATCATATCCTCGTTTGAAGCCTGCCATTCTGTTTCAGATGATGAAATAATACTTAAGCTCTTTGGAAATGTGGTATTTTCATATGAGAGTATCTGATGCAAATAAATAGTCCATCATCACTGTCAGGCATACCTAAAAATAAAAAGACAAGATTACAGACTTGCATAAAAGGAAGCAAAATTATTATAGTGTAATTATCCTAAAGTTACATTAGCACATTACTACAGATTATTTATTAAATTCTTCAGGAGTTTTTGAAAATAGCTTTATAAGCCATGCTATGGTAACCAGCAGATTTCTGACATCACATTATCAGTATGCTTGAAAAAAGTGCTTTTCAACACTGCAATAATGAAAATTTCTCTCAGACTCGGTGGCCTTAATTGCCTTGACTCAGAAACTTTGCAAGCAGCACTTGAAGAAATCAGTGTTATAAGGGCTGTTAAAACTGGCAAAGGTGAAACCTGTAACTTTTCCAGCTCTCTTAGGAATCAGCTGGGCAGTACAGAATATTGGCAAGAAGAGCATACTTGATTTGTCTTATTTTTGGCTTATTCCATACTGTGCATGAAACAGCTCTAATACAAAGTTCTGATTGCATGACTTTGGACTTATTACCGTTTCCTTTTAACAGCCTTCTGTTTAGCAAGGCTAAGAGTGACATATGATACTTAATTTTGTTACTCTCATTAATTTGAGCATTATCAATCAGGACTGTAATTACAATAAATGAAGCTTTACAGGCTGAACTCGAACATTTGAGTTGGATGTACTCTTAGTATTACACAAGATGTCTTAAATATTTTGACTGAAGTTACAAAAACTGGTGATAAAAAGTTTGCATGTAGGCTGCATATGTTCAGCAGTCCTGGGAATGAGTCAGGGGAAGGGAAAGAAGAGTGGGAAGGAAGGGAAGAAAAAACACACAGAGTTCAGCTTTTATATGCTGAACTCCTGCTTCCCAGATAATCTGGCATTTAAGCAAACGAGACCCAACGTATAGAACATTCATATTCAAAACTTGTCTTGAAGGTCTTCTGTCCAATGGCCGTTTTTTTTCCACATACAAAACTTCCCAAAAACTTTTCCTGCATCGTTAACTGAAATCGAGGTTTAAATGAAAAACTTTAGCTATCAAAAACATTTCTTCAACTTTAAGTGCAAAGGAGTTGGAAATATGAAAACTAGATGGCTTATTGCCAATTCTATACAAAATACAGAAAACATAGCTCTTTAGAATGTATTTTCACAGTTTCAAAACTGAACTTCAAAAGGAAAACCCTTGAAAAGGAAGCTGGCAAACAGACAGCTCCTTACATTAGTTATTCTCAAGTCAAAATGTAAGCATTAGATTAAAAACACTCCCTGCTAAACAAGTTATTTCACAGTGAACCTAATGAATCTGGTTTCATATGAATTCAATTACAAGGCTGAGGGTCCTATGAGGATTCTCTGATGTTTAACAAGCTCACCTTACCGTTTCTCTCAGCTGGAGCCATGGTATAACCTCCTTGCTATCCAGCTGTCTGCTTCCACAGAGTCAATGGGAATTCAGTTTGAGACCTCCACACCTGTAAAATTTAAATGAAGTCAATCAACTTCCAAAACTTCAGAAGCCAGACAAGGAACAGGATAACTGTGACAAGCATATAAACATTGAGGCTTGGGGTTTTATGTTTCTTTAAAGATAGTAGTCGAGCTTTAACAACCTTCACTGGGTTGTGCTGCTGTATGCACCCTTTCACTCTGCTTCACATGCTCTGCAAGAAACCACTCCACTTCACTAGAAGATGCCATAATATCAAAACTGGGGTTGGCATATCTACTTCCCAATCCTTCCCATAATGTTCATCTTACAAGGTTTTCCCTACCATTCCCATCCTTACTGAAAAAAGCACAAAACTAAATTAAAGCACACTACATTATACCAAATGCCCATCTCAAACACCCTCCTACCTGGTAAGTAACCATTACAGGACACAATGGGAAGAACATAGTACAATGGCAAATGTAACAATAAACAATGAAACTCTCCTTAAGAGATTCAAAAACTTCTTTACATCGGAGGGCAGTGGCTGTGTGTTTTAACAGCACTTGATGGATTCCACCCCTCCCTGTGAAACTGGGCAGGTACTTTATTTAAAGCATGTAAATTTTTAGCATCAAGAACATTCTACAATAGAGTTGAATAGCTTAACTACAGTGCTGTGAGAAGAACCACTTCCTTTTGTTTTCAATCTCCTGATAATTTGGGCATCTCATTCACTGTTCCAAAACAAGAACTATCATATTCCATTTCCCTTGCCTCAAGCTACTCACACCTTCAGCTTCCTCCCTTTCTAGCTTCAGCTCAATCTTGTTAGAGTTCTAGTCTGTCACTCCTTTTGCAGAGGTTATTCCACAGACTTTAGCATTCTTCTCACCTTTCTCCACACATTTTCTGGTTTGTCCTATTCTACCTTCTTAGGCCAATTTGAGTTTTTTTTCACTACTACTACAGCACACCAACAATGTTTTCATGCAATGCCTTACTACAATTGTATAATATTCCACCACACTGACCTAATCCCCAAAATGCAGACTAATGAAAAACAGTCCATGTACACACATAAACCACCTAACCTTAACCTGTATAAAGCGATAAGGGATATAATCAGCTGTGCCCCATATGGTTGTGCAAGTCCAATCTTAAAGGGATTGGCAATGTTAAAAAAAAAAAAGGAAGAACAAACCAGAAATAAACACAAAAACCACTCCACACAAACATACTTTATAGTACTGATCTGATGTCTCCACAGGACCCTAATCTGACTCCTCACTGCTTTGAGATTAAAGAAATTAAAGGAAAAAGGAGCACACAAAGACATTTTTTAACTGTCACTGGGCCATCATCCCTTCTTACAAATCTGTTTTACCCAGTATGTCATCCTTTAGTTAATACCTTCTGTTAAATTAGTTAACAATTTTAGAACCCTTGAGTTTAAAAAAAAATTAAAAATTGTCAATAAACAGAAGCCATTCCCTATGCAACTAAAGTTAGCAATAACACAAACTCCAGGGCTCATGTCTTTGTGGACCATTTCCTTCTTGAATGTCAAACGTCAAGATTTACATCTCTATCAGCATGAATTCATCACATCCTACAAATCTGGTCCATATCATCAAACACGTTTTCCCTCTGAGAAGATATGGCTTTAAGACAGATTTTTTCTGTTAAGTCTTGTATTCAAAAGCAACACTTGCAGACAAAACACAGTGTTTGTAGTGCATGGTAAAATCAAAGCTTTGTTAATGGAAGAGACAGGGAAGACAGAGGTAAAAAAGCCTCAGTCAATTTTTACTTAGCTTTTTTTTCTTAAACTGAGGAAGGTTCCATCCCTGGCAGAGCAAAAGGGAGAGAGCAAATCCAGACAGATGTAACAGAATGCAACTTGTCTGAATTTAACTGCAACACTCAGCAGTAAGGAAAGATTTATACTCATTATTTTGTTCACTTGGCACATTCTCAACCATCTTTGTACAAACTCAACAAGTGATTTAACTCTAAATCACAGAATACACATAAACAACATGTCAACAGAACTCCAGCAAAAATCAGTTATGCCTAAGCCGTGGAAAAATACATCAGACAGCAATCAATTGGATAAGAGCTTACAGAAACTGAAGATAAACTACGTTTACTAACATTGTAGCCCTATTAGCTGTAATAAAATTAATGCAGGTTCTTTAACAGTTTAACTAAGTCTCCACAGTAACTGAAAAACTAACCCTTTATTCTGTGGTTTTAGAATAAATCCCCAAAGATGAAGAGCCTACAGCTAAACACAAGGATCTTAGATACACACATGGTTTGAACACACCAAAATTTAGAACTGTTCAGTGGTAGGAAGTAGATGTAAAAATGTCATAGTGTATATAGATACAAGCCCTGATTACAATGTAAATATGCTATCTAAAGGATCACAGTTGCTATACCAATACTTTTCAGAATAGTTTCTTTTTCTCAGTTTCTCTTCAGAGTAAGAAAGTAGAATTTTGAAAGTATTTAAGAATCAATTAAGAGCTTTCAAGCTGAAGCCTCTTTGAGACCCTTTCTTTGCTATTGTCTTCTTAGTTACAACAGTGAAACTTCCAGGGCTAACTACAGATGAAACCACCCAAAACTTCCAGATTTACCATTACCCTCCAAACCAGGATTATTTTTAATGATGGATCATTTCAGTGACCCAGTTTACTATGTGACCTCCTGAACATTTTTACCAAATGAAGGCACTGCAGACTAAAGCACATGACAAGCAAAGTTTCCACCAGCCACACTTCACCCAGCAAGCCGAACTACAACTTGAGCAAAAGCATTTAAGAGACAGTTACATCACAAAAAATATTTACCTGTCTTTTCAATCACATTTATTTCAAGGCCCTGATCAGTCCACTTTTCAGCATTAGAGAGTTTGGGCTGCCTAGTGGGTGAGTTTAGTAACCATTAGCAGCATTCAATCCATGTGGCTAATTATGGTTCTAAAAATGTGGTTTCCTCTAACTATACCAGAACTCAGCTACGCCCCCGATACTCATTTTATGCAATGTAGACATTTACCAGTAAATACATTCAGAACAGATCCTTCCTTGCACAGAAGCTCATATAACCTATCCCACAAAACACTGCAAACAGTCACTGGAATGGAAAACTGCAGAAGCTGTTTTGTAATATCACATGCATCCTATTAAGACCCTTAACAGTACTGTGATTCAACCATCTTTAAAAAGGGATGAATAGAGCTGTTTAGAAAAATACCATGTTTCAGAGAGACTAGTTTTACTTACAGCAATTCACCCCTTTCAAAAAGTTTCACTAGATTCTACATTGCATGTAAGGCCAGACTATCTCATCTTACCTTAATGTGTGTATTCGCTTCTTACTTCAGAAAACGAAGATTCAAGGTCCCATTTAAACAAAATGTTAAAATACTATCACTGCAAAAATTCCTGTATTATCAGGTTAACAGACAGGAAAGCTCAAGTAATCTTCACTGGGACTCATCCATCCACAGACAGCTAACCATTTCTGTCTCCCTTCACGATAAATGGAGATTCAGTCAACACAGATAAGAGTCTATGATAAAACAAATTGCACCCTAAAGCAGATAGCCAAATAGATCAAATTAATCATTTCTTAAAAGCACACGCTTTCATTTTCTGTAATAGGAATTGAGAATGAATAGTTCAGTGGATGCACACATTACACACATCCACCAGACAGACCAAAGTTTTACCCTGTTTCTTCTCCTTTTGCTCTTTTGTCTCAGATGAGTAACACCATCTATACCAATTATTTATTTACTACATAACTGTATGTTGAGAGTAAGACTTATGTTGTTAGTGTTTTTAGAACCACTAAACCTCAGGTCTGACATAAACAGATCATGGAGATTCGAAAACAATCGCTTTACTCTGAAAGCAATCCGTACAAACCATTAGAATCTGAGAGCAAACTGAGGGATGTATCAATTTACTATGCAAACTGCAAGTATAATTTTTCACATTTTTTCTAATATTTCCTATCAATTTTTATCTGTCATCCTGCTGTAAAATATCTTCACAGGCTAAGCCATGAGCCTTTAAAAAAAGTCTTTGTCTCATGTGAGTAGTGGCTCGTTTAATAACAATGCTACACCTTCACTGGTTTCCACCAATTTTGTTACACTGTCATCTGTTTCCTGCCCACACACACCCCGAGGGATTTTGATCACCTTTCCTTTATCTAAGGGAGAGCGAACACCCTGGAAAAGGTACATGGCACTGCAAAAGTGAAGTGTGAAAAACACACTCAATGCATACCACATGCTCTGAAAACTTGTCATGACTCAACTCCTCCAGAGTATGTAAAACTTTTTAAGCTCCTACTACCCAATATTCTCGAATGTTCAAGACTCAACATGGGACTTAATATCCCAAGAACCTGTATTCTCCTTTTGTTTCCACACACAGGTATCATAGTTCAGCAGAGACTTTTCCTCTCTCACCTTCCTATGACCTCAGCATAACCAACACTGAAACGTACTCAAAAAAAAGGGGCAAACTATACCTGCCCTAAAGCAAACACTTTGGAAATGCAGCCATTTCTTTGGCAGGGGACTAAGACACAATTCGTAGGGGCAGCTGTATTACACCCTGGCCCTTACATACAATGCCCTCTAGAGCTTTATTTTCCACTTGCGTGACTGCACCACACATACACATATAGCCTTCCTTTCACTGATGACAACCCCATAAAACCTCCTGCTCCCAGCAAGTTCCACAATAAAACACTAGATTTTTTTTCCAAGGTGTGCATGCACTTCTTTTATTTTCCTATTGGGCCTTATTGCCAATGTCAGCACCCAGCTCATACTGTATTGCTAAAATGTCAAGATGTATCAGCAAACCTCTCTAATATCGAGCATGGCTACACCTAAAATGATAAAGATCATGACGAAGAATTATCAAGTATTGTTATGTTCCAAATATAAAAAGATGAATTAACCTGCACAATTTTATTGTATTCTTTAGTTTTAAACAGTCTACAGATTTTTGCTCTGGAAAGATGTGAAAACTGACGATTGCTAATGAACTTTTACCATTAAATGTTTGGGAAGTCTATAGGGAAGTATTAGTGTTTCATTATTTTAAAATGCAGTGCAGGCATTAGAGCTACTGATGCAGAGCCGTAACTCTTCTTAGAATCCAGAAGTAACAGCAAAATGCTAACAAGAATTCTTCAACTCTAGGGTCCATTATTCAGTGAACAGTCAGCAGCAGAAATATTTGGCAGATCAATAAACTCAGTAAAACATTGCTCCAGGACCAACAAAAGGTTGCAGGGGGGAGGGGGCAGGGAAGATGGGCAGCGTTATTTAAGAAGAAAGAAAAGTTACTAGTATTATTTTGTAACAGAAAATTATGAGAGCCTGCATGAGTTCTAAGAGCAAGACACTTTGAGGCAGTTCCAACACATAAGAAAAAGAAAACTTAAAAAATATGATGCACAGTTCAGGATAGCATCAATTAAAGAACACATTTATTTCTTAGACAAAGAATTTCCAAACTGTTAGACCTACAGATTGCTGTGTACCATCTATTTTCTTGTACCATCTATTTTCTTGAAGATCAGGGCAGTCACATGAAGCACAGGAATTTTAGGCTTTCCTCTTTCACATGAGTTTGCAAAGTTGTGGTTAGTGGCCTGCAGAACACTTGCAAAGAGCAAATTAAATTTGAGAACTGTGTTGTAGAAACCGTCACCAGATAGTTGGTATCTTTGTGAGAATCATCTTTAATACAGACAAGTGAAAAAAGATGGATCTGAATTAAGGTCTCCACTTCAAAAGTCAAGAATGTCTAATTCCTTTTTCTCACACAAGTAGGTGAGTAGAACGAGGGGAAAAAAATACAGACAAAATAGAAGTATGTATGTATTGCTAAGTAATAGTGATACAGTAGTAGTAACAGCAAGATTATGACTACAGACCAGACACCAAAGCTGTTAAGAGGACAGATGGGCTCTTAAGAGTGATCAATCAATGATCCACTGACAAACCCATCACTAGTAGTCACTGACATCGGTTCCAACTGTGAAATATGTTAAAAGCCCAAGATACTTTCACAACCATGTTGATAATCACTGTAGTAGACAAAGTACTTTCCATTTCTAAGAGGAGGTATTACACAAGACAAACACAGTCTGCCCTATGGATTTCAGAACTCAGCAACAGCTTTACACTATTTAAGGTCCTCACACCAGTCACAGCTCCAAAAGCAACTGATTTCATGTTTTCTCTGTCTTCCTCTTATGCTTACTCTCAAAGTCCTGTATGTAGCTAAAAAATAAATACTACAGACACTACCCTGTTCACAAAGCAGATGCTTCAGCAATACAGCACTTAAGCTCTAAAATTGCTCCTAAAATATTACTGTGTAGGATAAGAAAAACACAAATTTGTTTGAGCCATGTCTCATGAATTATCTTCTGCATAATAGTGATAACATCTTTTAAAAGGATTTGCTCCAAGTTTTGTGATATCTGCTAGTACTTTCTTTTTGTATTTGTAAATCAGTTATAAAATTTTGTTCAGATCCTGTGATGTCACAATATTTAAAAATAAATACTTTCAATTAAAATTATTATGTTATGCAGTTCCCACTACCAGAAAAATTCTCCCCTACTACAGAAAATGAGCATGGATGTGTCAGTTACAAACATTCATAAATCTAACCAATGAAGGGCCAGTGGTTCAGCTAACCATTGTACAGGCAACAGAGATAACTCATGCTAGGTGGGTTCCCTCGCCCAAAATTATACTTTTCCAAAGTTGATAAGAAGCATCCAAGTAGACTCTTGAAGACTTTGATACTCTAAATGCCATTTTCTTTTTTTCTTCCCCCAAAATAACTAGGAACATGAAACTGATGAAGAAATACTTTGCATATCAGGCAGAAGTCATATTACTGTGATTCATGATCGTATCACTATCTTTTAGATAGGACACTAAATCTTTATTTCCAGGAAACTTACTGCAGGAACGTTGCACCAATCCAACCAATCTGGACTCTTTCAGAAGAGTTGTTTCTGCTTCATATTCATGAATTCGCAGAATTGTTTCACCTTTTTCAAATGTCTATTTATTAATATTACCACATAATTTTGTCATGCCAGGCGGTGCAGCCAAGATCACTAACAGGAATTCTAAACATTCCACCAGTAATCAATGAACGTTTCAGTGTGGTGCAACATTTCAACATTACCACTGTTTTAACACCTACATCTTTGCTGTGTAAATTCAGAACCACAAACATGATTTTTATTCTGTATCAAGAGAAGTAAAAACATCAAACTCCATTTCAAACAGGACTATTCAGATGCAAATATATATGTGCGTACTGTTCATGCCTATTACAAACAATAATAATTGCTATAAAATTTCTTAAGAACATCTTCAAGGTCCAACATCATATAGCTTAATTTCTTTAGCAATATGTCTGGTACAATAAATTACAAGTGCTGAATTGATTTAAGTTGCCTCAGTGAGACTGACATTTTCCATCTAGGATACAAACTACTTAAACATGAAGAAATAGACTGTCCTCAGCCTAGAGCTACTTAGTTTCAAGACTTTATTCTCTTTTAGAACATCCTAAATTAGCTAGGAACTCACAGACACCTGAAATTCACCATGCTTCAAACATGAACTAAGATTATAAAAGCCTAGGCTATCATGTCTCAAGTAAAGTTAGTTAAAGTCCAGTTTCTAGCAATCCCCATATAGGAGACTGCAGCAGAAAAAGCACAATGCTATATAAAGAAAGAGTAAAAACTAGTCTGTCAAATTCAGTGCAACATTTGCGTCCCAGCACTATTATAGATTACTGTAACACAGAGAGATTCAGCTTTTCAGAAAGTGAACATGCTCAGGTTTATATTTCATAAGTGTAATTTTTTCTTATTAAGTGCTTAACATTGGTGACTCAAGCAACTTACGTGTACTAGAACACTGCCAGGGTGAGTTATCCTAGAATTGTAAGCGAATATACAGTTTTTTCAAATCCTCTTAAGCTCTTACATAATACTGTTATGTGTATTAAAACAACAGCTACTTTACATTCTTATAGCAGCTGTAGCATTACAGTTCAGTGCCTGAGAATAGTGTAGCACCTCAGAGGCTACTAAAGTTAAGAGCTTATGCAATTTTACATTACTCTATTGATCATCAACTGCAGTTCGGCACTATCTGCCTTTCCCTGACCTGAAACATGTTTCATAGCTTTCTTAAAACATGATTAGAAAACACTATTAAGTAGGAATGTACAGAAGTTCATCAAGCAGTTTTACAGATACAGCATTTCAATGAAATTTTGAATGCAAACAAAAATCCAAGAAAAGAACTGCATTATTTCAGGAGAGACACGTTGTTAGGAAAAAATCTAGTTGCACTAGGATATTATGCCCTTGAAAGCAAGGCAGGCTAAGCAAGACAAAGGTGCTACTTTGGCACTAGCATTGTCAGTGGGATAAAACAGACAATAATACATGGAAGGTGTAGACTGTGAAAGAATTATTCAAATATGATATCGAAGGCAGCAAGTTAGAAGAGATCAGGTTGGTCGGTCAGGACAGTGCACAAGGAAGATGACAACTTCGAGTAGAAGAATAACTGCAGTAGCATATTAACATGCACATTCTTAACATGCTATTTGTTTAAAATAATCAGAAAGCAGACTATTTATTACAGTGCAACCACTCACATCACATGGGAATATCAGTTCTCATGGAAGAATGATTCAAGGAACAGCAGCAACCTGTACAGTGCCCAGAACTCAAACTGTACTTTTTTGCTTCTCAACTGTGTAAAATGATAAACAAAAACCATAAAACACTAAGTCCACTTAAGATGCAATTTTCCCTTTTCTCTACTTTTTTCATGTAAGCCTCAAGTGTAGATCATAAAGATTCTCTTAAAAGAGACAGATGAACGTGCTATCTTAGATGATACCTTGACTACCAGGCAAAGCTTGAGCATCCAGGTTAGCTTCTTTTCCCAACTACTTGAAAAATCATGCCATCATTCAACCACTTTTCTGGTCACTTAGAATACTCAGGAAAAACGGACTCTCTCCTCCTTAGCTTTTATTACTAAGTCCTCAAATCTGGATGTTTGCATGCACTAGACATAAAAGGGGCACATACCAGTCTATTTAAGTTAACATTTTGACATGTTTCACAATGTAAAATTTGATTGCATTGTGTAGCAATGACTGCTAGTTCTTGTTTCAGATTCCTTTCTTCTAAGGATCAGCAATAGTACAAAAATAACCAGCAGGCAATTTCCCACTTTCTGTGACACAGCTGTCAAAAAAATCCCACCATTACTTAAACCAGTTCCTAGTGGTACATGCCTTGAAAGAAATCCTTAATTCTATGATAAGAAATATTTGCTTGTAAACACTCCTATATAGACTTTGCTTTGGTGAGATCCATTAAACTGGTCCTTCCCCAGAGCCTGAAGATCTAAATATATCTATAATAAACAACTCCAAAAAAGCAGCCAATATGACTAAGTAGTGACTGCACTACAGAGGGCAGGCGTAAGCACATTTGCATGCAATTCATTCATGCTAGACGGTTGAAAAAAATCACACAATACGCTTCAGCTGCTCCAGTAACTGCAACGGTACCACTGAGGAAACCAATTCTTTGCCCATCTACTCTTAACAAGCTTTTGGAAGCAAGATGGTCAATAAGAAACTACCTACACATCAGTAAATACCCCAAGGTTTTCCTATATACGTACCCCATATAAAAGTCTTTCTTTCACAGGTATGCTAGCATCCCTTACCAATAAAAATATCCAATCTGAAAATAGGTCACTTTTGTCACCAATCATCCTCTGGCCAATATAGGGTTTTTTCCCTAGTAGATGCTCTTCAATACTTTATTCAGTTTACTTATTGGAAAAAAAGAACACAAATAACAAAACCGACCACATACATCTGTTCTTCAACTCTTAACAAGACTCTACGTCAACCGCAAACATCTTTAAAAGTCACCTTCTAATAATTTAACTACCGGAGTACCACCTGGGGTGCCAAAACCAGGCAATAAGCACAAAGACCTCTATCCAGGACCTCGCTAGCTGTCCGACTGACTTCTACAGCGATCTAAAGGCAGTAAATTCAACGCAGTAAGCACACTGACAGCAGCAAAACACATACTGACAAAGCACTGGGGATA
Organism: Formicarius rufipectus; assembly: GCA_013399695.1. Lineage (NCBI taxonomy): Eukaryota > Metazoa > Chordata > Aves > Passeriformes > Formicariidae > Formicarius > Formicarius rufipectus. The sequence goes on from VXAU01001358.1 coordinate 907,968, forward strand.
CTTCCAGCCTCTGTCAGGAGGGCCACGCTCCAGCCCGGGGCTGAAAGACAAACCTGTTGGCTCCGCACCCCCCGTTCCGAGGGGCAAGATGCACCGTCATCCCCCTAAAACGCACCCGTGGCCGGACGGCGGGGCTCTCGCCGCGCTTGTTTATCTTTTTTTTTTTCTCCCCCTCCCAGCGAGAGAACATACTCGGCGGAGTCAGCGCGGGGGCGGCCGAGGGGCCGGTGTCACCGCGGTCACACGGGGGGCACGGCAGGATCCCGGGAGCCCGCCGCTCCCGC
>VXAU01001358.1:908261-977216 GCA_013399695.1 Formicarius rufipectus
CCGGAGGGCCCCGGGGCCCCCGCCGACCCCGCAGGAACCCCCGGCATCCCGGGAGACCGCCGATCCCGCAGGAACACCCGCAACCCGGGAGACCGCCGTCCTCGCAGGAACACCCGTGTCTGCCGTCCCCTGCAGCCCCGGCCGGCATCGACACCCCGACCTTCGGCGGCGGCCGAGGAACGTCCCCACACCGCCGCCGCCTCCTCCTGGGCCGAGGCCGCCATTGGGCTCCGCCGGCTCCGGGAGGAACGGGAAGGCGTAGGGAGGGGGAGGAAGGAACCCACCACACCCCACCGGTCCAGCCCGAGCCGAACACCGACCCAACCCCGCCGGCCAACTTACTNGCAAGCCAGGGGCGGGCAGGAGAGGGCAAGGTAATCATGACGGAGGAAGCTGTGGTGGCGGGCGCAGAGTGGGAGCTGAGAGGAGGACAGGGCAGGGGAGAGGGAGACAGGCAGCTGTCACGGGCAGGGCAAGGCAGGGAACGGCAAGGCAGTCGTCACAGAGGGGGCAGTGGTGGCGGGAACAGAATGGGAGCCTGAGGGCAGAGCAGAGCAGGGCAGGGCAGGGCAAGGCAGGGAACGGCAAGGCAGTCGTCACAGAGGGGGCAGTGGTGGCGGGAACAGAATGGGAGCCTGAGGGCAGGGCAGGGCAGGGGAGAGGGAGACAGGCAGCTGATCCTGAGCAGTGGAAATGGCAAAAATAGGAAGGGAGGGTGATCCGCCGAAGGGCAAAGCACGCCAGTCGGCTGCCCCTGTCCCTCTAAGGGGACGCTGGGCTGGAGGGCTCGTTAGAGTCGTGAAAGGACCACGCCCTTTCTTGGGCCGAAATAATAGGGTATTAATGACAGTATAGGGGTCACAATCACTTGGGTTGGAAAAGACCTNAGGAGAGGAAGAAGGTCCGGGAACGCAGCGAGAAGGCTGGCGAGGTGGTTATTGGGGCGGGCCGTGCCCCTCGCCCGGGCTGCGCTCGGCAGGACCTGGCGCTGCGGCGGCTCCGGCAGCTCCGGCAGCGCCACTGACAACAACGGCCGCGGCGCGCGCGGGGCCGCCAGGGGCGGGGCGGTGCCANTGTCCAACCTGTGGTCGAATACCACCTTGTCAACTACACCGCACCACCACGTGCCACATCCATATTTTCCTTAAACAGCTCCAAGGACGGTGACTCCACCAGTTCCCTGGGCAAGGCATGGTGCCCTTGTGCCCTGGGCAGCTGGCCTGGGTGGCAATGGAAGCACACTGTGTTGGATTCCCTATGGTGGGAAGGACAGGGTCAAAATAGATAGTGGAGGCTGTCTGGAAGTAAAGAAGTGTGTAGTAGCCATACCTGTGATTCCTGGCTGATCTGATTGCAGATGAAAGGAGTGGCAAAAACAGCATATTAAAGAGGGTTATAGAGATGGTGCCTGAGCAGCTGACCTAGGCAGGGAGGCATGCAGTCGTCAGATTCCCCTGTGGTGGGAAGGATGGGAGCACCGTGTGATGGTGGAGGCCATCTGGAAGTAGGGGTAATGAAAGGAAGGGAGGTCACTGAGGCTAGTAGGAGAAAATAGGCCAAGGGATGAGCCTGGCAGGTGTTTCAGTTTCCCTGTATACTTAACACCTGGGAGAGTACAGTGTTTCCCTATATATGTACATGGCTGTACATGTAGGGAAGGGGAGAGAAACACCTTGAGTGGTTGCACTACAGAAGTGTTTGGACTAAGCAGTTGCTTAGAGCATCAGAAATAATACAAGGATTTCCTTCAAAGATCAAGGAAAGAAAATCTTTGAATATCCAGGGAAATTAAAGCCTTAAAAGCAGCACTTTGAACAGTGCCTTTTTTTTTTTTTTAATTTTTTTTTTTTTTCCAAATAGAAATGGCCAATCAGGATACAAAACCTCACTGAAGCAAAGCCCAATTTTAAGAAGAGGTTTCATAAATGTTTTTCAGTTTTTCATTTGCTTTAACAAAATACTGTGTCATTCCTTCATTATATAACTTACATTACACTGTACAGCAGGGGCTATTGAATTAAGCTACAATTTCTTAGCTTGAAACCAATCTTTGTGAATAAACCAAACCAGGAGATGACTAAACTGAAATTCTGTGATCACATGTAATATAAACATGACATCATGTTTTAAGGTTCAAAAGAGAAATAAAATAAAAAAATACCTGAAGATTTCAGGAGATGTTGAGTCTGATCATTGCTTCCTAACAAGAATGAGAATTTCATGATTTTGCCATAATTTAGACCACTTCATAGGCCTGATTCTCCACTCTTAACACCATTTGGATACCGATAAAACACAACTGATTGTGGAATTTACAAGACAGATTTGATGTAAGAGATTGCAGTAACCAGCCCATCACTTGTGTTTCCCTGATTATCACTGATTTCTCAAGTCTGAATTTGCACCAGGCTACAGCATGTACCACTTGGGTTTCTGAGCCTGCTGCAATCAGGTGAATCCTCATGCCTATTGTTCTGTAAAACTTAGGTCTAGATTCCACCTCTCTAGTTAATAATACTTAAGTATTTCCGCTCGCTTTTCTCTTTGATTTTCATTGGCATGTAGGAGAATGCAGATCTCACAAAGACCAAACGATGCTTCGGTTCAGTGCCACCAAGTCTCCCTTTGCAAAATATTTTGGCCTGAAGGACTTTATTATATCAGCTAGAAATCGCATTATCATCTAGTGCGCTGCCATGCAGGGTATCGTGCTCAGATGTACTCAACCTTTCCGTGTGTTTGCTTATGTGGGAGAACAAGTGGGTGGAAAAGGATACATTTGCAGGAAAAAAGAATTCTCACCTGTGATATAGCTGTTTTGAGATACTATACTTTGAGTCACCTGTATAATACAAGAGCATTTTTACTCAATGGGATGAGTCTTTGTAGATGAGTATGTGTGAGACTAAGAAGAGTGTCAAGGATAGGTACAGCACTTAAGAGGAGACAAACAGGGACTGGAAGGAGTCTGGCAGTCACAGTGGGAGGGAATTGCCTTTTTTCAGGCAGTTTTATCACTGCTTACACTAGATTACATGCTGCTGGGATGCGACCAATACCATTGAGCTACCGGAGTAATGTAAACCTCCTTACACTGAGCTTTGTCTCCAGTGGCACAGGGCCTTATTTTGTGAGGTTTTTCACAGTGAAAACTTAATTAATGTGGTAGCTACACAGCTGTAAAATCACACAAGATTGCCAGGGGAGGTCGGCCCTGAGCTGCTGCTTTGGTTGGCCTCTCCTGGTTTACTTCACAAAGTGCCATGCCTTGTCCCCACATTGGTTATGAAGCAGGATATCTGTGCCACAGCAGCACACATCTCACCCGCCAGTCATTAGCCTGAATGTATTTGTCTAGGGAAGGTGACAGCAACAGCCTCATGCATCTGCTTGAGGGATTGCTCATGGCATATATGCATCCAAATCAGACCAGGCAACATTCCTCCTTGCTAAATCCAAGCGCAGTCTTCTACTACCAAAAGAAAATGGTAGATAATATTTGTTTTTACAGAATACTTACTGGCTGACATTAAAAATATATTTTATATAAGATACTAAACATATCAAAAGTATGGAGTGTATAAATACATGGGAAATTCTTAGTCTATAGTATTTAAAAAGGGATATGTTCTTAAAAGGTGAATCATTATGGTTCACCTGTTTCAGAAATTAGGCTAATACTTCATGTCAATTATTTTGCACCTTTTCAATGAAATGTTTTTGAAATGCAAAGTAGTGCAAGAAAATGTTGGGATGTTTCAAAGTGCTTAAGGCTTAAATAATGACTTTGGACCAGCCTTTGTGAGTATGTCCTTTCTCTCTAGTAATTCCCAAATGCACTGGTTATATCTGAATTAAAGGGGTAGATATATCCAGAATTACATGTTTTCATAGGTGTCATGAAACTAGGCCTAGGCAGCAGAGAGTAACCTTACCTGTACTCCCTGTATAGCAAAAGCTGCAGCGTGAGCTCACCCTTCATTAGTCACAGGAGAATCCGAATGGATGAGAGTGCCTTTTTCCCCTCAGGGTGGAAAAAACTTCAGTCAAAATTCACACTTCATTAGACACTGGATAATCTGAGCATGAGGCTCAAATCCATAGGCCTCATTAGTTCCCTTTCATTATTAAATTATTAACAGTTTCCCTGACAAAGCAGAACAAAGCAGCTGCCTTTGGACAGATATAGAAGAGTACAATTTATACTGAAGCTTGTGGAGGACACTCAGATATTACATTTCTTAATAGCCTCAGTGCTTGCATTTGAATGTTCTGTACATTTCCACAATGGTAGAGGTAACTCGGGTTTCTGGGCTGATGCAGAAACTGCTGGAAATGTCCAAAGCAATCACATATGGTCTCTTTTCTGAGGTCAAAGCTCAGCTGTAGTTAAGATTTGCAAGTGGTCTGAAGAACAACAAGAAGAGCTTCTGGCACAACTCCAAGAGTAAGATATTGAAAAAGAGAAATGTTCCTGAATGGGGCGAATGATCTAACAATGGAAACAGATAAGGTGTGGTACCCAGAGCTGTTGTTGTCTCAGAGGTATCATCGGGGTCTCCAAGATCTCTTGTGCTCAATATTCAAGGAGGAGAACTGCTGGTATTAGGTGAGAATCAAGTCAGGGAGTACATGGGAGAATTTGACCCAAATACATGCCTGGGATCAACAGAGCTGCATCCAAGGCTCCTGAGGGAGGTGTCTGGTGTCACTGCAAGGCTGTACTTTTATCTCTGAAAGGTTATGGCCTCATTTCTGGGCACAGGAAAGAGGTGATCGAAAACAGCCAGCACGCATTTACCAAGGATGAATCATGCCTCACCAACCTGATTGCCTTCCATAGGAAAACAACTGGATTTATAGATGAGGAAGAGAAGTGATTATTATTTACCTTGATTTTTTGCCATGCTTTTAACAGCATCTGCCACAATCTTGTATCCTAATTAGGACATTATGGGCTAGTTAGATAGGCAACCACATGGACTAAAAATACTGTTTGGATTATAGGACTCGGAGACAGCAGTTATCAGGCTGTACTCTGTCTGGACATCAGTAAGTGGAGTACTGTAGGGATCTGTCCTGGGACATGACCTGTTTAATTTCTGTATCAATGCCTAGAGGGTCTCCTCTAGTGCCCTCTCATCGAGTTTGTGGATGCCAGCAAATTAGTGGGACTAGTCAGTGTGGTCAAGGGTAGAGCTGCCACTCAGAGGAACTCAGGCTGGAGGAATTGTATGACAAAAACCTCATGAAATCCAACGAGGACAAATGGTATCTGGGAAAGACTAGCTCTGTGGAGGGCACAGCTCTGCAGAGAAGTGCCTGGGGGTCTGGGGGACAGCTGGGTAAGCCCAAGATGGTGACAAAGGCTAACAGCACCCTGGGCTGTGTCAGCAGGAGCATAGCCAGGAGATGGGGGAAGTAATGACCATCCTCTACTTGGCACTCAAACCACATCTGGAATACCGTGCTTCTCCACCATTGCACAGTTGCCCTACTGCTGCAGATCTTTGCAAAAGGTCTCTCCTCCCTCCACGAAGGAGGAGGGGCTCAAACACCCACCCACAGCCTCTACCATGGAGGGAGAATCACATAGCAAGGCTAGGGATGCTGTAGTGGAGGAAGAAGGTGTGTGCTTCCTGCTGTGGGTGGAGAGCAGCATTTCCCACTTGTGCCAAGGGCAATTAGAGAGGTGCTGCCCACTGTTAAGGAAGCACATATTATGTCCCCTAACTCCTCACTTGCTTTTTAGTCAAAGCAATAAATCCAGCTGGTGACACAAATGGCAGAGACAGCGATGCAGGGAACAGAACCCTTGTACTGACAGGAAACCTGGGATGTGGCTCAACCTGATTTATCCCAGGCAAAGGGGACAAAAATATTAGGCTGAGACCCAGCATGCAGCCTCTCCAAGTCCTGACTAGCACAGAAGCAGTGCAGAAACTTTGCCTTTCCTATGATACCTTTGTCCCACATCTCATTCTGGTGAACAGATGACAGTTCTAAAGCTCCTGCTTTGCTCAGAAAGGAATAGGACATTAAAAGAACATCAGGCATAGAAATGATGAATGAAGTCTGGTATGATGTGGACTCCTAAATCCTCAGTCCAAAAGGATAAAAATGTATGAATCTGAAAGGGAAGGTAGAGGTATAAAGTCTGAGGACATGCCATTAGTGTTCTAAGTGATAAACTAATCAAACATAGTAAAGTTAGGAGTGGTTCTAAGGCTTGTGACTTGCATTCCTTTACACTTATGGTTTTGGGCTTGGCCAAAGTTATTTAGGGATTCCTAGTAACTCTTCTAGAAGCGACAGGGTAGGAAAAAGTGAGTCAGTTGAAGAAAAAAAAATCCCTTACTGCCAACATGTTCCTTTATAGTAGTCAAAAGTACTCCCTGTCTTTCTCTGTGTGGGGAAGGGTTGGGAAGCCCTTGTGTGGGACAAAGCACCACTTTTCCTTGTGCAGGTGTCACACTGGTTGGGGAAGACTGTCTGAACTGGATTCTCAAAATCCCCTATCACTTTGCCAGGGTAGAAGAACAAAGAATGCAGCATTGATCTGGGAGGAAGAATGAAAGATAGGGTTTAGAAAAATTGTCCCTCTGAAGAACAGATCTATGGTGAGATACCCTGCAAATGAATGGCAGAAAGAATTCTGTAAAATTCTTTATGTAATACGAGGTTTGAATACACTAAATGGTAGGAAGTGTAGAAAATCAGCCATATGTGCACTGCTACAGGGGGAGAAGTACACAATTATTGCATTAAAATCAAAATTAGAATTCTGGTCATGTGACAGATAACTGAGCCCGGGTTGTTTGCTACTGGAGCGTAAGTGCTAATGGCTAGGATATGACCTATATTCCACCCTGCCGCTTTAATGGATGAAACAGGACCATCATGTCCTAATAAAACAAATATTTAAAAGCTTTTTAGAGTATGATTTTCAGCCATGTTCAAACACATATTACCTAAGGAAGAGTCCTTAGGAATACATACCCCTGATTTAAGCTTAATTGCATCCAGTGCACTGCAGAAAATATCAAGATGCAATGTGGGAACCTGTAGCTGAGAACCTCTAAAATGATGTAATGCCACAGATTAAAAACCACGCAATTTCTTGGAAGGAAAGACTGAGAATTGCACCGTTGAGGACAATTGTAGTCATGGAACAGCAGTAATCATGTTTTACGCAGCAAAATGTCTTTCCTTGGAATAACTGATGTTCACCTAAAAGGGTAGTATTGCCATTTTCAGAAGTGCAACATATTAGTTTTTGAATTAAACACTTCAAAAATTCATGTCAACAAAGGATTTGGGGTTAAGGGTTTTTGTTTGAATTCCTTTTCTTTATTGTGATGAATGCCATACTAAATACTTACACATCTGCTCTTATTACTGCAGCTAATGTAGTCAAAATGACCTCTGCCAGGGCAGTAAAAGCCAGTGGTTACAGCTATGTCATTAAACTCACCCCCTTGAAATGAAGAGTGAAGGGCAGAGCAGCTTTCCAGGCTTAGCGCATTGAAGCTCCACATACCCAAGAATTCACAGCTCCAGCCTTGGCCTGCACTTCACCACCAGTGCTGCGGAAATTGGATCCACCTACATCTCAGCTTCAATTTGGCCTATGCCTTAGAGCTCAGGAAACAGTCCTTCTGTTTTGTTGGCTTTTTTTCTTTTTCCCTCAGTCTCCCTTTCCATACTCAGTCTTCCTTTTCCTTAGGTGGCCTGAGAAGAAAGCTGTGTGTTTAATATACCTGATTTCTGATTTTAAAAAGTTGCTGGCAAATGTATAGAACTGCTCAATTCAGACTGGAAATTTAAAAAGATGCAGTTTTCATATAATGGCTTTACTTCTGGCACTGAGTAGGTGCCCATGAAATTGAGGTCTGTAGGAGAGATACAGCAAAGAACCAATTTCACATTAAAAAATGGAAAGAGGAGAAATAGAAACAAGACTTCAGAAACTTCTGTTTTATATCTGTAACATAGTGTAGTGGTTAGAACTACAACACAGAATAACTATGCTGGGAGGTTTACTATTTTTTAGACAATTTTCATGCTGTTAGAGACAGCTTGGATATGTTCTTCAACATTCTTCCCATTTTACAAAGAGAAACAAAATTGGAGCCACATTTTTTTTAAATCTTCCGGTTTAACTCCAAATGAAAAGCAACCCCAAACTTAATTAAATGCAGAACTTTAAATTCCATTTCCATGTTTAAACAATGACATTCTCTTGCTCAGTCACTGGTAAATAACATTTGTTGTCCATTTGCAGCTAGGGTATTAAAAAAAGGAATAGGATGTCATGATTCCTAATTAGAACATTCATGTGGAAGGGTTGCCAGTCTTCAAGATAAACGCCTGTGTTCCCTGCTCTGTGTTTTATAGCTGAGTTGGATTTGTCTCTGACATCTCTGAAACTATGTCAACATTTTCTTGTAGTCTTACCAAGCCCTTTTGTGCCAACATCTGACTGAGAATTGAAGGGACCAGATTCTTTGAGGACTGAAACTGAGCAAGTTATGTCATGAAGCCACTGCTGCGCTTGTTCTCTGTTCCAGAGAAAGACCAGGATTAGTTTTTCTTTAGACCTACAACAGGAAAATGTATGCTATTTCAACTCCCTTCACCAGAAGGACTGGAAACATATGTGGGGAAAAAAAGGGAGCTAATTTTTTTCTATTTGATCACTGCCTGTGAAGTACAATTTGTCCCATGGCACTATAACCACATTCTTTGTAGGACAATTTTAGAAAATGATCAAGCCTGTTTATTTAATACTCCTGTAATGTATAAATGAGTCTATATTATTCACAGTGAACATATGCTTTGCTGTATTTTACTCTCATGTCAATGCAACCCCATTATTATAAATCACATCAAGGATTTGACAGACTACTTTGTTCACATCTCGCTCACTGCTCCCACTGTTCACTGTAACACACACAATGTGCCATTTGTGCAATGAACTAACTCCAGCAGCTGATTTTACTTTGTTTAACAGCTGAGTTCATCCTGGTGTTTTTGTTGGGTTTTTTTGGTTTTTTTTGGTTTTGATTAGCAAACTTCTTAGCTAGCTCATGTAATATTTGTTAAATTATAGCGGATTGTTAGAAATGTATTTAAACTAGTTATATGTAGTTCATTGATATTCAAGCTCTTCAAAAGGCACTGCACAGTCTTATCAGCAAAAACTAAATACTTTCCTTGAGAAATAAGAAGCACATTCCTTATCTGTTGTTTGAACAAAGAAAGGGTAGGGACATTTCTCAACCAATCACCCATCTAAAATATTTCCAGATGGAATCACACTTTTACTCGGAAGAATATAGATGACTGCAGTGAAGTCTATTTTATAGTGGAATGAAACAAAAGCTACCTAAATGTGAATTTCTGTGATCAGCAATGCATTCGGTCATCATATCTACTCTTTCACACTGATAACATAGAATTGGTGTGCAGCTTGGAGAAAATTTCTTAAAGGCACAATTTTCTTAACATTTGTTTTAAATTACTCATTGCATTTTTTGGGGGTTTTTTACTGCTCATTCTAAAAATACTGATCTCTTTGTTTGATCACAAACACAAGCATGTACATGTAATAAAACTGTTATGCTACTTGTTTGTGCACTTTGCTAGCTGACTAGGCAAGCAATTATGCTAATCTAGCTGCTAAATGGATTTATTACTTGTGCTGGAGTTACAGCCACACCTGTCTGCTCTGTCTCACACCAAGGCAGGGGAGCTCAGGGAAAACAGTGCTTCTTCGACCTGTGGAAAGCTCTGTAAGAAAGTTTGTATGTGGCAGGCCCTTTCCACTCTGAATATCCAAGTCTTCAAATATTTGATATTAAGGGTATTTGATCCACAGATCATTGGAAGGACTCACTGCCAAGTCATGGGTAGCATTTTGAAATCTCTATGGCTGCTTTTTGGTCTTTGATGGATACAGGGGCTTGTTCTAAGGGAGTCGGGGAAATGAAACTGGAAAGAAATTCAGTCTTGTAATGTCTTCCCTTGTTGTATGAGAAATTCCATTGTTCTTCCCTTGCTAAAAGGGTCTTTATTTCTTGTGGTAAGAGAAAAACAATCTGCAAAGGGTTAGGAATCACATTGCCAAGGAGGGAAAAAGTATTTGGGTTTTTTTCTCTTCACATTCCCCTTGTGGGTCACACGTACATATGGTCTTTGCTCTCTTCTGTGCAAACTCAGTGAGGGGTTGTAGAACAAAATTTAGGACAGGTGATAATTTGTACTTCCCAAGAGATGCTAAATTGATATTTTGTCCAGAAGTCAAAAGAGGCAAGGTCAAGCATTGGGTCTGAAGGCATCTTCCCTCATTAGCACCTCGGAGGTATAGTCTAATCATAAGGCCCAGTTTTGTCAGGACTAGATTCCACATAAATCTGAGCACTTAGTGTTGAGCTGTAGTGGCTCTGTGCTCTAAGCCTTATTCACATCTCTGGAATAATTACTTAAAAGCCTTTGGGGTTCCAGCCAATCGAGAACAGTAGGCACAAGGATTTAGGTGGAATTTAGGCCAGCAGAATCTGGGACTAAGATCAATATTTAGATTAATTGAAGGTGTTATTCACCCCTCTCTCTCCCCTCACTTTGAATAGCTAGCAATCAGCCTTTTCTTTCTTTTGGAGGTCTGAACACTTATGCAACCAGGAATAAATCTATCCCAACCTCCTCTGGGCTTTCCACAATTAGTCCTTCCAACTTCACTCCGGAGTCGAATCACATACCTTCTAGCAGTGATGTTCAGAACACAACTGAGTGACTGTCAGCTGGCCAGACTTGCACATGCTTTGGAGTGCATCTCTGGTTTCCGAGGCAACCTTGCCTGTGTCCTCCTGTAGTGTTCAAAGGCACCCAGGAGACATTTCATCACTGCCACTGTTCATGGGTTTGGACGTCCCTAAGTAATCAACACATGAAAGGTGCATTTGCATTTTTTATTCTTAAGTTGCTAAAGCAGTAAGATGAATTGCTGACCATACAAAGCTGATTGTACATACAAAGCTGTAAAACTCAAGAGCCTTGCTCAGAAGTTTGAAGTTGAAACTCTACCTTATTCATCTCACCTACACTGCCAGTATGGGCTAATGACTGGCACTGGCTGGGAGACCACTGTTCATCCAAGCATCTACCTGTGGCTTTGTTCTGATTTATTTATCTCCTATTGTTCAGAACCAGTTATTCTTCAGAGATCAAATCTGACAGCCTGTGTATCTAATGTCACCCTGCAAGCATTAACAGCTTACCTCTTACTTTGCACAGTAGGCCAGCAGGCTGAACTTTCTCCGGGGAGTCTTTAATGTATATGCAGTATCTTTGCTCAAGAACAGGCTATATATTTCTTAAAAGAAAAAGAAGGGAGTATGTGGGTGTGGGTGTTTGTAAACACTGGATATTGAGGATATTGGACAAAATATTTTTGGTGATCTTTTCTTTCAAAACAGAACATACTTCTGAGAAAAGCAAAGGTTTAATGACAAGATTTTCAGTTGGTTTTGTTTATATTCATTCATCTATCTCTAGAGACTCTGAGACCCCTGTCATAGATGTAGGCTTGATATGCACCTTATCTTTTCTTCCCTACACATACTGGTCACAGATGTCTGAATCTACTTTTTCCGCAGCAGGCTGAGGCTTTAATGCTTTCCCCTGGAGAAGAGATGAGAGCCAAAACATATGTAGACTGCATTACATTTTCATTTGTAATCAGTGATGTGTAAAGTTTCTAAAAGTTGTTGACAGTCGTATGATACATTCTATCTCCATTAGAGGGGTAGTGGACAGGGCTACATGGTCAGATACCTTTTTGTTTGCCAGGAGCTCCTCTCCTTTTACCAACCCAGAAGTGTTCTCCATCACTTTGGTCTGATGTAAAGAAATACACAGCCTTATCATTTTCCAGTCTTATCCTGCTTTCTTATCATTCATATTTAATGTATTTCTACCTTCTGTGTTGTAGCCATTTACATTTCATTGATTCTTCGGTGCAGTTTACAAGTCAGTGATTTATTGTCTTTCACTTCTCTTTGTGCTGACAGGGGACATTGCTATTTTTCTAATTCTGGTGTAGTGTGAGGTAAAAATATTTGTGCCCGAAACCTGTGAAAATGTAAGGAGCACATTTAAGCTGTGCTAATTGTTATTACACAGATTTTTAGGAAAGGAGAGAAGGAAATTCATGGTTAAGGGTGGCACCCCATTTTCTGCTCATGCAGCTTGGTATTGCAGCATATGCAATGCATTAGCTGTCACTGTTTAGGGGGCTGTGTAAAGTCTGACACAAGAGAGATTCAGGCTAGAGTTTTTAAACTGGCATGCCAGTGTCTATCCAAGATTTTTAATCCAAGGATGGGTTTTAGAACTTCTAAATTTAAAAATAGGATAAAACGGTATGTGTGCATAAAAATAAAATGTTTAACAAAAACTGCTGGAAGGTGAGCCCGAATGTCTCCTGCACAGGGTGAGGTCTGGGGCAGCACTGTGGCTTGTATCACTTTCTAAGTGTAGCAGCATGACTAAATCCAGGGGACACATACAATACGGGACAGGACCAGCCCCATCCACCTGCTGATGGCTGTGACTGGGAGGTCTGGCGTTGACATTTGCCACTCCTTCCACAACCAGGCCTTTCCGGAGCAAGGATCAGGTCCCCTGGGTTCAATGTCATTTGTCCTGCCATTTGCTCCTCTCTGCTTTGTAAATTATTTGTTGTGGGGGACAGAATAGGAAAAATAAACCACAGTAGTGCAGCTGTGTTGACAGTAAACCACACTGGTTCACCTGACAACAAAGCTGGCGAGCTGTTGAAATCTTCACAGACTATTGGTGGAGGACCGAGCTCATGATGAAATGGCTTGGCAAAAACGACACCTGGCAAAACTGACTTGTTGCTTAGGAAAAATAGTAATTTCCACTCCTCCTGGAAGATGTGTGCCTGCCATTTCTTGGTTTTCCCACAGAGGCTCTAGGTGGGCTCCTGTTGCACAATCCCAAATCAGCAGTTTCTAGGAAGTTTCTCATTTCTGTCTGGCCAGGACATTGTGACAGCAAAGTTTTTTTCCCATACTGGGTCTTGCTATTGCAAGTCAGTTCCTTGTTGCTTCACAGCTGAATTGCTGCAACGTGCTCATCGTTGGGCTACATCTGCAGTCAATCCAGGAGCTGTACGCAGCTACTTCCTTACTAAACAAGGTATTTTACCAGGAGCAGCAATTTTACAAGATCCACTATGGGTTTTGATGTGAACAACTTGCACAGGATTTACTTACCACATCTCTTTTCTGCTGTTGAAGAAAAGGATAGAGCACAGATTGGAGTTTGGGATAATGGAAGGACACTTTCTGTGAGGAGCTCACAGTTTTGGCATTTGCTCAAGGCTGTTTGGGGACTGCGGGGAGGGGGGTGTTAATGATCACGACAGGCTGTGAGTCTCTCCTGTTTTCTCAGGATTCCAGAAAGGATGGGGTTAGACCTGACAGCATTCCCCAAATCTGTTGTGTGTGAAGAGATTTTTAATAATATGACTGAAATACGGTCCTGTGGTCTCCGGTTGCTCATCGTAAACACTAGTAAGGCTTTCACCAAGGTTTTACACATTGTCCCCACCACACTGAGCCTACAGGAGGCTCTTCAGGTGCTCTTCACCCAAGCACATCACAGCACTTGTCTATTCCTCAATCTCTCTCACATATTGCTTGGCCATAGGCATTCTGTGTCTTTCCCACTGAAGAAATGGGACTTGGTGTAAGGATTGTGTGTTCCAGGTCCACAGCTGCCTTCCTTGGACTGCTCAGCAGCTTAAGCAAATTCTTGCCCTGCGCTCCAGCACTATCAGTAAGTGGTCAAGGGTTCCCATCTCACATCTCCAGGCACTTCTGAGAGAGGAAAGGGGCAGATTTTGTGACTGTTCCTAAACTAAATGAGCATGCTTGCCTGAATGGTGTTTCCTACTGCCATGGTCAGGGACAGAATATGAGTCTTGGCAAGACATTTATTGTGTTCTTAGGTCCTACATCTGGCAGAAGAAATATACTGCTCTAGGAAAAAAAACCCAAAACCCACATAATGCTAATAAGCACCTCTCTCTATTTCCCTGTTTAGGTTTCCTCACCTTATAGTGTTCTTTGTGTTAAAGTCTAAGACTCTGTAAATACACAGGATCCTCCTCTCCCACTCCTCCCCACATAGTTCTTCTGCATCCCTTTCTCAGCTGGCTGAGCAGCTAAACCAGTACCTCTGCTCTTCCTCTTTCCTACCAGGTTCCCCTATGTCTGGAAGTTTCCCTCAGTCTCTCAAGCATTGAAGTATTTAAGGTCCCAACTTAATACCTAATCTCTTTGTCCTGTTTCTAGTAGAAGTTTCTTCTTCCAAAAATCCTTCCTGCAAAGAAACTTTGGAGGACTAGTTTTCCCAAGTCTCACTGTGCCATCATCCAGCTTGATGACTAGATCAAAGGAAAAGAAAGCTAAAGATTGATGAATTGTCACCTGGAAATCTTAAAACATATTGCCAGTGCTGAATTCATAGATAGTGGATAAAGGAGAGGGAAAAGGGCTTTTGATGAGTTGTCCAGAACACTCATTGGGAAGAAACAAACAGAACCCACTAGAAACTGGAGTATGTATGGGTGATATGCAAATATTAAAATAAAGAAATAAAAGAAATGTACGTCCTGCTGCAGTAATGTACAGACCTTGCCCAAATCCTGGTAATGATTTCTCACTCTGAACTGGCAGCTGTTGAAAGTCAGCATTGGTGTAAATCTAGAAAAAGAAGGAGTCTTTTGGTCATTCAACAACACCCGGTTAATTCCAATGCATTTAGCTACAAACACTTTAAATAGGTCTGTTTGTTGACATCCTCTTGGACAGCATGAAAAGGGTGAATTTTTCAGCTAAATGAGAAAATAAAATAGAAGATTCCTCAGGGTATCTCAAGACGTGAGGTGGTGGGGAAGGGTGGAAATAAGAAAACAAATTCAAGGCACTGCTACTCTGTTGCTGAATGAGGTCACATTTCATGCTGTATGTGAGTAAAAGACAAGACAATTTCCCACTTCCCATTTCTGTTCTGTATTGCCAGGTTAATTGTTGTCATTGTATTCCCCACAAGAGAAGCTTCTTCAGTGGTGCCAAACAAACTAGATTAGTGTTCAGGGGCATTTGCTGGAAGTGATGCCAAATCCATTCTTGATCCTAATTATATGAAATATGCTCCAATAATTTTCCACAAGGTGAATAAAAATAATGCCAGAACTGCCGCTTTCACTAAAGCTCAATTAGGAGGCATTCACTAGTCCCAAGACATATCATAGCTGCTTCTGTGCAGTTATATTCTCCATTTTATAAACTGGTGTTTACCTAGAGAAGATGAATATCCTAATTCCTGGCACCAAGACAAGAGTGATATCAGGAGAGAGAGAAAACCAAAGACAGGACCTGGCCCATGTCCCAGCATTGGGCAAACCGACCTTTGGTTTCGATCTCCATGGACAAGCTGTTGTGTCTGTGCGGTTTCAAGTGGCACACATAGGAGATACACTCTCAAATACACTGTTCATTCCTGAATCTAAAAGAAGAAATGAAAAACTACTTAATTTAGAAAATAAAATCAGATTAAGCAAATTGTCCTTTGTTAGTCGTGGAACATTTCCCACGGCGTACAATACCTAGTTCTGCAATGAATTTCCTATTTCCGTGATGATTGATTTGCACTACCTGACTAGGAAAGAGGTATGTGTCAAAAACAGGGACTCACTACCTGTGGTTGCAAATTTGAGTTCTTTTTCAAACTACTGGAATTTCATTGTAAAATTGAGAGATGTTGTGCTAGCATGGAAGTACAATGAAATATGTTTTGACTGCATTTTAAAAAAAGATTCCTTTGCAGCTACAGTTGAAGGAGAATGGGCAAACATGTCTATTGTAACAATATAATAACAAATTATGTCCATAGTCTGTACCTGGTTTATATAATAGTATAATTTTCCATGATTCTCAAAGCACAAGGCATCTTTATTTTCTATTTATCAAAACTTCCCATCTTTCTCAATTTAGACAATTTTATCTATATGTAACCTGCCTGTTTTTCTTAATGCCTTTATATTTGTGGAAATTCTTATGAAACACCAAAGCTAAAATTACAGAAGTAGATGGTATGTTTCATGACTTCATTTACCCTCTTGCCATTTTTTAAGTTTCTCTAGCCTCTGAAACTGTTAGGGGACCCTGTTTATTGATTGTCTGATACAGACATATAGAATCAAAAAATATGTCAAGTTGGATAGTACCCATAAGGATCATGGAGTCCAACTCCTTGCTCCTCATAGGACTACCTAAAACTCAACTGTATGACTAAGAGCATTGTCCAGACACTCCTTGTACTTTGGCAGGCTTGAGGCCAGTGACTGGCCACCCTTTGGACGAAGGACCTCTCCCTAATGTCTAGTCTGACCTTCCCTGATGCAGTTTCATACCACATACTTTCTCATCCAAGCTCAGACTAACTTGTGGGATCATATAATCATCAGTGTAAAACAGAGCGACACATGACATTTAAAGAGAACAACAAAATTGCCCAGGTGAGATGGTGAGTTAGTGACTTCAGGGCCAATGCCTTCATATGCTCGTGGCGTACTCTGTGCTGCTGTCAGACCTGATGTCTCAACTTCAGCTGATAATTACAATGGTGTCTCCATAGCTCCATCCTCCCCAGTGGGATAGTAGAGTACCTGGGGATTGAGGAAAAAGCTGATATGCACCTCTCTTCTCATCACACTTAGCTAAGCAGAGGATGCACAATAGCTCAAGATGAAATGCTTGAGCAGTCTCTTGTTTTGGCAAAAATTCAAAAAAGATTTCATTAGTGACTGCTGATCAGAAGCAGGGACAGGAAATTGTTATGTATCTGCTAGGAGACTGGTCCCTAAAACCCAAGGTGACAGGCAAGCCCTTATACATATACTTCTTTACAGCTGCAGTGTCTCCTGATATTCAGAGTACAGACTTTCTGGATTGCTCCTGCTGGATGGCATAATGAGTTTTGGTCCATTGACTGCATTATCTCCTAATACAAACTAGTACCCTTTTTTTCAGCAGCACTGGAAACTTGCCAGCAACTCAGTAATGATGGAGGTGATAAAAGAGAGTTTAAAAGGTCTTCTGGGTAAAGTCTGAAGGAGATGCCCTAGGAAGCTGGAGCATGACGAGAAGGGGCTGAACAGGGTTCTAGATCAAGGGATGCAGATCTCACAACAGGTACCCCTTGAACTGCCTGTCCACCTGCCTTGCTACAGGGACTTCTGGCACTGGACAGAGTTACATGGAGGGAAGCTGCATTTCAGAAAGGGCTTGGTGTTTGTTTCTTCTTCTAATGAGCTGTTTTAGGATGCTGTGTAAAAGCTAGATGGGTTGCTGAATTTCCTCAGGTTTTCTCACCAAATGCTAACTGGAACGTGGGAGATAGGGGATATTTATAATCCCTGGGCTGAGCCTGAGGAATCAATACTAGGTCTTGAGGGAAATGCAGGTTTGAGGGAGGAAGCTGACAGAAAGAGAGGGTTTGGGAAGAGGCTGTGTAATCAACAGGCTGTATCTCACTGCTGTTCAGAGGCTTTTAACACCTGGGAATTCGCTCCTTGGACTCCTGAATTATAGTTACCCAATACATATCCAAAGCAGGTATGTTTCTAGACCCTGTTTTAATATATGGGTAGAAGACATCAACATACAGAAAAAGGCCAATAGAAATGTAACCTTGGAAACAGGTCCATGGCAATCCATCAGTAAGCCTCCACCACGGTTGCCCGTGTTCAGAAATATTCACTATGGGTTAAATACTCTGTTTAGCCAGCTGATGATGGCAAAGTTTTTCCTGGAACCTGAAAAAACATGCATGCATAAAGAGCAATATCAGTAAGCTGCATGATGATGTTAATGGAGCTGGCCAAGCGGCATTGTTGAGTGCCTCTGTGAACTGCCTGAAGTAATTTATCTGCACTGAGGAGATTTCTGGAGGCAATGTGGGAGTCAGGGTATGAAAATGTATGCAGGCATGAGACAAAGCAGTTGCAATAAGCACATTTGCTATTGGAGCAAACTCAGGTGATTAATGGAGCTGTAAACTGACTTGGGATGAGGAGACTTGTCTTTTTCCAGTGCCAGGGAGGAACATTTTCTAGTTGCTGAGATGGAGTATATATGTCAATTAATTACCATTTTTTCAATTAGTTGTTCCTGCAACATACCTTTCCCTAAAGAAATTATTGAGCAATAGAACCAGAACTCCAACTAAATCTGTCACAGCTGAGAGGGTAACTGACTGCATTTGCAATTCCTGCTTCCCAGATATCCCAGGTAACAGGCAGAAGCACAAAAAGGGTAATTCAAGATAGACATCTCAGTTCACAAGTCTCATTGACTGACATTTAGCTTTCTTCTTATTTTGTCAAATTTGCTCAGTGTGATGCTGATGGTTTCGTTAGCCAGCAGTCTCAGTGGATCTTGAAAAAACCCAAATGTTTGCATGGACTGTGTATTTGCAATTCGATCAGAAAGAACAGGGACTGTCTTTACAGAGCCTTCCGTAGTCTGATTGTGATTGAAACACTCCTAATGAGCAGCTCCTGCAGACCCATTGGAGAAACGACCTGACAAGTGAAAGCCCCCTTTTCACGTTACAATCATTGTATTCATTTTCCTATCCAGAAATCAGAGTTTTATTTTTCCCTTCAGTGGATGAAGTCTCAGCTTGGATGTTCTGTCATAGAAATGCAATATTAATAACTTCTGGAAAGACGCTTTCTCCCTAGAACTTTTTGAGCCACAAACGCAACCTTTGTGGGCCAAAATCATGCTGTCTTATTATGCCCTGTTACCAGAATTCAACTGGTCAAGATTGTCCCACTCTGCTCTGCACTGGTGTGGCCTCACCTTGAGTACTCTGTGCAGTTCTGGGCACCACAATATAAAACAAAGATATAAAACTGTTTGAGAGAATCCAAAGGAGGGCCACGAGGATGGTGCAGGCTCTGGAGGGGAAGCCATATGAGGATCTGTTGAGATCACTTGGTGTGTGTTCATTCTGGAGAAGAGGAGACTGAGGGGAGACCTCACTGCAGTTACACCTTCCTTGTGAGGGGGAAGAGGAGGGGCAGGGACTGATCTCTTCTCTGTGGTGATGAGTGACAGAACCCAAGGGAATGGCATGAATGTGTTAGGGGAGGTTTAGGTTGGATATTAGAAAGAGGTTCTTCACCCAGAGAGTGGTTGAGCACTGGAACAGGGTCTCCAAGGCAGTGGTCACAGCATGAAGCCTGTCTGAGTTCAAGAAGCATTTGGACAACACTCTCAGGCACGTGGTGTGACTCTTGGGATTGTCCTGTGCAGGGCCAGGAGTTGCACTCCGTGATCTTTCTGAGTTCCTTCCAACTCAGGATATTCTATAGTTGTGTTTCTCTGATTAGCTTTCCGTACCTTATTCTATTTACCTGAGCACTCATCTAAACAGTGGGAACAAATAGCTAACACACTGAAGGATACCTGGTAGAAATAACATTCACCTCCTTCTAATAAGCAGCAAATGTTATTGGAAGAAAATTAAAGCCTGAAGCACCCTTGGTTTGGTTGTTGCTGTTTTGAACGATTTTTGAATCTCCACTAACACTGGAAGACTTCTCAGAGGAACGATAGCCTAAATTAGAATTTCTATTTCACATGAAATATTGGGAAAGGAGAGGAAGGGTTGTATTAGCTATTTCACTAGAACCAGCTCTCAGGGTCTGTATCCCAGCCTGCAGCAGAAATGTCAAGAGGAGCAGCTGCTACGGCACACGAGCCAGCAGAACATTTCCATCCCTGAACAAGGCGAAGGGGGGTGGGGGAAGCTGAGTGAATTGCATAAGATGTGAACATTGTCAAGTAGTGATGAAGGACTCTGTGTCTGTAGAGATTGAGCTGAACCCTTTGTCTGTCCATTTCCAGAGATTAAGGGTCGTTTTCTCTGTGAAACGTGCAGACCTTTGCTAGTGTAAACGTGCCATTGCTTTTGGGCCTTATTGCAATTTCAGCTGAGTACACTGTCCACCTCTGCCCTTTGTAATACCAGTTATTATCGGCAGAGCTTTTTCTTACCTTTTTATCTTCACTAGATGCCAAATAAGGAAGCCTCTTGCCCTATTATGCTACTTAGTGTTACCAAACAACTCTTGCCAGCATAAAAGTAGAGCAAATGAACTGAAAAGAACAAAGAGGACTGTCTTTCATGGGCCATTTCTTACACTTGAGTTTCACAACTGCTCCCTGACTAGGTGGGCCATCAGCAGTGTCATTAGGATTTATCATTTCTGTCATATATTTCTTTGCCTGGATGAAGGCAGAATCCAGGTCTTCCTGGGAACAATTTTTCCTAGTATTTCTCCAAATATTGCTTAACACTAACACATTGTACTCGTAAAGTATGTGAAAGGGCTGGGTTGTTGCTATGTCTTTTTAGTTGATGTCAGCATGTTGGACTGGTGTCTCACTGTAAAGCTGTCATGGTAATGTGCCAGGTTTTGGAAAAAAAAAAAAAAAGAAGAAAAACATTGGCACTTAAAAAGTCATGCAAAGCATATAGCAAACTATGGAGCATATTCACTGCCAGTACATATTTTGTTTCATCCCAATGTCATTCCCCCAGACTTGTAGAAGTATTTGTTAATAAACATCACCCAAAGGAGATAAAGGAGAGCAGTATGTGCTTTGGGTATATTCACATACTTCCATGTGACTGAGCTACAGTTTTTTTGACAAGCTAGTTTGAGGGTACACCTCTTCTTTTGGCTGGCTTAAGAGGTCACTGTCTGTAACTCCTGGTTACCCACCCCATCTTCTCTAGCCAGCTACTCAGTTTGCTGAGTTGGTTGTCTGGGCACTTCATAACCTCTTTGGGATCTGATGAGGCTTGTCTCTTTGGTGGGAGAGCTTGGCAGCACCGTGTTAGGAGACGGAAGGGAACAGTGGATGCCAGCGGGGAGGCTGTGTCAGAGCTGGGGCTGGTAATTTTGTCCTTCAGCTCAGCAGTGGAAGTAAGAGGTGGCACAGGCATAGTCTTCCTTCTGATCTGAGCCACACTCGGCTCCTAGACCATTGCAGTTGAGAGGAACATTACTAGAGAGTTATAATTGTCATGGCATAAAGCTGTAGTCATAGCTTTTTACCAGAGCTCAGGCTAGTTTGTGGTGACTTGGTCACAATCAGGAGACTTCACTTACTGGTTTTTGTTTCCTATTAGGTCTTGACCAACTTTCTAAGTATATTGACCCCTTTCTACTCCATTTTTATTAAACATCCTTACTGGGCTGCTAGGAATCCAGTGTTACCCATTCAAATGTGCAAGAACAGCATCGTGTAGGAGCTTCTCATTTTACAGAGTGAATTTGCTTAGACTAAAGGTTCTTATCACAATTCTGACTTGTTGTACAGTGTCCAACATCACAGTGAGCCTCTTTGCAGCATGTGGCTATCACTCTGTGTAAAGTCCCCGTAATTCATGGTTGGGTGACTGTAGAAGGCTTCTATTTTTTATCTAACCTGGAAACACCTGTAATTTATCTTCTCTGAATAATAGATGAATTGATTTATATTCTGTACAAATATGAAACTGGGAGGGCCAGCTGGGCTCTGTGACTCTAGTTCCACACAGACTTGGGCAACCAAGTGATAGACATTTATGGTCCAGAAAGGTCCAGAGAGCATTTGCTTTTCCTATGTGTTATCTACCTTTTGCATACATCGAATTGTTTGTTACTGTAAAATGACTACCTAAATAGGTATTAAGGCTTAGAAATTACAATCATTTAGCCTGACTTCCTCGTAATGCTCATACTAATGCTCATTCCTG
This sequence comes from Formicarius rufipectus, assembly GCA_013399695.1. NCBI lineage: Eukaryota > Metazoa > Chordata > Aves > Passeriformes > Formicariidae > Formicarius > Formicarius rufipectus. The sequence continues at coordinate 930,174 of VXAU01001358.1, forward strand.
CAATAGAGGATATTAATCTTTGCTATTAATATTGTCTATTAAAGCCATAATCCAGATTGGTCCATTTGCAGTCCTTATTAAATAAGGACCCCTGCTGGTCCTTAATAGATAGATGAAGGACCAGAGTGAAGTTCCTTGTTACTTAAATGAAACCCGTGTTTAGCAAAGCTGTTAAATCACAGCTAAAGGCAGACATCTTGATGAATAAATCAGCATTCATGAATAAATAATTGATATGAGTGCTAAAATGGGATTCTCGTTTTCATGTTCTTGGCCAAAAATTGAGACAGTCTGTGTGAGTGGCAGTAGTGGCTCTTGTGGTGAGACAAGTAAGGTCATGTTTCCAAAGGAGTAGATACAATTCTGGTAGGACCAACAGAAGCATCTCAGACTGTTGGAGGCTTCAGTTCCATAAGTTTCAATGGTTTCGATGAGTTAAGGAGCTGGAATGAGCCTAACTAGCACATTTCCCATAGGACTTCAAATAACGTGAGTCAGTCCTGCTCTGAGACACACTTGCACTTTGATCTACCAGTTAAAGGCTCAGTGTCCCATTAACAGTTCGTTGAAGACAGCTGACTTCCCCTGTAATTGTCGTGGTTATTCACACCAGTGGAGCTTTCATCAGCCAGCCGCTTCCTGGGGACAATTATTTCCTATTTTGCATTACCAGCCTTAAGTAGGTTATTAGTCTTGCAGCATTTTTGTGTACAAGGACTTGAAAAGTTTCAAGAAGAGCAATGCTTATGGATGAATCTTTGTGATTTTGTGAGTGCAGTGGCTGTATCCAGCCTCAGAGAGAGAAAGGAGGAATCGCATCCAGGGCTCGTCTCGCATAGAGCCAGCTCTGGTATTTTTTTTTCGTCTCCTAAGTGCTACGCAGGACCCATAAGAACCATTCCAGCGTGCCATCTTGTTTTGCTAAATATTTAAAATACCTGTGGTTATGGGGAAATGCCAGTTCTGAAATCTGCCACTTTAATAATACAAGCGGTTTTTCAGATGCTGGGGATAAGGATGCAGCTGCTCCAAGAGCCCAAAGTGCTGGTATTCTTAAGAACTGCAGCCAGGCACTTACAATGCCCTTGTGTCTTAAAGCCACAGCAAAGGGCAGGAGCCGGTGCCACCCGGGAATCAAAGGCTGCCCTTCATGCCTGCACGAAGTGGGCAGGCAGAGCCTCTGGAACACTCCTTGTACCCAAACAAGGCTCAGATGAGACTAAAGTGGTGCCAAGCTCTTGTTGTGGTTGGTTTTCTCCCTCTCACCTCGTGCAATGCTTTTGATAAACATCAGTGTTGGTTGCTGTGTGTGAAGGGCCAGCACGTGGCATAACATACGATCATCTGCAAAGACGCAGAGCTAGTACACTTGCAGAGGGAAAAAGCAGGATGGTGTCTTATTACAGGCCATTTTGGGGTTATGTCTCCAGTTACATGAGCTCTTCGTCTAGCATAAATCAACCCAACTCCATCTAACTCAGTGGAGCTACACTGATTTACACATGCTGGAGCTCTGCTTCGGATTTCTCCAGTATGAAGCTATTCCCTCTCTAATTTCACTGGCTCATAACTTCAAGAATTTACAAAACCAGCTAGCAGATATTTGCATATTATAAAACCAACAGGTATGTCCTGGAAGTAGATGTTCCTGGAGTCCTGGGGCACACATTGCCCAAGCATGTAGCAAGGTAATTGCATGAGGCATATAAAAACCCCTTGCTATCCTCAGACTGTGAAATACATTAAACAGCTCTCATGGTGTCTTGCCGTGTAAAAGAAGCAGGTAGATAGCATCAATCTCATAGAGAAGAGAAGTTACATCAAATTTATAAGGAAATTTCTAAAAATCCAGTGTTTAGACATGGAAAGCTAAGAATTTGTATCCTGACCCAGAGTTCTGAAGTAAGCAGTGACCTTCCTCCATGGCCTCCATCATCCTACAGCCTCTTCCTCTTCATAGCCATTTCAGCAGCAGACTTTCCCGTGACAGCTTCTGCTTTCCCCACCTAATCTTGTTTCTTGCCAAGTGTCCCTGTTTTATTTTGGGCATGAAGCACCTCACAGGGATAGAACCTATTATTTGGTAGTCACAGCATGTATCTAGGACACATTTGTTCTTACTCTCCTAAAAGACAAAATTATGCCTGGGATTCCCACATTGTGGATGAAGCTTCATGCTGTAAAAGGGGTGGGAAAGCAGGGTAAGAGTAAATTGTTCTGCTTATTTCACATTTCTGGGGGGAATGGATTGGCTATGTGTGTGGTAAGAACACTTCCTAGGGGAGGTTTAGCAGATGTCCTGGGCAGAGAAGCCCCTAATTTTGGACCTTGTAAGCCCTTCTGTACTTAGCTATGTGGCACCATGAAAACTGTACTGTACAGAGTAGCTCACTGGGTTCCTAACAGAGTTGGCTGGGTGATGCTTGGGGCTTGTGGAGTTTCACTGCTTTTTGCACACAGCAGTTCCCCAGGCAGGGTTTTGAGAATCCCAACCAGTCCATGGTGAGACCTGGCTTACCTGGTACCCAAACTGGTGGCACACAGGTCTGTGCTAAAATCTGAGCAGAAGCAATGGGTAAAAGGACATTCTGTGCCATAAATATTTTTCACTGCTGAGCTCAGTCTTTCCTAAGGATGCTGTCCTATGGATCTTCACATCCAAGCTATGCTCTGCCGGTAGATCAGCTCAATCCCACAGTGTGGGCAGCATTTAGGCAGAAGTGTATGCTGGATCATCTGTGGCTTTGCTCTTTCAGCACAGAAGTGCCTAAATATTGAAACCAAGGCATCTGCACAGGAAATTTGGTGGCACAGGTGCTGCATGGGGAGCCCAGGGGCCAGTGTACAGGTGTCTTCTTCTATATATCCTCAGCCATGGGTTTGCTGTAGGTGACACTAAAATACACATGAATGTGGCACCAGTGGAAGACGTTTGGTTTGATCATGCTCTATTCCCAAGTGATGCTAAAACTGCCTTTAGGTTTGCCAGGTCCTTTTAGCTTAGAGGCCTCTGCCAGCTGTGCAAGGCTCAGCAAGGTCGGTACAAACCTTTTTCAACCTTGAGAAGCCAACTTTACTGGAGCAGTCTCATGGAGTCTGTATTATCTACAAATGCTCCTGGTCAGCATTTTACATTATTTCTTTCTCTTGTCTATCTGAGCTGGAAATGCTGTTGTCTTGAAGTTTCATAGAGAATTTTTTATTACTTACTTCTGTTGCTACTGGACTTTAAAGTTGTGATTCATGTTTTTTGCTCATTCATTTATCACCCTGAAGTTTTCTGCTCATGTATGTGTCCCCTTCATGGCACCTCTATCTCTGACCTACAGGTCAGACATTCTGGCTTCTCATAGGCCAGATTTCAAGGGGTTTATAAAACCTGGCAAAAGCTGAAGGAGAGCAGGACAAAAGATATATTGAAATCTATGCAGTCCCACAAAAAAGCATCGATATTTTGGAGTGGAGTTCCAAAGGAGGACCACGCTCAACCAAAAATTCTTGCAGCAAATGCTGTTGTTCTCAGAAAACAAAAATTGAGAAAAATCTCCCTGCTTTTATTGATATACACACATGGCTGGTTCCTCAGTGATTGATAACAGCAAATAGTGAGGTTGCAGAATGGCATTTATTTAACAGAAAAGTAGACTAAAGTGGAATTTGGTATAACTTGAATCACCTAAGCAAAACTTCCTCTGACTCAGCTCAGAGGCTGAAGTGCTGGAGGAGCACAGGGTGCTGTGCATGGCAGATGATACGCTGTGCTCAGGTAGTCTTGCTGCCCTGAACATTTTCATGAGCACACATCCACAGCTGATTTCAGAATCTACTGACTGAATAGACTTTTCTTTGAAGTGTTTAAAAACTTTTGTTTTTAAACATATTCTAACATTTTATCATATTCTAGTCAAAACTGTGCTTTTATAAAACATTTCAAAGGCTTTTCTTCCAAGATTTCCATTGACTGCAGCAGCCTTTGGCACAGACTCTAACTGTACAAAGCCCAGGACTATAAATATAGATTCCCAAGGACTTGACTGGAGGGAGTGACAGATGTGTAGCTTGACTCCACGATCTATCAGGGCAACATTTTCCAGAAGCAAAAAATGAGAATCAGCTGTGTTAAATTTATCCTCACTTGGACTTCTTTGGTACGTGCAGGAGGAAATCGCTGGGGAGCACATGACTTTTTAATCTGCCAGTAGTGTAAAGTTTGTGCTCTGTCTTTGAGGCAGTGCTGTTTATTACATTCCTTGGGTAAATTTTACCTCTGGTGCAAAATATATAAAATGTCTTCACAAGGTAGAAGGGAGGATCCATAGCATATGGTGAATAACTGCCTCCTCAGTGCCTGCTGTTGCTGCACGCTCTTAATGGCACAGTTTAGGTCTCGGATCCATATGGCCAATCCTGCTGTCTGTTATACACACTCCCCAAGGACCTGATCTGGACCCCAGAAAAAACCTCCTCTTGGCCTCAGTGGCTTTCAAACCAGGCTGAAGTGTATTGATCTCCCACTGATGCTGCACTGCCTACCAGAGACCTTCTTGCTCTTGGGGCTGGAGAGGAATCTTTTGTTTGATTTGGCTAACAGCTTGAGAACAGGGTTACATTTTTTCCTTTGTTTCTGGTGACCTTTGGGGCTGGAAGCATGTTTTGGATGTGAGCTCTTGGGCAGCAGAATGCTGTGTTTGCTCCTGCCGTGGCAGGGACGGAAACGTATGTTTAGAGGGAAGTTCTGATTAGGATCATCAAAGTGTTTCCTTTCTTCAGTTCAAGCAGACCTGCACAATGCAAGCTCTGCAAGCCAAAAAAGCATGATTCAATGCTTTAATGATTATGAGAGGTGATGGGGATGGAATGCAATCACTCATTTTTCAAGGCATAATGGGAGGGAGATGCTCTGTACCAGCCTTGCTGGCATAACCTTTCTTTCAGCACCCACCATGCCCTTCATCAGAGATGGGGTACAAGGATGGATGGGACCTTGGCTTGACCCAGAACTGATGCACTGCTGCTTTTGTCAGTGGTTTGCTGCAATGAGTACTGGAGGCAGTTTGAGCTGATTGGCTGGAGTGCAGGGCTGAGTAATTCATGCATTCACAGCACAGGTTAGCAGAAAGGCCCTGGGCAAATCCTGCAATTGCACCTCCTCTCATTTTTCCCATCTGTCAGAGGGAATAATAACACTGAGCCTGCCTGCCTTGTAAAGGTACCCTTGCAGGGCCTGAGTCATTTGGGAGTGGGACAAGGTCTGTGTGGTGCCACTGGTCCCAGCACAGTTGTCTGGTGGTTACTGAGAGGAGACCATAGACAGCTGATGGTAAACAGCTTTGAAGACGCAAAGAGCCAGTGCTGACATTAAATCACAGGGGTTGACACACCTTTACAAAACCTGTATTTCGGTGTTTCCTGATGAGCAAGGGAAAGCCTTTCTGGAGGGTCCAAGCTCAATTCCCTACTCCCCCATCCCCAAACCAGCTCCTTTCTCCTGTGCTTGTGGGAAGGGGAGGCTGGAGGCTCGCAGTGACCGGCTGGCTGGGGGCTGTTCCCCCAGCAGGGAGTACTCATCTGGCAGCCTGCTGACAGTTTGGAGCTAGAGGACTGTCCCCCTGGGACCACGGCCAGATGGCTGGGATTAGAGTACCCCTCTGGAGGTTTTAGCCCCTGCTGGGGTGATGGAGCGAGCTGGGCCTGGAGCTGAGCAGGACAAAAGATGTTTTCCACTGGTTTAGCTGGGAGGGCTTCAGGACAGGAGGGAACTGTCACCCACTGTGTTCTTGAGATGATTAGATAGGCTGAGATAAGGGAATAGCTGCACGGGCAGAGAGAGGAGCGTTGGTGCTGGGTGCTGTGGGAATAGCAAGTTGGAACTACGCCGTGTGTAAAGGTTATTCTTCTGTCAATGATGATTGGCCCTGGAACGTGTCACAGCGAAGCCATTATTAAAAGGACTGGAGGTTCATTTACCGAATGCAGGGGTGCTCTAATGCGAAGGCACGTGCTGAGATACCTCCTCCACTGCCCTCCTCTGGGCTGCTATTCGTGATTTTACATGGAGGGAGAATTTACTGTGCTGCTCTCCACTGCTATGCTGAAAGGTTGCTGGACTTCTGTGAGAGGAAGGCGATGGAGCTGCCTGCATGGCCCTTGTCCCTGCCTCTCCCCAGCTTTGGCCTTGCTGGCTCTGGGCTCCAGTGTGGGTTTATTACTCCTATACTCAAAGGCCACACTCCACAACGGATGGTCTCTCTTATTATGAAGCCTGCAGACATACTCTCTGAAGAGGAAGTGCTTTTTTGAAGGAAGGACTGCTTTTGTGACTGGGGCCCTGGATTGGCATTCAGAAATTGTTCTGTTACAGCACAGCTCCATAGTGTCAAGCATGCTGTTTACTTGCTGAGCTTCCTCTGCCCATCTGCTTTGGCACAGAGAGTGGGGAATGAGAAATCTGCTGTTGAAACTCTGAGCCTCCTGCACTGGGTCACAGTTTTCAGGCATATATGTGATGTGATGATGAGTATGGACCTGCTAGTGGAGGGATGAAGGGAAACTAGCAGGGGTGAAGCCTTGCCCATCCTGATGCTGCATGTGTGTTTCTGAATCCCATACCACCATCGCAGCCATCTGGTTTGTGACAGTTCAGTCACAACTACAACCACTGTGTTGGGGACTAGGAAGTTTCTGGACAGAGAGAAAGAAGATGGACTTAAGGAAAATGTCACAGCTCTTGGCAAAAAACCCTGACCTTTTATAGACAGTGTTGATGTGGTGAGTGAAGAAATTGCTTCACTGGACAAATATGAGTTTAAGGGAGGGGTTTAGGAGGACTGTCAGAAGGAACCTTATACAGAGGAGAAAAAGAGGGCTCCCAGATGCAAAAGGCACAAAGAAGAAAGAGGGACAATGAAGGGGTATAGCTGCTGGGTGAAAGGTTTTGCAGGGTAAGAAAAGCTTGAGGCTCTGGGAATGCGAAAGAGTTGAAGAGTACAGCTCACTCCCCTTTGGTCTTGTTCAGACCCCACTGTAGTGCCTCATACACTCTGGGTATCAGTGTGCCAAAGGCTTGCAGCTACTCAGTAAAAATAAGTGCTGCACAAATGTAGGATCATTATTCACTCAGCAAGTTGACTTGTTTAAATTTCTGTGAGGAGAGCGAGTATATTATAGTATTGTTATCCTCTGCAGAGAGTTGTTCGTGTTTAATTATAGTTCGTGAGAAATACAGACTCTTCCAATGTGTCGTCTGTTCAAACAGATATATACATCTTAGGGAAAAATATAATTGTGCCATTATACTATTCTTGTAAAGTGCTGGAACAAAGCACATGTGCACGTCTCCTCATATCCAGCAATAAAATAAACACAGATGACTAAACATAGAAATGTATCCTACAAATGTGTGTAGCAGCTAACCGTGAGTCAACGGGGCTGATCTGTGCAAATCCCTCAGGTATCTGTACGTAAATAGATATCCCCACACCCCACGGGGGACATTCTTGGGAAAGGGAATGTCTAGTATTTCCTGATTTGCTTCCTCGGTCTTCAGAATCACTATTCTTGCGTTTGGCAGTAGACAATTTAGGGATAAACCAGGAGCCAAAAACTCAATGTGATTGAGGGGGGCGGTCTTCCTGCCCACTGTGGATGTTATTCACATCACCTCCCTCCTGACTGCTGAGAACTGCAGAAAATGAAGTGTTGCCATCATCCTTTGTCCTGCAGGCAGCAATTTTCTGCCTGCCTGTGGGAAATAATCCTCTTTTAATTTAATTATTCATTTTTCAATTATTTAATGCAGTACTCGGGGATACCAGCAAGGCTTCTGGTTAGTTTTCAAACTGCTGCCACCTCAGATGGTAGGGCACTGGGATCCAGCTCCCTGGGAGAAGGGATTCGTTGTGCTTGAGCCTCTGCTTTCATTAGGAGGGGTACACTGTCTCCTTTCTCTGGCACATCCCCCGGGAAGTTTCCATGTGTTCTGCCAATCTGCTTAGGTCCCACGGATACTTGATCCTGCCTGGCCAAAGTCAATGGCTCTGGATGAGGGCAGCTGAATGGGACACCATCAGGAATCCATCGGTGTTTCTTTTCCTTGGAGAGCCCCATGAGCACCCTCCCTGCTGCCAGGGACTGTGCTGTGCTTTAACATTTTCTGCTGTAGGAAAAGCAAATGCTGGCCCTCTGTGGTGGCACTTTACATTGCTCTGTGTTGGTCCAAGGATCACTTCTCATGTTGCTTGTGCCTTCACCAAGACTGATTTTTCCACTCTGAGCTGTATCCATGTTAGTTCCTGAGTGGCATCAGCACTGACTTGGGGGGCAGGGGTCAGTTCTAAAAGATTAGTGCATCAAATATAAAAGATGTTCACAGAGTATTGAGTGGGAAGAAGTTTAAAAGAAAAGAGGTCAGTTCTGCTGTCACTTGTGCAGTTTTTGATAGATGTAACTCCATTAATTTCTGTGCAGCTAATTTTGTTTCATGCCAGCATAAGTGAGAGCAGACTCAGGCCTTCCTCCCATAGCAGCTAAAGTGAAAAACACTTCTATTTTTAAAGCTGAAAGCATTTCTTTCTTTTATTTATCTTGTGTCACTTTGCTGGCAGTGATGGTGAAAGTGGCACAGAAAAAATTAAATGAACTATTCATGGGCACTGCTTATGGCCCTAATGCTTGCCCATCCTGACAGCCACCAGGCATTGCTGGGGCAGCAGAACCAAGGAAGCCTTGCTTCCTGGGCAAACACAAAGCTGATGGTGTTCACCTCTTCCACCCTAAAGCTGCTAAAAGGGTCTCTTTGTTCTTTATGGATGTGTGTTTTCACACTACCTCTGTATGCTTAACATCTCTAAGCTCTCTAGACCTCTGTAAAATTCTATTTCCCCAGTAAATGCAACTTAAAAAGAGGGCACGTGTTCAGGGGGACAGTCTGCAGGATAAATCCATGTAGGTGACCCTACATCCTCAGAGGTGATGGTGGACTCTTTCTTGGTGAATTTGCTGGCTTTTTGGGATACGGGATTATACTTCTTCTGCTCTATGCTGTAGTAAGTCCATTGGTCTGGTGTCTCACAGAGACATTTTGTTCCCTCTGCAGGAAGACATTTCCCTCCAGCTAGGAAACTTATTCCCTGTAAAATTGAACAGGAGAATAAGATTTCCAGAGAGAGCCTGCAACTGTAATAAAGGATTATTGCCAATTTCTTTGTCTGTGTGCACAGAGCTTGGCACTCAGGTAGCCAATTTTGTGTGTCCAGAACTCCACAACTGGGTGTACACAAATGTCAGGGTGTAAGGCTCCCACCCAGCAATGACTGGAGGTTTCAGGGATGCTCATTTCCAGCAGAAGATTTCCTCAGGGGTCCTGTGAGGATCTGCCACACAAATGAAGCAGGTCAGTGCTACAATCTTAACCTCAGACCACTGTGTTTTGACCCAAATTTCCTGAGAGGCTGGTGGCCAAACAGCTCATCTCTGCAAGGCAGAGTGAGGGGCGCTTCTTTGTCTCCTTCACAGAGGGGTTGTTGTGCTGATTGCATTAAAGATTACAACAAGCTCCAAGTGCGAGGGGAGCCATATGACTACCATGGCTGGGATAAATATAAAATACTATAATTTAAAGGCCCTTGTCTTTCAGTTGCTAATGGCTTAATTAAACAATAACATCTAACAGATGTGCCTTTTCTCCTCCAGTAATTTACTCCATCTGTGTCAACATAACTAGGCCCAAATTAGTGCATCAAAATGTAGATGTTAATGTCTTATTTCAGTTTTTATGTATCAATGTACATTTACATATATATTGTTTCATCTTTTGATGAGATGATTACCTCCTTAGAAGGAGGTATCGCACACTATGGAGTTTGAAGAGCCTCTCTTAGTTGTAGAGTAAGGACAAAAAAGCAAAAATCCAAAGATAAATGATAGAGAGATGCTTTGAAATTAAGAGAAAATGAGACACATTTATATTAAGGGGGTTACATATTGAGCATCAGGATCTGTGATTCCATGCTCCTTAGGATAATGAACACTTTGTGACCCTTTGATTCTGAAACAGTTTTTCTCCTAACTTCACATAATGAGAAAAAGAAGCTTGCCTTGCTGCATGTGAAAGCAGATGACCATCTGAATTCATGGAGGATGTGCTGGGGGAAAGGATAACCTAGACAGATCTACACAGAGCTTTGCTGTTTTATGAAACAACTTTAATAGCACTGGAGATTAATATATCTGACTTGATTGTTGTTATTATTACTTTAAAACACCTTTACTTGTGTTAAGTGCTTTCTCCAAGGTGCTTGGGAGTCGCTGAAGACCCTGTGGGCTGTGACCATGGAGCTTGCAAACCCGGCTGTGAGGTGGATGCTACATGTGGAAGCAGTCGCACTGCTGGGGCAGCACGGCTGAAGGCAAGGAGTGCAGTAATCCCGGTTGGATCCGTGCTGCCCTGCTTCCCAAACCATACTGCCTCCTGCAAGCTGCAGTCTCAGCCTGCCAGTGGTCAGCGTGGGATGGGATGCTGCAGGGCACTGGGCAGAGGCTGTGACCTCCTGCACGGGTGTGTGACAGGTCCCACCACCGGGTACTCCCAGCCACGCTGTTCCCTGGGAAGTCTGCAGGATGTCCCAGAGCCAGCTGAGTGTACTGCAGGGCTGATGAGCAAGCACAGCGTGTTCCTGGCTGCTCCTGAGACTGGTCTTACAAGCTATGCAGACTCCTCCACTGGATCCAGCTGGGTGATGCCTGGGCAGGAACACTCACAGGTCCAGATCCTTTGTTTCCTTACAGTGTGAACAGCTTATTTTTAATGCTTTTGCTATGAATTCTTATGAACTGACTGGGTTCCTTGACTTTCCCCTAATTTAATTTGGACTAATTTAATTTTAATCAGTCTGTCTTCTCAGCATCCTATTAACCTTCCAATGAACTCTTCCTGTAAAAGGTTTGGTGAAGGAGGCTACCTACAGCTGTTAAAATATTAGTCTGCTCTTTGGGCTGCAAAGCATTAGACAGCAAAAAATTTTGGCGCAGCACACGGTCAGAGGGGACAGTGGGTGATGATGATCCAACCTTGTTCTCACTGCAGACCCCAGGAAAACTGATGGAGTGCCTCCCAAGATCCATATGGCCCAGTTCACACCAACAGTGTGGAAAGCTGTGTCAGCCATGAAACTACAAGCTCCTGGCTTGAGAGAAGCAGGTTGGATGATTCTGCCCTTGCCAAGGGGGCTTTGCAGACCCAGAGAAACAGGTATGCATAACCTGCACATATCAGGCTTGGAGTTTTATCTGCCTGGGTTTCACTCCTGTTATACTGCCACCTGCTTAAGAATTCCTTAGACTCCTAGTCAAATTCAATTATGTATATATATAATAGATTGTACTCAGTGTTAACACCTGCCTAAGTAAGTTTTGCTGGCAATCAAAATGAAATAGTCACAGCATTTTCTCAGAGAAGGAGAACCGAACTATGCCAAGGTGGCAGCAAGACTCTCTTCCAAGCCAACTCCCAGTTTAAATTTTATTCATATTAGGCAAGACAATAAGTTTAGCTAAGAAAGGTCTGGGGAAAATGTGATTGTTTTTTATTTTTTGTGATCTGTGAGTAATTCCTCACTCATCACCGGGAAGAGAGCAAGGTATTTCACCTGGAGGTCCTCAACATCACTGAAGTCAAGTGTTGTAGCCTTTTCCCTGTTTTGACATGGGAAAAGTCCTCAATGGCTGCATCCAAGTTTTGTCTGGTAAGGACTGACATGGTGGTCACTTCAATTATTCAGAGTCTATTTCATCTCTTTAAAAATAGGTACCCAATGAACGTGTCCATCAGCTATTAAAAGAATAGATATTTCTGAAAATCAGTGGGTCTCTGCCAGTGTTCTCTGGAAGACTCGTATGCCATTTGGCTTATGTAAATTTGCATTCAGCTTTGCCAGGATTTCTCTCCCAAATAAGCAGTTGATGCATTTGCCAATAGGGCTGTTGCACAGCCATGAACAAGAGGAAAAGGGCTTTGGATTATCACAGATAGGATGGAGAGTCCTTTATGAAACAGCCTTTTTACTAGGATGCAATCTGCCATCTGAAGTGGGGCATGGAGAGATGGGTGACTGATGGGTGACAGAGCCATAGCTCGATGCATTTGGCTGTGGAGACATCAGCACAGGGCCCAGGAGCTGGTGGGTTGTCCCCATGGGGCTCTGCAGGGAACCCTCAGCCTGAGCCTCCACTTAGCAGGACCAGGATACACTGTGTGAGGAAGGCAGCCCCTGCATGAGATGTGCAAGGCTTGTCCCACACCCGTGTTTAAGCCAGGGCTTAAACACCCAGCTGCAGGCACCTGCCTATACCACAAGTCCAGCCTTAATCTCAAAAGCAAAGTCTTCCTCTGCTTACTAAGGATAGTCGGCTCTGATCCTGCTAACACCCGGGGCTCTGACAGATGGGGTCTGGCAGCATTAGTGGTGGGGCTCAGGCTGTCATAAGGCCCCTGTTTCCCCATGTCAGAATGTTCCTGAGCTTGAGCAGGAAGGTCCTTACCCTACAGCTGGTAGCGCTGTCGTAATCTGCCACTCGTAATGAGTCACTCCAGGCTCAAGCAATGCTTTACCCAAAAGTGGGCATTTTCAGAACATAGGCATGGAGAAGGCAGTGAAGGTATTGAATGAGAACAACCACCCCTTTTGCTAATGACTCCTCTAATACCTACTCCCTGGTTTTGTGATTTCTGTGCTTGTTTGTGTGAAGTGATCTCCAACAGGAATCAACTGGCACCATGCTGCTCTTGAAGGATTAAAGTTCAGTCAAGAACAGGACACTGGTAGACCATCATCACAAAGTCAACCCCTCAGAAATTAGGAGCTATTGAAAAGGACACAGCTTGCTCAGCTTCAGTTGAACAGCATCTACAATACACAGCCTTTAATTACTAACACAATTGAGTGCACGTTCACCCAAATCTAATTTTTCTATGGGACTCTTGCCATCATGGGTGCATAGGATAGAAATCCAAACTAGCCATTATGGAATATAGTATTTTCCATTTCCCCATCTTGTCTCTCCCTTATCTTTCAGTTCAGTTTCATTCTTTTCTGCCCGAGCAGTCCTAATTCTCATTCAGTTTCTCATCAGTTTTCCCTCCAACACTGCCTGCCTGCCACCTGCAACCTCCCCAGTCACTCCGAGTGTTTGTGACTGTGACAAGCTTTCTCAGCTCCCTTGGGGATCAGGTGTGCCCACGTTAATCTGCTCCAGTCTGATTAATCCCCCTGGCTAAACCCAATTACTTGGTGTCTCTTCTTTCACTCACCATTCTGCATCATCCACTGCCTGTGTGGCCTGTGCAGGTCAGCGGGACATGCAGTGCCAGGGGAGAAACAGCCTGGAGCCTGGAGGGATGAAGGACCTCAAAGCTCAAACTCTACTTCAAAATCACCTGCCCTTAAAGCAAGCCTGTGTAAATTAAGAGTAAACAAAAAGCACTTGTTTTCTGCCTGTTTAAGTGTTCTTCACCCGAGAGGAGTCATCAAACCACCTCTTGTCATTGCTCGCCCCTCTGGTTCAGTGAGGTAAGTATTCCATGGACACAGCTCAGAGCCACTCTTACCTGTCTAGCCAGAAAACGGTGTCAGACAACAATTTCTCAGAGGCTTGTTTAAACTGTAAGCAAATGACTAATCTACTGTGATGCAAAACACTTGCTTCCTCATTGTGTCTACATGGGCAGATCCCAGACCGAGACCTTCCCTCTGTGTGAATGACAGAACCATGTAACTGGGATTATTTTGCTCATCTATGTGCTTGCCAGAGATCAGTGCGTGTGTCTTACACACAGCCTTTGTCTGAAAACAGACACAGTGGAAAGCCCTCCTTTTCCAAGCGGGAATGGGTTTGGGAGGCTGTCCACTGGCTCTGCCTTTTGTGGGATGTCCACCATCTGCTCTGTGTCCTTGTCCCTTGCTCTGAACATCCTTTTGCTCTGTGTTTGTTAGCAGGGTGAGAATAGGGAGCTCTAAAAATACTGTGCCCATGCTTTCCACCCCAGTATTCATACTGGAACCTGGGGATATCTAGATGGAGACCCCAGAGCCAGGCAGTAGCGCAGAGCAGCAAATTAGCATGAGACTCAGGGAGGATGAAATTATTGGGGAGTTCCTCTGAATCGCTGAAGTTCTTACGTGCATATGAACCGTATTCTTAACATATGGTCTTGTTTTGCAAATGCTTATACCTAGCCCAAATTTGAGAGGATTTTCACAGGAACAGCAGAAGGCACACCCCAAAGGCCTCTTGCACCTGCCAAATTTCACAACTCTGCTCCAAACCGTGGAAAAATTGAGCTCGTAAAGGTCACTGATATTTTTAGCCTTACTTCGTAAGGAAATACAGCAATGCAATCACGCTGCTGCTTGCTCCCTTTGCATTCCCTGCCATTAGGCTGGAATCACTGGCCATCCTCAGTCAGATTTGACAGAGGAATGAAAGGCCCAAAGGTACTAAGTTCCTACAAGTTTCATGAAAACAGGAGCTGAGCAAAGTAGAGATCCCAATAGCAGCAGCAACAAGAGGGAAACAGCAGGCGCTCAGCCTTTAGTGGACAACAGATTAAATATCCTTCCTCTGCTTTGGCAATAGGTTCCCTTGAGGATATAGGGATATATTTTGGGTGCAACATATGTTAGCACCTCGTAGCCTCTGGGGTCAGAGCTGATGGGCTTACAGGGAAGCGTCCATGGCTCTTTGTTGACCAAATGAGATGCAGCACCTGTCAGAGTCCCTGTAGCAATGCCTTCAGTGCAGCTTTGCAGGTGGTGTTAGGGTGAGCTCCTCTCACCCAGTGTTGCCCAGGTGCAGTCATGTATTTGGGTGTTTGTGCTAAATGAAACATCCTCTGTGATCTCTAGAACCTCAGGAATTTACTAGAATATTAGCCAATGTTTAAAACGGGAGGTCTGATATTTGAATAGCTTCATTTCAGTGTAAATATGGGCTAATTAGTTTCTCACTTTAATGACCTCTTGCATTTTATGTGGCATATAACATCCTGAGAGGACATAAAAGATGGCCCAAAATATGAGGCTATTAAGGCAAAGATTTATTTGCAACATTTAAGGGATGGTTTTGAACCTGTAAGCAAGTCCCTCAGAGGTCCCAAGTCAGCAGCAGTGCAGAGGCTCCCAAGCCAAGCGAGTGCCAATGTCCCTTGGCAGGCTGAGTGCAGGAAGCCTGCTGGGAGGCCATGTGTTGAGGGGTAAACTAACTGCATTCCTACCTCTTTGGGGTGTGCAGTGCCTTGAAACCAGGAATAAAGAGAGCACAGCAACTATGAGGAGCCTTTAGCAGAACAATAGGCAGGTCAATAAGCAGGAGGAGGAAGAACTCAGGAGACATCCAAGTGCGGAGGTGGTCCAGTCTAGCTGATGCTTATGCCTGTGGGGCTCTGCCAGGATCTCCTAGGATATTAAATTGCAAATAAGGCTCTCACTGGACTAGTTCACCTCACAGGCTGGGTGTGGGCATGGGTCACCTGCCTTGTCAATATCTTCTGGCCCTCAGATATATGGGTTTATGCTTGGCTTTGCTCAGCTGAGTATTTTTTGCTCAGGTGCAGGTCACCAGGTGATGCTGATCTGTGCTAGCCTTCCTTTGTTTCTGCTGTATGTCTCAACGTCTGTGTCACACACCATCATCATCAGTGGTGATGTTTGGTTTTCTTCTAAGATGTTATGATTAATATCTCCTGTAAGGGACACAAAATACATGATCACCAAAGTGGCTTGCATACAATGCACACAGGAGATGATTCCTATTCACTATTTATTTTAAGATGTAGATGTTAAGCAGATTGTAATTGCTTAACTTATTTTAATATTGACACATTGATTTCATGCCATTCTGGCTTTTAAGCCAGTGTCACACAGCAGCAAGTCCAAGGCTTTTTATCTCTTTCAGCAAAATTTATCATCTCATCAAAGGTATCCGGTTAGTTTGACAAAGTACATTTTATACAAACCAGTGAGAACTGGCATCATTTTTAGTGATCTCCTTTAGTGCTTAGAGCACTGTGACAGCTGTTGCATTATCTGGCCTGTATATTGGCCTCACTTTGTTAGTTTGAATCTTAACCCTGTCCTGCAATAAAACCCTGAAGCAGTTAGTGTGGGAGTCATGTCAGTTTATGTAGAAATTATCTAGATAATTTCCATTCTTGCAGTTTCCTCATTTTATTCCACTCCTAATCCAAAAGTAAATGACAAATTTTGAAATATCACCTGAAATTAAAATCCACTTTTCAAGTGTATTTTGGTTTAATTGAAATATTTTCAATAACGCAACGGATCTGGGATGTTTTGATAACATCAGAACTCTTTGCAAATCAAAGAAAATTGTGATTTTTATCAAAATCAGTACAAAGGGTATTTTGATTTGTGAAAAAAGGCAACCCTTAAGGGAAAAATGTTTCTTTGGTCAGAACAGTTTTGATTAGCTCTGTGGAGGATGAATGAGGAGAAGATACACAACGAGGCTTCCCAAACGATGTCCTACCCGAGCCTGATGCTGTATGAAGGCCTGGCATCTAGCATGGTGCCTGCTAGCTCTATGCCCAGTTTGGATGCACTAAATCCCAGCAGCAGGGAAGATCAACTTGCTGTGCATACTTTCCCAGTGAGTGACCCACAGAGCTGTGCAGCACTGGCATCTTGCAGCAGGTCTGCCCATGTACCTGGTGCTCAGAGGGAAGAGAAGGGTCCTTTTGAGGGGACTAATAATAAGTAGAAAAGGAGACGAGTCTAGGCACTCGGTGTTCCTAACAATTAGGGAAACACCAGTGTTTCTGTCCTAAGGGGAAGTGGGGAAAGCGAGTGACTCAGTTTATACCACTGTTTTTTACAGTTTCAGAAGAGAAAATCCACTTCTTCATTTGAAAAATCCCTCTCTCACTACAGAAGATTTCTGATTACTTTTTCTTGAAAGCTGCACGTATTCCACTGACTGTCTATCATATTATCCTTTGGCCTGATAATCTAGATACTCTGTCTCCTTGACAACAGACAACATCCAGAGAGGAGCACCCCTCTGCCACCAGATGCTGTGGGAATCTCGCCACCCCGGCGGGTGGGGGGCTTCAGCCTGGAGTGGGAGGGGAGGAACCTGTTAGGAGGGTGCCTGGAAGGGGAGGGAGGCACTCAGTAGCCTGCCTGTCTTCATCCCTGCTGTTCTCAGCCCCAGGTAACTCTCAAATGCCATGAACCACAACAAAATTAACTTTTCTGCTTTTCAGAAATGTAAAAACTCAGTGTGATGGAATAATTAATGCAGCTGATTAAAGGGGAAGATTACACATTAACAAAGGAAGATAAGCACCTTATTTCCGGTGTTATTGCATTTCAAACTTGAATATATTGGTTCCAAAGGTGGCTGCAGACTTATTTGCCTTTCTACATATGTAAGTACATAATATACATATGTAAGATTACAATCTCATGCCCTGCTTTAATAAGATACTTAATTGCTTTCTGGCCCCACCTCCAGCTGCCTAAATTCATTTCACAGGAAAAAGATTATTTGCTGTTGGCCTTTAGCAAGTAAATTGCCTGCCATCCTTAATCTGGGTAATAAAAGGCACTGCATCAGCTTGCCTACAGTTCTGCACGTTGCATCTGCTTCCACACAAAGTACTCCTGACAGCTATTTTCCTTGTGCCATCCCAGCAAATGGAGTGACTCCCTAATGCAAAATGTAAACCCCACAGGCTTGATGAGAGTCAGATTCCTTGTCTTCCATTGCTCTTGCCGTGACACTCAGTAAATTATTTGCATGTGACATTTGCATTACATACCACATTATAATAAATGATAAATACACAGATGCAATACTCTGATCAACTCATATATTGGCATATATGCACACTTGCACACAAAAGCACCCACGTACACACCTGTACATCCACACATCTACAATCACAGAAACCATGGCTGTGGTTCACACTGTTCATGCCAATAGGTTTTTCCACCAATGTATCATACATCAGGATAAAAACTGAGCTGGAAAGGGTAAAAGACACTTCAGAGAGAATGAGAGACCACCGTTGAGGTTGGATTTTTCCAAGAAGGAGTCGCTGATGTGATATTCTTCATTACAGGAGAGCACCAGGAGGCAGGACTGACCAAGGACAGGGGAACATGCAGCCCTTCACTCTTACTGCTTTCCCATGGGGGACTGTGGGGATGTAAGGGGCCTGTGGTGGTACAAACATGGCCAGGCAATTCCCAGAACATCACATGTGAGGCTGCAAAGAGTAGAAGCATGTTCCATCCTTTAAAAGTAATCCAGTAAGAGGAAGGGTCTCTTGAAGGGTAATCTCCTTGAGGTACATGCTGTACATCTGTGCTTAAGCATTTAGGTGTCTGGGACTGTCTTTGGTGGAAGAACACATGGCATTAAAAGCTTCCAGACTGCATTTTCTTTTTCTAATTTTTTTCATATATATATCAGGAGGAAGAGGAAGGATGTGACATTTTGTCTCTGATAAATATCAGTCCCATTCCACATTCAAGTTGCCAGAAAATAAGAACAATGGCAGCAAATGTCAGTGCAAGGTTTGCCATAGCCTCCTTTTGTACTGGTTTTGTTCAGCTCCTCATCAAGCCAACAGCCAGAAAGGGCATGAAATCATGAGAGGTGGGACATGGTCAGGACTGGGACACAACCTGCAGCAAAGAAAATTGGTCAAGGTTGATCCCATATGCTGTCAGACACAGAGGGGTATGGAATAGATTGTGTATAGGTTCAGTCTTCAGTGTACCTCACAGCTGGTCCCCATTTAAATCCAGGCAGATATGAAAACATATGGGATATTGCCAGCCTGCCTGGTTTAATGATGGTAAAATACCATTCCTCACTCAAGCAGTGGGGGGGGCAGCTTCTCAAAGGCAGGAGGTAAAGGCAGTAATTAAAGTAAATTGTAATACACTGATGAGCTCAGGAACAGCAAGACAAGAGGGGAGGTGGGTGCCCAGCAGGGGCACTTCTGCTCCTCATGAGAGGGAAGAGATGCATCCCACCTCTCTCCAGCCTGCTTTATCTGCCCAGAAGAAGTATCCTTTCCCCGGGTGAAGAGATTTCCTCTGTGGCTGTTCCTGAGCCTCTGCCTGGTACAAGTTCTGTGTTTGCTTTCTGGGTGCTGCAGGGCAATACCTGAGAAACTGAGGCAGTCACACTGCTCCTTCTTCACTTGTGCTGGTCTCCAAGATGGATCAAGTGATCCCTGCTAGTACTCAGTCATGCTAGGACCTGGACTCAAACAGCCTGGAGCTGCCAGTGTACTCACAGTCACACCCAGCAGCAGCATCTCCATGGCTGAGCATGCATCAATGGGACAAGAGCAAGATTTTCCATGTGTACAAGGCAATGCTGTGCATGACACAATAACCTCAGGCAGATGATCCCAATGATGTGACCCTTCTACCTGCACCTGCACTGATTCATTGCTAGATGCCTCAGGTAGGTCAACATGACTAGTGCTTCACTGCTGGGTGGGGGAAAAAAGGAAGGCAGAAACAGGGAACAGCTTCTGTGGGAGGATGGGATGGACAGACTAGAGCGTATCAGCCTGAAAGTGAGATGGCCACAGTGCAAGGGTGAGCAAGGGGGAAAAAAACTTTAATCCCTTCTCACCAGACTCAAAGTCATACTGTAAATTTATAAGGCAGCATGTTTAAAAGAAGCAGGGGGAAATGGTGTTTCAACACTTAGTTGCCATTTGAGAGTGTTGGCACAGGATGGTGTAGGGTTCGAGAGCTTTGTCAGGGGTCAGAAAGCAGCTAGACAAATTCAAGACTCTAAAGCTCTTCAAGGGCTGCCAAACACAAGGATGTCATCTCAGGAAGGTGAAGTGGATGAGCCACTGGATGGGACTGCCCTGGGGCAGATTCATTGCTTGTCTGTGCTTTCCTTATGCCCTCCCCAGACATCTGCTCCAGCTGCTGGGCAGGGGCTGGCTGCCCAGGATGGTTGTCTTCTCTTCTCGCAGCCTGCTGTGCTGTTTTGACATTCCTGCTGAGTGAATCACCTCAGCCAGCTTTGCCTCACAGAATTAGACATGGAAAGGGTAGAAGCTGAAGGTACCTGGAGCATTCAGCCCATCAGCCCAGTGGGGAAGGTCCCCCTTGAGCTACAAGTCCCACGCTTCATGGAGGTCTGAGTGTATTTACAACCATGCTGCACATGCAGGCTGCAGGGAGTGATTGCCTGCTAAAGATACTCCAGAATATACTGTATGCTTTTCTCACAGAGCTCCTGACTTGCTCTGGTCCTGTTTTCCACACTTCAGGAGTAAGGTAGCCTGAGTTTTGCCATGGAATATTTTGCATCCTGTGAGTATCATGAGAGCAGTGATTAATGGCAGATTAAAAAAAAAGCAAACAAAACAAAACCAAAAACAAACAAACAAAAACACAAAACCCAAAAAACCCAACAAAAAAAACAAAAACCAAATAACAAACAACAACAACAAAAAACCACAAACAAACAAAAAACAAACAAACAAACAAAAACAAACAAACAAACAAAAACAAACAAAAAACCCCCAAACCAAACCAAACCAACAAAACAAAAACAAACCCAAACACCCAAACCACATTAAATGTGAATTTCAGAGTTTCTCTTATGGCCCCTTTCGATGCCATTTCATTGTGCAGCTTGATGACACTTCAAAAAACACTCTAATGAAAACTTTCTAGCATTGCCACAGCTCCCCATTCTTGCAGCTGTGGGCTGAGGAACACCAAGGCTTCAATGAACCCTTAACCTGACTAAGCTCACTGGGACAGAAAAATAGAAAATTCTGTGACTTGGTGTTCAGATCTGTTGCCTTCTAACAGCAAGGAACCTGGTTTTAATTTTGGAGGTGCAAATTAAACCATATGGGAACCAATTGTGAACAAAACCTAAACGACACAGGTAAAAGTCCTGAAAATTAAAGCGTAGGAAAGGTGAGACGAGGCAAGCTTTGCTGCATGGGAAGAGGCTGTGCAGAGCCTTTGCTGCAGAGCCCCTGGAGCCTGTTCCCTGGGGAGCCAGCTGCTCCCTGAGGGTACTTGCCTGGAGGCTGGCTGGCTTATCATGTTCCCACTGGCTCTAATTGTGCTGTGTCTTGGATTTTCCTCCTTCCTCCCCCTCCTTCTCACAAAGCGAGTCCCTCAGGACACATAAGGGGTCACGAGGAGAGGCACACTGCCTTGGCAAGCCCTCGGGGAGCCCTGCTGAGTGGAGGCAGACCAGTGAATCTCTGGATTTTATCCTTTATCTCTGCAGGTACAGCAGTCATGTCTGACCAAGGGCTGCCTGAAGCCATCATCTCAAAATCACACTGGAAAGGCAATGGTGCTGCATGGCATAACTCTTGCTCAGGACTCAGCTGTCTCCTCCAGCTGCTGTCTCCATGTCTGGGCTGGAAGATCCAGAGGCAGTGGGAGCTGCTGGAGGGGCCATGCTCTCCCCCAGCAGGCAGAGGAGGCCAAAGGGATGCTTTTATTCCCACTCCCAACCCTGCAGGGTAGGTGGGCTGGGGTGTGCCCTTCCATGGTCACAGCATCCCCTCTGCCATGCGTGTCCTTGGCTCAGACCCCTCAGGACTTCCTCCAGAAGGGGGCTGGGGGTGCTGGGCTCATTGCTGGCTTACCTGTGCTGGGTAATTGGGCCAATGTCCTCCCCAGGGCCCATGGCCAAAGGGGAGGTGAAAGGGGCCAGATTTGTCCTTACCAACCTCACTGGGCACACGGGAAGCTTGGGGGCTGCTGGCAAGGCAGCTGTGCTTGGGGCACACCAAGTAGTGCTGGGCTCCAAGCTTTGAAGGGAGGATCACCTGCACCACTTTGCACTGGGGCTCAGCTTCAACTTTATAATCTTAAAATCTAAGAAAAGCATCTTTTCCTTTGGTTTATGTTGGAGGTGGGCTCAGACTGAAGCTCTGGGTGCACGTTCCATCTCAAATTTGATATGAAATGCAAATCTGCCATTCCCAGGCTTCAGCATTTACCTGGGATGGCAGCAACATCCCGGACTCATGCATCAGTGATGCTGGGAGTGCCTGGAGCCAGATCTGGAGAGCTGCTTGATCTTGAGTCTCTTTATTTAGCTTATTCTTAATGAGAGCTGGAGTTTGCCTGTGTATGTAAATCACTCTGATTATTGTAATTTTACTACAGCACCATCTGTTTTCATGGGATTTTGTGGTCATAAAAATAGTTGTCACTATGAGTGTGTGTGTGTGTGTGTGTGTGTACGATCAGGTATCCTCAGTTCTCTGAAGGCAGCAACCCACTGCAGATGATATAATAATCCAAAAAACTCTGAATTTGGAGGCAGTGCACGTCCACAGGTAAGCAGAGAAGGTGGCAGGCCAGATTTGTTTCAAGACAATGACTGGAGTATTCCTTAAAAGGAGTATCTGTTTCCAGACACTCCTAGTTCATAAAGAAACCACCTCCTCTGATAACAGATGCTGAGGCTTTTTCTGCCCTAAAAGCTTCGTATTCAATGAATTTTAAAGTGACTAGCATAAAAGAAGGGATAGTTATTCAGTTCCCCAGTTCAGGACAGCGTCTTGGTTTTGCTCCAGCCCAGGCAAGCAGGTTTCTTATCCCCAAAATGGGCATTTGGAGCAGCAGCAGGTGACTGACAGAAACACTGGGGGCACTGAGGGCTTAGAGCATCCTGAGCAAAGCAGAGCAAGTTGTGGATTATGGAGAAAGAGCACAAAGGTCTGCTGTTGGAGACAAGTTTGAGAGGAGTGAAGGGATAAATCTGTTAAAGAGCAAGGGTTTGTATATCCAACAGAAATAACATTTCAGACCCGCAATAACACATAGCATTAAACTGAGCAGAGTGTTTGAGCTGCTAATATATCTCATCGTCATGTTTCTTCTAGGCTTGCTTTGTGCTGAAGGGATGCTGTCAAAGTGCCTGAGCCAAAACCTTCAGGTTTATAAAACAATTTTTTTTTCATTAATATTTCAATAAAATAAAATGTCCACTGCTTGTTTAAACATTGCTTGCTTATTCCCTGACTAGTATTGGGAAGAGAAACAAAGCAGGGCTCTCTGACGCAGGAGGGGCAGAGAACACCAATGACAACTGCACATCCCTGTCTCAACCAAGCACGAGCCCACCGCCTGAGTTCTGGAATGTGCTCAGATAAAAGCACACCCAGGTCTGAAGGGCAACTCAGGTGACAAGAGAAAAGGAGTTAAAGTGCTTCCATCTCCTCCACGGCTTTAGCAGAAGGTCTCACTGTTTGATAGTATTCTACATATTTCAAAATATAACTGCTCTATTGAAGAAGTTCAGGGTTATTTTAAGACATTTGGGTTTGTTTTTTTGTACCCAAAGTTCCCTCCAGGACTACAAACAGAAGACAAGCTGGAAAGCTTGCATTTTAAGTTTTCTTTGGATAGCCAGAGCTTCCTGGAGAGCTGAGGAGGGTTTGCCCCAGCCCCTGGTCGCCCAGCAGGGCTGTGGCACCAACAGCAGTGGTATTGGTTGTGCAGGCACCCCACTTTGCAGGAACTTGGCCCCAGGTTTGGAGAGGGAGCCTTGGAGCACTGCACTGCACATGCCTGCAGGGCAACCTCACCAACTAGGTTATGCTTTGAGATGGTGACATGCTGCTTTTCTCCCTCCCTGAAAGGACCAGGATGCAAACATCCTGATCTGATCTCCTGGGGGGGTTTTGCTGTTTTCTTTATGCTCCATGCTAACGCTGTGTTGGAGGTGTGGTGTCTGTCACAGGGGCTGGTGTGTATCCACTGGGGCCATGCATGCAGACTGCCATGCTCTGTGTCAGGGTGGGGGGACAGAAAGCTGTGTCTCCCATCTGCACATCTTACAGGGACCATTTACAGCCTTTTGAAGAGATTCCAAAGATTTTTGTAGTGAGGTTCAAAGTCTTTGATTTGGGTCTGGATCTCTGAAAAGCCAGGTGCTGCCTCTGGCAGGGTTTGTGAGCTCAGTGCAGAAATGGCTGGGTGAAGCTTTATAGCTGAGCTACGGAGACAAAATCAGACTATGGTGACAGCCTCTTCTCTGTTGAACATGGATGGTTCAGCAAAGGGAGCAGGACAGAACGTGGCTTGGTGAAATCATGGTATGGGAGAGGCTGTGCCATCCTACATGGCAGAAACAAGGCTGTCCCTAAAGAGGTACCTCTTCCTGAGGACCCTCCATTCCTCTAGTTTTGGCATCTGGATGGGGATTTGTAGACTATGTTGAAGACAGGAGCTGTGGGATGCCATGCAGCATGGCCCTTCTTTGTAATCCTCCTTCGCTGAGCTTGGAGATGTGCTTTGCCATCCTGCTTGGCCAAGCCAGGCCATGCAAGGAGAGGAGTGGGAGGGAGGAACTCCAAAAGTCTGTTGCAGTGGCCCTGTTTTTACAGCCAATTAATAATGAATCACATTTGAGCAGCCTGCAAACCAAAGGTTAAAGCTTTGCCAGAAGAGGAAAACCCAGCGGGAGCAGGTGGCAGGAGAGCTGTCTGCAGGTACTCTCAGCTATGCTAGCCCACAAGCAGATGGCACATAGGGGTTCTGAATTAATGAATTTTGGGTTTATTTTAAGTAGGAGACAAAAAGCACTATGGAGAATGGACCCGAGGTGCATGCCTGTAGTTGTGATTTTCCCCCCATGTGTTTCTGCTGGGCTGCACTAGGTGGGCACTTCCAGTGGGATGTAGGTTCCAGCTCTGTCCTTATCACACGGGGAGATGAGGCTTGTGCTGCTTGCACATTATACCACCTGCTTTGTGGTTACTACCTGCCAGCAACAAGTGGGAGGTTTGTTATAAAACAGAGCCATTTTTAGACCAGGAGTCCAACTGCTGGCCACCTCCAGGTTACCTCCAGAGAGGCAGGCAGAGAGACATTGCACCCTTCTCCGACATCCTAGGCAGCCGGTGGGAAGGCAGAGAGGACTTTTCACCTTCAAACTTTTCCATTGAATGTGCCCAGGTGACTCGCAGCAGTAAAAGCTATTCCCAGCACAGGACGGGTGAGGACGGTGCCGGCACGGCTCCCGAGCAGCCCATAGCTGGCATAGCTTGGCCATGTGGGGAGCGTGCTGCTCCAGCCCCGGCTCCTGCAGCAGCCATACCGCCCTGCGCTCCTCCTCACAGCCTCTGTTTTGTCTGCAGGCTAATATTTTCCATTTGGTGCATCCAAGTAAAATACAGTCCAGCTGGGATGGAGAGTCCTCTGAACCCTGACACCCTGGGGCTACAAACATCCCCATTCCAGCGAAGACTTGCAGCCAGGGCTCCGTGCTCCCCACCACGACCCCATAGCTGACAATGGCTTTTTTGCCTCCTGTTCCTGCTAACACTGGCTCCTCCGGGTAGCCGGATGCTGGGAGGAAAGGACAGTGTTTGCCCATCTCCAGGGGCACACGGCTGAGATCCGGGATGGAGCAATGCCCCAGCCAGCCGTGGAGCTGCCAGGTCTCCATGCTGGCAACCAGAAAGGGCAGCAAAGGATGCAGGCGCCATCCGTCCCGTGTGCTATAGAACCAACCATCTGACTGGGGCTGTGTGCTTCTCTTTAAAACAGCTGGTGGAAAGGGAAGACATTATCTGAGGCTGACTCTGGGCTGTATCCCATGGTGCATCTTCAGAAAGCGTGGGAACATTTCCCAATTGGCTTTCCCCCACCCCTCCCTCAGGTAGGAGGAATGGCTTGAGGTGCCAGACAAGACCAGGGGTGGCAGCGATGGCCTTGCTGAGCGGCAAGGCTGCAGGTGGGCAGCTGCAGCGAGCAGTGGAATAAGCTCCCTGTCCCTCACAGCGAGCTCGGAACCAGCTCCCCAAAAGTGGCAGGGGGAGAGAGAAATCCGGGGCGCACAGTGCAGACCCCCATGGCACATCTGCCCCGGCGATCGCTGCTGCACGGCCCCACAATGCCCTCAGAAGAGCGGAGGAAGAAAAACAAATACGAACCAGGGAAGCAAAACCTACAGTGGGCAGGGACGTTTGTATAAATACAACTAATTGCCCGGCCTGTTTATGCCTTTTCTTTCCAGGTTCCGCCCATCTCAGACTGCAGGTGCAGCACAGCTTCCTGCAAAAAGCCGCGAGCAGACCAGCAGCAGCAGGAAAAACTTCCTCAGATGCCTCTCCCCTGCCTCTGGAAGAGTTGCACGGCACGACCTTGTCACGGGTAGCAAAGAGAGCAACCTTGCCACACGGCCAGGGAGCTGGCAAGCACAGCAGCAGCGCCCGCTCCTCCCCAGAGGCTTGTGGAGAAATTCCAGCCCAGATTCTGTGCGGGACGGGAAGGATCCTGATTACTAACACGCGCTGAATAATCGTGACTGGGAAATCGCCCCATCACATGAGGGAAAGCACGGCGAAACAGAGGCTGAGGCAGAAAATAAGGAGCTGGGATCATTTTCTCAGCTAGCTGCAGGAGTGATTCGCAAATTCTTTAAGAAGGCTGGTGGTGTTTAATGCATGCCTTAATGATCTGGAAAAGAGGTGAGCGGTGAGGTGGCAAATGTGCAGATGGCCCCTTATTGTCGCAGTTGCTCGGGATAAAATTGCAGAGAGCATTTTTATGGCAAGTCCCCTGCTCAGGAACTTGGTCCCCCCGACTTGGAGTGGGGAGGTCTCACCCACTCGAGGCTTGCTCCTGGCACCCTTCGTATTCTGGATACAGCACGTAAGGGAGCAGGCTTCAACTGCCATGTCTTTCAGGTGGCTCCCAAAAAAAAGTGCATGAAAGCACATTTTGGAGTCTCCCACCATTCAGAGAATGTGCAGCCTGGGGTGCAGAGCAAGCAAGTAACAGGCAGAGAGGAGAGGAAATTCAGTCTCTGTCAACAACAGATGCCGGAGCCTCCCTCTAGAGTAGCCACAAATCCTGAGGGAAATGGCATCATAAGCCACTTCCTCTTGGACTAGAAAACAATAGCTTTGTTCTGAGCCTCTATTGCATCCATGAATAGGCTTCAATGAGGTGAACTGAACAAGACTCCAACATCCCCACATTTCCTAAAGACCTTGGTCAACCTGCCCTAAATTCAGGACCTGAGTCTACAAGACGGGAAATTTACACCCACTGAAATCACAGTTTCAATGGGCTTACCTATGACCTCAGCAGCATGTGAACCTGATGGACCAGGCTGTTTTATACAGCAGTCAATAAAGCTGTGGAAAACACTAAGACTAGATCTCATTGCACTTTTCACTTGCTTATAGATGCTACAGTGTGCTAAGAAGCTGTGCTGAATCAAACCTGAGAAAAGCAGGTTATAATGCCACGGTGAGCGTGTTGGATGGTGTTATCTTGTACAGAGGGGGAGCTGTCAAAACTCAGGAAGATGAATTGTGTCTAACTTCAAAAGGCATGCCTTACCTTCACGTTTTCACATATATAATGGTGTCGTGGCAGCAGCAGTGAAGTGATAAAGCCGAGTCTCAAGCTGGCTCAGCAGGAATGAATAAATCTTCATAATTGACAGGGTGTAATAATAATAAATACTTGAAGAGTTTATTTCTCTCTATACCCAGTTAGAAAATGACTACATGGGAATCCTAGCCAGCAATTGGGACTCTTCTAAATAATTACCAAGTCAATTCACAAAGTCTGCCAGCTCCAGCATCTCAATAATTAAAAAGGTACCACTTGTAGCTAATGGTAAAAAGAACAGATGTTTCCCCTCAGAAGCTTTTACCTTCTTCTTTCCAATCGTTTCCACTGCCTTAAGCCATACTGTGTCTGAGTACCTCCCAGTTACGCTGGCATGCCTGTTCCAGCAGGTTGAGAGACAAAGTCCTCTACCCCAGAGCACGTGAGGGATGTATCTGCTGAAGCAAAGCTGGGTTTGTTGCACTGAAGGTGATCGCTGTCATTAGCTGGAGGGTGAAGCAGCAACATGTTCTCAGCAAGTTGGCTTAAAGCCCTCATGCATTTTCCTGCTGGCACCCATCACTTGAATACCAGGCAGGATGAAACACACAGGCACGTGCTCAGGCTGGCCAGGGGAGGAACCTTCAAAGCTTTTCCCACATCAGTGTGGAGGTAGCTCATACACAAAATGGTGATTTGTTGTCTGCTAAAGGTTTGTACACTGCCCTTAGTGCTGGCACTCATCTGGACTGTGTACAACCTCTGTGTTCTCCAAGTGTGAATTTTGAGGGCTGTTCTTCCAGGTGTGGAATCATCTGCTCCCTGGTGCTGTTTTGCTTTCCTCTGACATTATAGCTCTTCTGTGGCTCACTTTGCTCTGCTTGCTACTAAAACCACACAGTATGTTATCAGCACTCAATAAATGCCTGTTATCTTGAGGTGAGATAAAAGATACAAAATAGGAAAGTATCTTTTTTTTTTTAATCTGATTTTTTGAGACTTATAAGATACTTAATCTAGCATAACAGCTCAAAAGCCAGCATGTTTGCTGCTCTTAAAATCTGGGTTTTTTTGGGTTCGTTTTTTTTTATTTTTTTTATTTTGTGAAATGGGATCTTTATGTCTTGCTACCATTTGATGTAGTGAAAATGATATCTGGAATGCTGCAGGTCAATAAAGGATGTTGGCAAAAAAACCCATAAATGTTTCACACCTTTAAAAGGTTTCTTTCCATACAAAGCACGAAATTTGCTAGGGTAAGGTTAAGCTTAAGACAACATAGACTTCTGGATTTGCACAGAAGATGAACTGAGTTGCTGGGTTTGGTCTTTGCAAATTTCAGTTCTCATGCATGTGACAGGTAGCAGCATGGAGTGCCATGGACACAGTTTTATGCTTGGCTGAACTCTTGGTCACTCTGATCTTTTCATTCCTGCACAGCCCAAAGGATAACATTGACCTATCTGCTCTCCATCTGGGGATAAATGTAAGCAGGTTAAAATTTAAGCTGTCCTAAATTGGTCTTGAGCTAGAGTAGTTAAGGCACATGAGGAGATGGTGTGGCTGAGATTCACTTCAACAGCTTTTGACTCCACAGGGCAGATGTGCATTTGTAGAGAGGCAGACAGGGGAGGTGAAGGCACAAATGAAGCATAGTAGTTCAAAGCCCATAAAACCAGACCAATAAAATCTGTCATGCACCTCTCTGTACAAACACTGCAGTCCATAGCTCAGAGCAGTGGAGCCGCCAGGATTTCACCCAGCCAAAGATCCCTTTGCTTTCAAAGTTGGCACACTATTTGCAACTATAGCCAAAATGTCATGTTGATCCCAGCACACAGTTGCTCAAGGTCCCTCTAGGGTGGGCATTGATCAAAAGGACAGCAATGGCACCCAGTGAACACCTTGGGCCACAAGTGGTGACCAGACCTGGAACAAGATCTGGCAGAAGTTACAGCAGAAAGGCAATGTGCAGGGGGTGGAATGGAGACAATGAGCAAGAGGAGTCAGAAGGGGGGCACAGAAACCTCTTCCCACAAGGTGACCAGCCACCAGCTCCACAGATAGTACCCACATTAGGCTCTCTGGCTGCAGGGCATGGAGGATACCAGAGGCGGGGAGCAACCCCACTGCCTGGACCCTGCCTGTGGCAGAGGAGCCATGAGTGGCCCCAGGACACTCATCCTCAGTGTATGAAACCTGACAACCTAGCCGAGCTTCCCTCCACAGACCCTGGCCTCATCAGGTTCCACTTGACCTCCAGGTAAAGCTGTACAGACCCTCGCATCCTTCCTAAGGCAATCAGGGCTGGGTGAGGCAGGAATATCCTCATTTCCCTTTCATTGTCCAAATATCCTTTGCCCTGGAGGAGTTGCACAGTTTCTGCCTTCTGGGACAGCTGAACAATATCCATCAGCCTGCCTTGGCTGTACTGCAGCGAGTATTTCCAAAAGCAGCCGAGTGACATAGGTGTTCATATCATCTTGCAAGTCAACAGGACATGTGCTCCTTGGAAAACTTTCAGTCTACATCAGCAAAGACCTTTAAATGTTTCTAAAGTCACTCAAGAGGCACATAAATATTTAGTTAGGGTTAGCCCTATGTTAGACAAATAAAACTACCTACAGGAACCCTCAAAGATCCTCACATCACACCAATGATCATTGTGGGACTGATGTTTCCTCTGAAGGTTGCTTGTTTATTGTTCTCCTCCCTCTTCCCTCCTACTCTTCACCTCCTGCAGAGAAAAGTGGTGACATGATTTATTGATATATTCCAAGGTATTTGAATATTTCCAACCAGCTACCTTGTTCCTGCTACTTGCTCTGATGACTGCTGTGCCTAGAACTTCTGGAACAAAGGCTCAGGACAAGTGAATCCTTCTCTTCACTTGCAAGAAAGGTTTTAAAAAGAATCACCTCCTTCTATTATTTCCTTGTCTTGTTATTTTTTTCCTCTGTGCAGACAGCAACATTAAGCCCACCAGAGAATGAATGAATATCAATGAGACAGGGAAAAGATGGAATACATAGCAGTTCTTTCCTGAAGTCATAATGAAAATGCCTAGAGGGAAGTGGCATTGCAGCAGGTGACACATGCACACCACACACACATTCACCATTTCTGGAAAACAAGCACATTTACTGGAAAATACTTCCTATGTGGGCTAGTTTCTAAATGTTCATTCAAGTTCATGGGGCACTCATTCTTCTAGCAATTTCATATAGGAATTGCCTCCTTTCTGTTACAGAGAGTGAGACAGAGCCCAGGGATGCAACAGGCTGGGAACACTAGAAAGTTAGACACGGGTTTTGCTGTAAACTCCCAAGTCACGATCTGTTCCTAATCATAAATTGCATTGCTCAGGAATTAAAGGAATTGATTCCTTGCTGGCAGGGAAGAGAGAATATTTCTAACAGAGGACAGAGAGAGAGACAGTGTCTCCCATCATAAACACTGCCCCAACTTCCTTCAAAACTTCCTGAGCACAGCCACTTGGGTTCCAGTCAGCAGCACCCCTTCCTGCTGCACCTGCAGGGATGTCCTTACAGCAATCTGATCCTATTAAAAACCAGGAGGGAAAGGAGTCCTTTAGTGAGATAGGGACACTAGTACAAAGCTGGTTCACAAGACCACTGTTTGCAGCAGCAGCTGGTGGATGCCCAGATAATTTCTTAGTATTCCCTAGATCCCTTCTTTCCATAGTTCCTTAAAACAGGGGAACAATAGTGGGGAGTTAGAGGACATGTTTGCCTTACAAAGGCTGTCCAGGTATCTCATTCTGGAGACTTTCATGGCCTTGGGTAAAGAGGCGCAGCACAGCCCTGGCAAGGGGCAGTCCAGGAAGCAGAATTTTCCATGAAGCTGTGAGTAAAGAAACCCAGCCCTGCACTCCCTCCACCAAAATAGTCTCAAAAACTAGCCAACTTTAAAAGGAAATTTGAGTTAGAAGCTGGCTGTTTGCACAGTTGTTTTTGGTTTTGTTTTTGTTTTTTTTTTTAATGTGAGTGATAGGCTTTTCACTGCAAAGAAATTGCTCCCAGCAGAGCAAACATTTTGCAAGCATCACGAGCATTTCTTGCAAGATGAAAAACTTTGCCATGGAAATTTCTGATTTTAAAAACAGGTCTTTGTGACGGGGAAGCATAAACAGAACTGACTTCTGGTTCTGGTTCTTCGCATTCTGAATTCCACTGCCCAGGCACAGGGGCAGGGCATCTCCCAGGAGGGCTCTGCAAGAGTTCGTCAGCCCAAAGCACTGCACAGCTGCCTCCTGAAAGCCACTATGGGACACAAGGGACAGCAGTGGTGGTACAGCACATCCCATGCTGGCAGTGCTGTGCATGCAGCAGGCCAAGACATGGCTATCATACCTGTGAAAGCTTTGTGGATGTGATGGGAAGAGAGGAGGTCATGGGTTAGCAGATGGCAATGAGCTGGGCTACCAAGAAGGTTAAGAACTGTTAAGAGCCACAGAGCACGACACAAATGCTTAGCAGTGGCTGGTGCAAGGGGACAAGATGCTGTTAAAAGAGGAGTAAAAAAGCCTCTGGGGAAAGGAGAAGGCCAGGAAGAAAGCCTGGAGAAGGATGACAGCATGCACAGATGCTCCTGCCAGCCGGTCATGCCACTTCTCACATCCAGACTCTTGCATCTGCTCCAAGTGTGAGGCTGGCTGTGAGTCTAACTGCAATTTACCCTTGTAGCTCCAAGCAGAGGAGGCTGCAGGAGTGCATCAGTGGGCTGGGGGAGCACAGGAGCTGGGCAGGAGATGCTTGGTCTCTTGCAAACAAGTCCTCACATTAACTATACCAGGCTGATGATCAGTGAGAGATTGCCAGCTGTTTGCAGAAAGGACAACTAAGCAATGCTGGCTGACTCCCACTTCGTATTGTAAATGCTTCCCCTTCTCTGACCGTGGTGGCAGCCCTGCTTCGTGGTCATCTATACTTATAATGTTTTGAACATCACTAGTTGCAAACAGCAATATAATTCTTGCTTCTGTCATGACCTAAAACCATCTTCCCTTCTTTCTGAACTGCGCAATCACCAGAGAGCCAAGAAGCGTTTTGTTGGCTTTTTATTTTATATGATAAAAAACTCAATGCTGCCCTCTGTCAGAAATGCAGCAGTACTGGTCTTCTATTGCTTGTCCTTAATTAACAAGTACTGTGTGTTCTTTCCGTGGCACAGCTTTTAACCATAAATCCCCCTCATCCCATCCGAGCCTGCTCATAAAGGCAAGGAGTGATCTGATTGCTGTCTGCTGCTCTATTTCATGTGCTAAACATCTGACAGTGATAAATAATGTACCTCAACTGCTCGGCTATTTATGGTGATGGCTAAGCTAAGGATGACTTCATGAAAAGAAGATATATCACTGCATAGATTAAAAAAAATAGTACAGTTATTGCTTGTGTTTAGTGCAGTTTAAGTGGAAGAATGCATGGATGCTCTGTTAAAAGTTGACTAGCCTATCGTGTAAGGTAACTTCTCAGTTCACGAAGGCCAAGTTGAGGGCAAGCCCACCAGGTATACTGGGAGAAAAACACCCCTCCAGTCCGGCACAGTGCCTCCCCAGCTGCTGTAGCTCAATCCCATGCTATGTGGCTCTAAAATATGTGTATGGTCTGTGCCTCCTGCCTGGGCCACAGGGCTTGTGCTGTCTGGACCTCTGCCCAGGGGTGGCTTTAACAAGTGATTCCTTCTGAAGGGATAAATTACAGGTCTTAGCAATGCACCTATCAAATAAATGGCTAAATCCAGAGTTGTTTGGTCCCAGAACTCTGTGCTGTAGCTCAGCAATCAAAAAGGAGTGTGGTTGACAGTGTCTGGCTAAATCGCCTCTCAGCAGGGGCTGGCAGGATTTACACAGTGAAGACTTACAGATTGCTGCTGCCCGTAGCTCCCAGTGAGAGGGATGTGTGTGCTGGCCACTGCACAGCTTCCCCCCGAGCACATCTGAGACACCTTTTCTATGGCACCATGTCCCACAGGCACACGAGTCCACGAGTGGTCAGTCATGTGGCGTATCAAATGCCCAAGAGGGTGATGACAGCCTCCCTTCTCCCGGCACTCCAGCATGTGTTGCCTTTGTACTCTCGCTGGGGTCACCATCATCCTATCCTTTCACCTCCCTGAGATGAGACAATACGGGGAGCCCACCTTGTGGGCAACCTGCAGAGAGCCAAAGCAGGGTTGCTCCTTGAAGGCCACTTTGGACAGCATGGCCATACTCTCTTTCATGGTTTGGCAAGGCGAGCAGCCAAGTGAAGGGATTTTTGCACTTGTAAAACACCATGTCTGGTCTGCAGCCACAAGCACAAAGCACCAGGTTGTGTTGTTTTTCAGGTGAGTGTTGCCCTTGAGAAGGCACAGAGGTCTGGGATGAATTTTCCTGACTGAAGACACTGCAGATATCGCTTGGTTTCACAATGAGTCACTGAAACTCAAGAAGGGCAATTCACCAGGGAAATCAAAAGGAGTAATTAAGAGAACATAGTAATTAAAAATGTATCCTAAGAGATCCTGTACGTGACATCTGCAGCAGATGGAGAAGCATGCCTTTACCCACCCCAGGTTACACCAAGTCTGGGGAAAGCTGCAGCCACAAAGTCGCCATGGTTACAGATGCACAAAACTGAGAGCAATGAGGCATCCCGCTCTGCCACGGCCACAGTCTACATCTTCAAGCTGCAACCATTTAATTGACCCTGGATTGTGCAATTTAAAAAGAAAGAATCCCAGAAAGTCCTAATATATTCAGGAAGCAGGCAGATTAGAGATTTTAATATATGCATGCTGTTCAGGGTGTGGGGAGGAATAGATAATATGTTATTGGACTGTAAATCGGGGCAGTCATTATGCAGTCCTCATTCCGTGTCCAGAACTTCTGCTTAGATTTGTTTAGATCTGCTTAGATCACCTTCTGTCCTAGAGATGTCTGCATTTAACACACTGATGTATTATGTGTATTTGCATGCATGCATACTAAGATATAGTTGTACTACATCATAAGCCCTACGTACTAATTATCACATGCTAATGTAGCAAATTAACCATGCATTAGTTTCCATCAAAAGCAGATTTCCTTTGCATATGAGGTGCCAGATACAACTTCATGTGGCCTCATCAGAGTGGAATGATGGGTGCATAATAACCACTTGAATACACGTTCTGTGTTGTTTTTCTGACATAAATCCTGGTGATAAAAGCCTCAGAAAGCACTCAGGGTTTTAACTTCACAGTGTTTACTGCACACAATAAGGAAACTGGATTTCACTGTCTGAATGCATTCCCAAGGGCACACTGATACACAGTGTTTTTAGGGTAGTGGTAACAGTAAAATCCACCTCACTTTTCAGATTTCTTAAGGTGTCTTGTTATTTTTGCAAACACTGTCTTCATCTGATGCTGACAGGCTGCCAGAGCAAACAGCAGGCAGTATCTTGACTGTATAAGCAAGTCTATAGGCAGGAAGAAACTATCTGGAAACACAGGCTATGTCTACAGTAGGAAGCAACTCACCTAAGGGTAGGACCAGAGCTGGGCCTCATCTCTTACCCTGAGTGTCCCAGTCCACAGGACTTTATCAACCTACCTTCCTTGTTCTGGTCACTGGAGAGCAAGAAGCTTTTCTGTGGAAGTGAGGAGGCTGTTCCTCCCTCCTTGAGCATGGATACATGTGGGACAAGCAAATTACATACTCATCCTTATGCTTTTTGCACAGCTGTGGCTCCTAGGGCGATTTAAGGCTTGTTGAAGGTGCACGGATGGAAGTATGGCAACTTCCACTAGGAAACAGGGTTGATTGAATCTCACAGGCAGTTTACAGGAGCACTTCTGAGCTGAGGCTGGCTCTCAGTGGATGTAACAGGATGACTGGCCTTCTAGGAAGAGAAGGAACTGAACAGCAGTTTTGTTCTGCTCAAATATCTGAGCCTTATTTTAATTTTAAAATACAGGTTTGTAATTCCTAAGCTACAGGCACTCAGTATAAAACAGAAAATGTTTTTCTTTGGAAGCACTTGAAACACCTAGATAATAACAGAATATAGCAGGGAAACATGAGTTTCAGAGACCCAGTTTCAGTAAAGCTGTTACAAATAGTGGTTTGTAGGAAATGAAATTACTGTCAGCATTTGGCTCTAAAGGACCATAAGTGCTGGGCTGGTAACAGGACTCAGGCATTACATACACCCTGATTAGAAAGGGAGTAATT
Organism: Formicarius rufipectus; assembly: GCA_013399695.1. NCBI lineage: Eukaryota > Metazoa > Chordata > Aves > Passeriformes > Formicariidae > Formicarius > Formicarius rufipectus. Next base: position 965,790 of record VXAU01001358.1, read on the forward strand.
TGCTTACCCGAACATGATTACACCTTAGTTATGTCACTGCCATCTCAGCTCAATTTCCCTGCAAATAAGGCGACCACTCTCTACCATGATACGTGTCTGTGAGCATTTTGGTGTAAGCTGTGCTCATGATGCCCTGCAGCAGTTCCTTTGGCCCGGATGGGATAGTTCACGGGCTTTTGTGGCAGCTGAAATGCCGAAAATTTAACTTTCAGCTGCTGAAGCTGAAAAGCTGCTGAAGCTCCCTCTAAAATACAAGATCTTGGAACCAGCTTTTTCTCAAAGTCTGATTTTTTTCTTTTTCTGAGCAGTTGCTTTCCTCTGTGCTATGCTGTCATTTAATTGCCTGGAGCATCAAGCTGTCTGTGCTCCTCACACGAGTTCTTGCTGCTTGTTTTGGCCTCACTGCCTTTACTGGCTCTTTGAGACATCTCTTTCCCCTGGAAATGTTCAATTATCAGTAGGGGGCATTATTGTCTGAGGTTGCCTGGCCTCAGAGCACTGACTGTGATTCCTTGTCCCACTCCTTATTCCACAGGAAGACTGTCTGTGAGCAGATTGTGTGGTGATTAGAGAACTAAGACCACTTTAGTGGGTAATCCTACTGGGATTAATGATCCTAGAACCAAAGCTATAGCTGAAAGGCTGGGACTGTAACTATCATAGTCACACATTAAATCTATTATCTATTTGAAGACACGTTCTGTAGCATGAATTTGTCTGTAACAGTTCCATCTGCAGAATCAGCTGTTTATAGCTCAGATGAGTTTCTGTGCGCCTTCTTTGCTAGGCTGAATATCACTATGTCCTGTAAGAAGAAGCAGAAGAAGAGGAGTACAGTCTAATGTAAGTTAGATTCAAAGACTGGAACATGTCTAAAGGTTTCCACATAGAAGAGTGGTATTTTGCAATTTTAATTTTAGAACACTGAAATTGCTAGAAGAACTCAGAGCCCTTTCACTCACGAACTTTCACAATGTGTCAGCACCCAATGTCTCTCCTCCTGGCAGATTTTCTTTCACTAATCTTTGACTTTGGAACTGTTAAAGTCATCTTCAAACACGACCTACAGCAGTGCTCTGACATGAGCTTGTGCATGTGCCCTGGATCCATTTCATCCACATACAGAGGAACTAGCAGAGGGATCTGTGTGCGCCTAACACCACAAAAATAGGACTTACAGAGTCTGTTTGCATACTTTGGCCTTGAGACCACTAAAGGGGATGAATTTCACCTCAAAAATTGGCCTTCATCTTCAAGCTACAATGTGATTTTCACACCTGGGCTTTACTTACTGAAGATTTCTATTACAGCCCTGGGACAAAAATGCTAATCCATCAGCTTTCATCTTTCTAGCACCTCTGTCCCATCTCACTCCTCAGTCATACTCTGAACCCTCCTCTGGGTAGAAGGATATGCTGCAAGGAAGCCTGAACAGATGGCATGGTGCTTCTTTAAACAGTTGTGTATTTAGTCACTAGCCACTATGAAAGAATTGGATTAATTTTTATTGCATAGTCTTCTCTGTGGAATAGCTCAGTCATTTGCTCCAAGAAAGAGCAGAAACTCCTCCTTTCCTCCATCCCTGGTCCTGTACTTAGGTGAGACCCATCACATCTGCACCAGGCACAGTGAAGAAGTGCAGAGGATTATTCTGTCCCTTAAAGTGAATGTAATAGGGGATGCCGAACTCATCTGGGTTAGCACAGGGATTGCCCTCAGAAGTAACACCTCAGGTCATCTCATCTAGTGCTCTTCACACAGTATCTGACTTGGAAAAAAGAAACAAGAAAACCTAACAGTGCTGCTGCAAAGGTGAGCTTTGGTCTGAGACCATGAGGGCTGGCAGCTTCTAAATGGTGCACTGAGGGTGAACGTAACTCTTGGCTGCTCCACTTCTCCATATGACAGCAGCTTCTTTCAGGTCGATGATAAAGAAAGACAATGGTAATCACTGGGAAATACCAGAAAGCTGCAAAAAATGTACACATTTAAATCAAGTTTAAGTGAAAGAAGCAATTTCCAAAGTATTGGTTTGCATGTTTACTGTATTGTATGAATTCCTTACAAAGAATTGCTCATTACTGGCAGCATTCTTGCCTGTGAAACATTGTAATTGCAATTACACTTCCTAAAAAGTCCAGCACTTTACCTTAAACAGCTCAAATGCCTCTTGCCAAACTCACCTGCTAGAAACTATCTTTGATGAAATATCTGAGAAGTCACAACAGACATCGGGTCTGACTTCAGTGTAAGCATCCCTTCACATGACACGTCATTTTTGTGTGCATTAAAGAAGATAAAAGCTCTTTCACCACTGGGTGCTACTCTGTAAGCTAATCCCTACGCTGATGTGCAGATGTTCTTTTGATACGACCTTTTTCATACTCCACACAGCAGGTTGCTTAGGTTTTCTGTGAGGAAAATGGAAAGAGACCCAGTGGGTGACTGAAGTACTGCATGTTTGTTATTCTCCACCTCACTCATCATAACATTGATGCGCCTGTGATTTCTTGGGGTTTTTTTTGAACATCTAATGCAGCCACATGGAGTTGCCACTGCAGTGATGCTGTCTGTGGAAAATTGAAGGATTGAGGAGTGGGGACAGGTTTAAAATCAACAATTGAAATCCAAATGGCACAAAAGGAAGAGCTTAATTTTGTATATCATCTCAGGCGTGAAGCAGAAGGTGACCCCACGGAAATAATTTTAATAATATAAATGAGATGGGATGTGTCATCTGTAAGTGGGGGAGCTGGAAGAAGGCAGCTGCAGTTCTCAGGGGGCTGTAGCTGCAGGGAGATGGAGCAGCTTCAGACAGAGATGATTTTTCTGTCAGCACAAAGAGTATGAGGGGAGAGCTGGGGCACGCTCACAGACAGTGGTGCTTTGAGCAGGTAGGGAAATGATGCTGTCTGAGAGATGCACTGGCTTTCTGTGACATGAATGCAAGGAGCCAAATTCCCTCTCCAAAATACACAGACAAATGTTATACTTTTCAGTTATAAGGAAAAAGAAAAAAAAAGAAAATAAAAAGAAGGAAAACAGAGAAAAAAAGAGTACCTGTGTTGCTGTCGCCCTGGAGATTTCCCTTCCATTCCATGTATAAATTCTCCAGCGAACAGACAGATGCTGAATTCATGTTACATCCTTGAGGCCCTGTGTTCCCAGAGAAGTGGAGCATTATTCTTTGTCTTGTTTTCATTTATTTTGCTGTGTTAGTTAAAAATTGAGCTCATAGGAACATATTCCCTGGAGCAGGCAGAATCCAACAAGGGGAGCCAGGTATAATAAAAGGGCCCGGCCATCCCAATTCACTTCTGTGTTACCTGTGACTGCTCCCAAGGAGGCCACAGTTGTAATAAGTTGTATGCAAGTTCACCAGGACCAAATATTCCCACTTCAAAATAATGCCACACATGGATTGGCAGTGGGTGTGCTTGTCTTCTGGCTGGTCTGGATGAGGATCACCTAGAAAACTGGGACAGCCAATTTTCCCTCCTCAGTTCTCAGAAGAGGAGATATAGAGAGAATTTGTTTCAGGGTCATTTTGGGCACCTGAGAAGAAAGATCTGAACCCTTTCAGGCTGGAGCCAGCAAGTCCAGCCCTCTCTGTAGGTGGGACCTGCTGGAGGAATGCTGAGAGAAGGTTCAGACCACCATCACTTCCCCAGGCAATGGGCAGTGGGGATTATGGAGCAGAGGAATCATCTATAACTCATCCCTACTCAGATTTTGGAACCACAGCGTTTATGCTTGCATGAGAATAAAAACCAAATTGCTGAAAATTAAAGCAACTTGTCAAAAGGAATACTGGGGTGATAAGCAAGGGTTTCTTAGTATTAGGTTTGATGTTTCCATTGTTTTTCAGGATGGATAAAGCTCTCAGCTGCAGCCAGTGAAAAGCTGCAGTCTTGGAAGGAGGTATAATGCTTCCTCACTTTCATATGTGTGTGCCATTAAATGAAGGTGACAAAAGTTAGGCTATGTTGCACTGGGGCAAAGCTCACATCTTACAAAAAGCAGGTACAAAGAGCAGGAGGCTGGATTGCTGTCACCACTCAACCATTAAGTGAAGCAGGAATAATTATCTTCTGTGTCCAGACACCACACCTTTGCTACAGAGGTGAAAGGCATAAAACTCTTCCCTTTCCTCCAAAATCACTTCCTAAAAAGAGGATATGCACCCCCAAAGCCTTGTGTGAATGAAAGGCATCATAGCTCATTAGAGATGCCGAAGGGATTCAGGGAGTGAGGATGATCTGCAGGTTAAATACTCTTAAAACAAACAAACAAACTAAACCAAAAATCAAAATTCTCTCCAGTGTGATAGCTCAGTACCCATATCAATAATCTCTCAGGATTTCAGAGGGGTGACCTGGAAGAGATGCTGAAGAGAGGCTCTCCAAAGGACTGTTCATCTCAGTGAATTTCAGATGTCAGGTTAAACTTCAGCATCTGAGCTAACCAGTGATAAATTAGGCATCCTAAAATGTATTCTAGCTGCAAGCTACCCAATATTTTTCTGAGAGTTACAGATGGATACTTGGGAGCCACAACACAGGCTTTTAAAAAAAATGGAAAGCAAATATTCCTCTACCACAAGTTGGCAGAAAGAACTGTTAAAAATCCTGTCCCCAAAGAGCATATGAATAAAGGAAAGAAGCTCTTTGAAAAGAGAGATGGAGCATGTGAAAGCTGAGGTGAACCACATCTTTATTTGTTATCACCAGCCTGAAGAGTTAAATTCTCTTTCATTTTGTTACAAACACTTACATGCAGAAAAAAAAAAAAAAAGGAAACTACTGCTCTGTGAAGACTTTGTTTTGTTATTTTACTAAAGAATAAACACTAATTCAAGTTACCATTGCTGATGTTAGTTTTGTTTCTCAAGCAGTAGCAGGGGAGCCCTGTGGTACTAAAACAGCTGATACATCTCCCTGGTACTTTTAGCAGTAACATGTAGGTGGTATTTTATTTAGTTTGCAAAATCAGGTGCTTCAGGTTTGGCAAAGGCAGAGCTGCAGCATTAATCCATCCCCTCATGACTACAGGCTGGAATCAGCCTTTACACTTGCAAAGTTTACAGGAAGAGGCAGAAAAAATAAATGGGGCATAATATTTTTTTTAAAAAGGTGACTTGATAAATTATGCTTCACTGCGTATCAATAAGAAGGTAAAACCAGCTGTATCATGCCAAAACAAATATCTAGATTTATGGAGCCATGGTTGTAACAGTTGGATGAATACACAGATACCTTGCATATTTTTAGTCACGTCTCTTACCAACAACAATCCTCATGTAAGCAGGACACAGTCCCATGTTAGAGGGAGTCCTGTCAGCAAGGATGCAAGAACGAAAAGTCATGGTGACAGGAGCCCTTCTTTATGAAAAACAGCAGGTGTAAAAAGGTACACAAAGGGCTGGGAAAGCAGAGTCAGACCACCAAGAGGCAGGAACATCACTGAATATGGGAGTCATTCTCAATGACAGGGACACCAGACACTGAAGTTGGAGGATTTGTAATGACAAGACGCAGCTCTCATAACCATCCTGTGTGGAAGAAGAGTGATTAAACGGTTTGCATTCCCACTGTCTTCAATGTTCTCTCAAACCCTGCCAGTGGAAAATGGCCAGCATCACTCCTGCCATTTCCAAAAACACCTCTGGGTTGGACATTGCTCAGTGCTGAAGGGAACTGCTCTCTTACAACCTGTGTAATCTTTCTCCTGGTTCTGCTGGACAGCTCTCCACCTCAACAGTTAAATGTGTGACAGTGTTGTCGTCTTAAACAGGCAGATTACAGAACACCAGAAATAGCAGAGCCACATCAATTCAGTCACTGAATGACACAAGGCACTAAGAGTGATGAATCTTTTCCTACCCGGACAAGAAATGATTGATTTGAATAATTGCCCGAGAATATTCACATGACACTTGAACACAATTGCTGTCATGATTACCAATGTCTCTCTTCCTCACAGCAAGTCTATAATTGGCAGGAGTGTCTCAGATAATTTATACAGCAACAAGATTTTCACACTTTCCCAGTTTTGGATAGTTGCTAATATTTCATAAGACAGTCACTTTGTTATGCAAGGAAGCTTTTGGCACATCTATTGATGCCGACTGTCACTGGATTTTTCCATTTTCTTGTCTTTTTTATTCATTGTCACCAGTAAATACCTATTCCTTCTTTAAACTGTAGAGGTTTGTATTTAGTCATGGTATTAGATTAGTGCAAGTCTTTTTTCTGTATTTAAGAAGAACATCTAATTCAAGTCCATATATAAATCTCTTTACAATCCTTTCAAAAGGAAAAAATCCTTATTTCTTAATAGTTTGCCTGTACCATGTTGTTAAATAAATGAATGGCTAAGTAAGTAGGGAGCTTGTTTATCCTACTGTCCTGCATTCTATACTAAGCAGACCACTCCAAAAACCATGGAGAAGCTGTTGGCACTCTGGGAGCAGCTAGGAAAGAGCCACCTTCTCTGTTACTTTGCTGTCATGCCAGTGCAGATTGTCATATGCTGCTCACTTCTGCAGTCAGTGGGATCCGACTGCTGGCAGCAAAAGCAGGGATCAGTGCCCTGGTTGTGCGGTCAGGGACGTCTTTTTGTTGTCTTAAATACCACCACGGAACTTGTGAATAGGTTTCATTGGCATCCTCAAAAGATTTTTTGTGATCTCTTTGTATGGAATAGTCATGTTTGCTTACCTATTCAACAGCACGTCTATTCATTTCACCTCATTTTACCTGCAACAAGAGAAACAAAGCCTTAACCTTCCTTGGCAACACTAGCAATTACCCAGCCTTTGGGCCCGAGGAGTAAAACACTGGGATCAGAGCAGCCCTTTCAGAACACTAAGTGCCCTCACCGCCTCGTAGGGCACAGCCCATTCAGTGACAGCCTTGCTCAGCACCAGATTTCTTTCTTTTTGTTACTCCTGCGTGTGTTCGGCATCAGCGTGTGAAAAATTGCTACCAGGGGGCAGGTGGTGATCGTGAAACAGCCATTACTGGCTGCCAGGTATTACAAAGATTGGGGTCACTGCTTGCTTTTTCCAAAAGAGATACAGTTTAATGAAATCTTGCCCTTTAGAGGCAAGAAAATGTTTATCCGCTCCAAACAAATTCATAGTCTTGAGGTAGAATGGCATGAATATGTGTAATTTCTTTAGTGAATTACATGAATTTGTAAGAGAATGTTGAGACATAGCACTTTCAAAGTCCCTCGTTCAGGTCTCTCTGCTGCCTGCATTCAGCATTATGCTGAGCAGATGTGCAGAGAGTTACGTGGTGCCTTCAGTCCCAAACGGCTTCCCTGATGTTTTTGTCTGAAGCAGTGTTCCTTGGCAGGATGATCAGGCAGCAGCACGCTCTGTGGGAGGCCTTTATTACCTTTTACAAGACTTGAATCACTGGTGCTCATCCAGTTTTACATAACGGCTGGTTGACCCACAAGCTCTGCTGGTCTAAATCCCAGCAAGATCCTACTAATAACCTGCGCAGATCCTTCTGTCTGTCCTAGTGGAGAAAGGTTAAGAGTGTAGGTGCACACAATTTGTGCAGCACACACTGAGGTGTGTGTGAAAACCACGGGAGAGCAGAGGCATTAGGTAAACAGCCAAAAAAAGCTAAGGCAACATCACACAGAAACACACAACAAAGAGGCTGATGGATCTAGCAGACTTCAGCTGAGTAAGGCTTGGAGTGCTGCAGTTCAGCGTCTTGGTGTTCATAAAACCTATGGCACAAGCACATCAGCAGCTCTGCTGGACAAGGTCAGCTTCCAGGACTGACACCTTTGATATTTTCTCATTCAAAGAGGCTGCACATACAATGAGAGCTATAACCCACGGGCAGAAGGTGAGGAGAGGATGTGTGAATTGGAAACATTGCAATGTTTGCTTCAGGCTGGAGATACAGCTCTGTCGACTGAACTGTAAAAGGCGGCTCAGCTGTTCTAGTTCCTAATTGTGGACCCATCCTCTGCCTATATCTCCAAAAGCTGATGTATTCCCTGAACAATCACATCAGAAGTGATTTGGGCAATATAACTGTGTGGTAGCATGTTTAAGCTCAAATTCAGACCAAGCAGTATCTTACAGGTCCCATGTTGTATCTACCAGCCTTATGCAGAACGTCTTGGGCAACCTAAACTGTCTAAAGTGGCACAGCAGGCACCTATGTCTGGGCACCTGAAGGGACTGCTCCTGCCATCAGCACATTGACACTGCTTCCACTAGGTATCCCCTGTAAAGCCTTGCATTAAGGAAAACACCTCCCTACCCCTTACAGGTGATGGACTTAAACAGATGTGGGTCTACAAACTTTTTACTCCAGGAATAACAAATTAACTGTTTTGCATGAAAAGTTTATCAGATTATGCTCTTTTCCCATTGCAGGTTATTCTGAAGCAGACATGACAATAAATCACCACAATCCTATGAATATTTCATAGAAACACATTTCAGCTTATGGGTGTTCTTTTATTCTTGAACGATTATGTCTGTGTCTTTGGCCATTCATCGTCTGTGATACGTGACTGGCCACTTAATTCAAATTACTGTAATGTCTGGCTTTTGACTGGTTCATTAAATATTTCATAACAAGGAAGAAAAGAAGCACCGCAGATGACATTTAAGTGTATATGCAAGCAGGTATTCATGAAATCTTAGTCAAGATTTCTGCTCACAAATGCTTTGGGAAGATTAATAGAAATCTCTAAACATTGTTGAAATAGTGGCTTTTTATTCCAACAAACGTTAATGAAAACGGAGATGATAATGATTATTTTTCACTGTTGCTCTAGTTATGAGATTGCAGGTCCAGCACTGTGAAGTCTCTTTAAGACTGCAGTGTAACTCACAAACCTAATGAGAAACATAGTAGATGGAATCTCTTGCAATGGATTTCATTAGTGTAATAGTTCTTGAACAAACTCTGGAAGACAAATCTCAGAAGCCTGACATTTGCCTTGTCAGTCCATGGGAGCTCAACGCTAAAATTCATAGAGACTGTAACAAAGTTAATTTTGAGTAGCAATGAGCATTTCTGAAAGCCCTCAGTTGTCATGTGTATCTCTTGTAACACAAGTAAATTCTTCAGATCATTAGCTGCAAAATCCACAAGGCAGAAAAAAAGAGGCTGGATGAAGGAGTACTAAGCTATTATATTTGATTTCCCCCAGATGACTATCAGCTTTTCAGGAGCAAACTTTTCAACAGTTAAACTTTTATATTAAATTCCTGCATGCATGTTTAGCAATCCTGTCTCTCTGGGAGCATTTAGTTATGCATACAAACACCAGTTAATGTGAAGGATGCTACAAAACCTCTATCTGTCCTTCTCATTAACCAGGAGCACTGCCTGGATGCCAGAATGGAAGCTTCCCATGAGAAATGGAAAGTCTCAGTGAGGTGAATGACAAAAGACCTGCTGACTTTGGGGAAGGCTGGGTCAAGGAGAGATGCTGTATACACACTGCTGCTCAGGAGATTCAAGTCTGATTAAAAGAGTGAAGAGATTGGTACCTGCCCCTCTGCTTCCTCTTGTGAGGATGTTGCAGACTGCAGTGAGGTCTCCCCTCAGTCTCGTCCAGGCTGAATAAACCAAGTGACCTCAGTTGCTCCTCATACAGCTTTCCCTCCAGAGCCTGCACCATCCTCGTGGCCCTCCTTTGGATGCTCTCCTATAGCTTAATGTCTTTTTTATATTGTGATCCCCAAAACTGCACACAATACTCAAGGTGAGGCCACACCAGGGCAGAGCTGAGCGGGACAATCACCCCCAGGTCCCTTTCCAAAGCACTGCTCTCCAGCACCTCATTCCCCAGTCAATACACACAACTGAGGTTGCCCTGTCCCAGGTGCAGGCTCCAGCACTTGCCCTTGTTAAACTTCATAGGGTTGGTGAGAGATTGCCCATCTCTCTCTGCCCTCCTCCTAGTTTAGTGTCATCAGCAAACTTATTTAGTATTCCTTCGAGTGCTGCATCCAAGCTGTTAATGAAGATGCTGAAGAGAACTGGGCAGAGAATGGAGCCCTGTAGAACCCCATTAGAGACTTCATGCCAACCCCACTCACTTAAGTCTTTGTGCCCAACTTGTGAGCCAATTGTTCACCCATCATGTAACATGGTTATTCAGCTGCGTGCTGGGCATTTTGTCCAGAAGGGTACTGTGAGAGTAGGTCTGATAAGCTTTGCTGAAGGAAAAAAAAAAAATAAAAAAAATATCACTGTTAAGGTGGTCAGGTATTGGATAGGTGGTCCGGGGAGATAGTGGAGTCACCATCCCTCTTTGTGCTCAAGAGGCGCCTGAACGTGGTGATAGGGTTTAGTGGTTATGGGGTTAGTCATTAGGCTGGATGATCCTGAGGGTCTCTTCCAGCCCTGATGATCCTGCGATTCCATGAAGTGCCCGCCGGAGGAGACCCGTGGGAAAGGCGAGGAGCTGCGGGTGGGCACGGAGAAGCAGAGAGCGCCAGGAAACTGGCCTGACGGGGAGGAGAGGGCTGGGCAGCCGGGGGGGAAAGGCGTCAGGGGAAGGCTGGGAGGGTCTGTGCGGAACACCCCGGGCAGGGTCTGTGCAGAACACCCTGGGCAGGGCCGGGGCAGGACCCGGGGAGGACCGGGGCAGGATCGGGATGAGGTCTGTGAGAAATATAGGCTTAATTCGTGTAAAAAATATAACGAAGTATACTGTATGGCTTGCCAAATTATTCAGTGGGATACCGAAAGCATTGAATATTGTACATCTGGGCGTTGCAGAATATGCCGTAGAGATTTAGCAATTAAAAGCAAGACATGAATTTAGTTTAACATATAAAAAGGGGGTAAAAGAAGAAAGCCAAAGTTAATGACCAAGCAGCCTTTTGATACAAGATAGATACAATGTAAACGAAGATTAAGCCGGGTACCTCAACACAATAAGGAAACAGACCAATGAAGATAAGGAGGGAAGTACCCCCAGACGAGAGAGAGAGAATTTAAGCAACAGAGCCTCTACAGTAAAAATTTAAGCTAAGAATATCACAATCCTTCCTGACCTACAATTACCAAAAAGATTTAAAAGGGCAATCATTAAGCAAGAAATAAAGAATATGTATGTTTTGACTGTATCTAAGCAGAGCCTGCGAGCTCTAACGGTGTGCTACTGACAGAGCGGTGACTCTGCGGCGCACCCAGCGCGCTGTTCACTCTGTAATTTTCATCACCTATACATTTAAAACTTCCCTTTTGCTGAGTGACTTGGTCATTCCGGGCGGTCATTTATAACAGAGTCTGCACGGAACACCCTGGACAGGAGCGGGGCAGGGTCCGCACTGCGCAGGGCTCACCCCGGGCGCCGGCTCGGCCGCCCTGCAGACACCCCACTCCCCGTACCCCTCGTCCAGCCCCTCGCATGCGCCGCAGCCCCCTG
>VXAU01001358.1:977286-1051077 GCA_013399695.1 Formicarius rufipectus
CAGGCGGGCCGTACCGTGCCTCTCGTGGTCGGCAGCGCCCGCAGAGCAGCCCCGGAGCGGCGCTGGCCCCGGCCCGGCGGTGCGGGTGAGCAGTGCCCGCTCCTGCAGGCAGCTGTGCATTGGAAACTCGGGTAACCTCCCCGGAGGTCAGAGGCGCTGCAGGTTTAAAGCCTGTCGGGGCGGGGAAAAATGTAATGATGTTTTCCTGGCGCTTTTCTGTGATGTGGCTGAGTGCCTTGGGAGCCTCTCCCCGTGCCAGACGGCTGTCTCGGCTTTGAAAGGTTAGCCGGGAATCTCAGAGTTTGGCCCCGGTGGGTACCGCGTTTATCGCGTCCTGCCCCTTTTAATTACTGTGTGCTGACTAAGCGCAGTGGAAAAGTTTCTCTTGTGTCGGCTCTGGGCGCCTTGCACATGCATGTTCTGAGGTCGGGCTCAGCAGGGTCTGCTGGTGTCACCTTCCTTCCTTGCAGCCCCTCAGCATTAACCCCCTATTTAAATGGGCTTTTAAGATAAAAGCTGCTGTTTTGGGGGGGGGAGTAACAAATAAATTGAAGAGACATGCTCTGCCCTGGTGATGAGAATAATGACTGTATCTGAGCAACTGCTAAAGCCAAGGGAACATATCCGTGTTTTCACACCAGTACCGTGGTTGGGTAACTATTGGCATATGCTGACTTTTAAAGGGTGACTGCTGACTCTGATAATAAAATAGATACAGCTCCTTTTAAGAAGGATCTCAGAACACTCGAACTGATTGATTGGCTTGTTAGCTCAAGCCTTGCCTTAGCTGAGAACAAGAAGAGCTCTTACTCTCTGCGTGGATGTTCTCCCTGAAACAAACCTGACGTATGCTAAACACATCAGCTGTAAGGCAAGATGCGTGTTCTGCAGTGTCATTTTGAAAACCGTGGTGGATTGCAAACCCGTGATGTAGATACAGGTAACCTGCCTTGCTTTTCTGCCAGAGTGCATTTTGAGCAGTTCATGGTGGCAGTTTCACTTGGAGTCTCACTTTTGTGTTTTAATTAGCTGTCATCAAAGCTGGAGTTCAGCTTCCAACGCTTGTGAAGTGTGCCACGAACGTGCATTCGAGGTACCTGGTTAATGTTTTGGGACTAATTACTTGGAGCCCATTCTTTATTAATGTGCAGAATGGATGAACTATATGGAGATCCTTTTCCAGTTAAATTTCCAATCCCCTGAATCACATCCCACTGTGAACTTACTGAGATTTGCCTCAATCATCTGGAAGTGGAATACTGTCATTCCACTTATTCTCACCCCCTTTCTATTAAAATTTATTGCTTTAAAGTCTTCCATAAGTGCTGTGGGCTTAAATGGTTCCCTGTAACAAGCAGCCCACATTGAGTTACTGCTCCCCAGAGTTTTTGACATATCTGGCCTGTGCTCTAATACAGCAAGGCTTTTAGGAGGTGTTTTAAAACAGAGGCTTAGAGATCCTCCACTAGTAGAACTATTATTTTTTTCAAATAATCAGAGCCATAGATGACTTTTCTCGACAGAAGAACCTGTTTTCTATTTAAAATGGATTTTCCAGCTGGAATGTATCTAGGCAGTGAAGGAGCAGATTTTTCTAGGAAGTCGTGGGAGGCAGTAAGAATCATGAAAAAAGGTGGTGCTAAGGAGAGCATTAAACCACAAAGTTAGAACCAGATCAGAGGTACTCAGCTGTGCAGACAAAATTTCTTCAAGGAATTTCTTAGTCTTCTCCCACTGTGGAATTGTAATTTCTTTGGTTGTGTTTCAGGCGGGCTGCAGAATTCAGTTTTGTAGTTCACAGTGAGTGGAATAGTGGGTCTGTGGGTCCACAGAGGTTGGGGAAGAGTGTGCTGGAGAGGGTCAGGGGAGTTTTGGGGAAAATGGGTGACACTTCCCCTGTTTTGCTGGCTACCTTTGTTAGGGTGCCAGAGCCTGTTCCTAAGGGGCTTCTCACAGGAGACACAGAGCACTGACTGTGGGCTATCATTTGTTGCTCTACTGGATGAATGCATGACACGGGACCCTCTTCCTTCTTCTTTTAGGTCTTCATCCCTTTCCTTCACCTTCTGTGGTAGGGTGTGTTCCTTCATCCTCCATCAGCACACTGCCTGCTCTGACAGCATTTTCCCACCTTCTCCCCACAACTGTCTCTCCCTGTCCTGGAAAGGGACCACTAGGTGCAAGGTGCTGGAAGAAAGTAGGATCCTTTCTTTGCTTTCCAAGTAGGCAGATCGGGGCTGGTGGCACAGGCAGGGGAGGGGCAGCCTCTCAGACTTGGTCATGCTAGACAGTGGTTTGGAGCCAACTGGGAGCAGGGCATTGAGCTCAGCATGGTGGAACCTCAACTGCAAGTTTTCAAAGCCAATTACTGGCCGCAGTCTGTCTATGACAAGCTTCAGTTTCATTAACTGCCTCCCAGGAGCATCGAGCTGTGTGGCTCATCTTTGCAGAGATCACGCTCTCCTCTGTGATGTTGTTAGGTGTTCTTAAAAATAGCTTCATCAATCCACTTTAAAAGAGCTGGTCTGCTCTGATAACAGTGCCTGCTGGTGCTTTTCCAGATAAGGAACTTGTCACTTTTCCTGCTGTCATACATGCAGCTTCTGCCCTATTTAGAATACAGTTTTAAAAAAGACTACAAAATAACCACCAATCTTGTGTAAAGATTTATGTGTTTGATTTAGGAACAACTGAACACTCCTTTATTTAACTGCTTTGGACAGTATTGGTTTATTAGGAAGATAGGATCAAACTAAATGCAGAGTTGAAGATATAAATTCACATATATGTGTCTTGAGGAAATCATCATTATAGCATCTCTTACATAACAAAGTGACATCAGGCCAAAGATCTCCTTCTGTCCCAGTTAGAAGTTTATTAGTTTTAAAAAGGATCTGGGGTACTACATAGTGCATGTATGGGTATAATCTGTGTGGTAGTGGGAAACAACAAGATGGAATAGTATAAAACCAATTTCAATCTCTCTTGAAGATCTGAAAAGTAGTTCCCAGCAGTATCGTGAGGAAACTGCAATTGCAGGACATACCTACTAATTCATTCTGTAATGGTCTATGCAGGATCAATGTTCTAATTTACTAATTTCTTTGATCTTTTGTGAGCAGATGGCATTTTTAAAAGATCTGGGGGAATTTGATAATGGCTAATTGCTGGGGAATCAGAAGAGAGTAGCAGTCAAAATGAGGCCCATGACTTCTCTGGTCTGAAAAGAGGGACAGCCCTCTGCAGCCACATTTTTAAGCTACTATCTTGTTAGAAATCCTTGCTCAAGAATATTCACCAGTGTTCTCAGCATAAATGTGGAACTTGTCGATTGGTCTTCATTAACTGAACTATGCTCCATGAACCAGTCACTTTTATCACAAGGAAAACGTACCAGGGAGATCATGGCTTGTTGTCAGACTTCGCTGTGAATTTTCACATGCTGTTACTCCTTCACTCTTTCCCTTGTTCTTGCTTGCTTCAAGATTCCTTTCCTTTCAGTTTTCCTCTCTCTGTTTCTTTCATTTTTTGTCTGCATTTGATTTAGGTCTGGTCATGTACTTTAAGCACCTGCCTAAGTGTTTGCAGCATAGGGCCTAAATACTTGTTTGCACTGTGACATCAAAGGATCACATTTCAAAATGACAACTTTTCTTTAAACAGGAAGGAAAAAAGGTTCCTGGTTGCTATGGTGCTGAGTGCTGTATAAATGCCTATAAATAAATAAACAGCTGATTCACAGACTTTGATTTGTATTATTTTTGCTTTTCTAATGAGGTATAATTAAATATCATAATGGGAGGAGGTGCCACTTTATCAATTTTATTAAATACTTATGCCTCCTGTGTTACAGTATTTCTTCTGAGAATGATTAAATAGTGAGATCTGTATTTTTCTCTCTGCAGGAGTTAATGTTTGGGAAAATCACAGACTAGTATTTATAGAAAAACTTTTAGATGCCAAAAGACACTCCACTAAAAAGGTGATGTCCATTTTCTTTTGAATCAGAACACAGTTTTTGAGCTGAATGCCTGTTTTTCTTATATGTAAGAGACTATTACTGCTGTTGCAACATGTAAGTTCCAGCCAAAAGTGTCAGTAAATGTAATTGTGTTCCTCTGCAGTACTTGAAACCCCACTGGTGCACAACAACAAAACTTGGAAATGTCACTGACTTTTATGTTAAAATGACAAAGGCAGAGTGAAAAATCAGATGTTCCTTGGTGAAGTTCGAGGAGAAAGGGAGAATTTACTTTTTTGTAAGTCTTGTGTTCTCAAGTCTGTGATGTAAAAGTGGCTTTCTCTCTGTGAGGGTAGCCATCAGCCATTGCTAAAAAAGCCCTTTTCATTAGTAATCTCTGGAGCCAGTCTCCTCACTTGCAGTTTCTGAAACACAACTGCAGCCCAGTTCCCCAGCAGTGCACTGGCGCAATCCCACCTCACAAGTGTTTCTCATCCAGGAAATGGGTGCACTTCCTTTAACACCACATCCTTCACTGACTTCATTCCTTCCTTGCACTTAGATTCATGTCTCTTTGCTTTACCAATTAAAAATGCATATTGGACTATATGCCTTTCACTTCAGAGTGTGTGTGATGGGGAAGACAAGGATACAGGGGAATTTTTTTGTACTTACACACAGCTACTTCTCACAGAGCAAAACATACATCTGAAGGCAGGGGCAGAACGGGAACAAGGAATGGTGTCCCTGAAGGTCTCACTTGAGCAGTGGCAGCCTGACAGTTTGACCTGCAGGTCTCATCTGCCTTCGTGGAGTTGCATGACTGACAGTGGACCAGGCAATCCAAGGTCTCTCCCAGGAAGGTGGCTGCAGAGGATGATGAGGTCTGAAGGCAGCCTGAGCCCAAACAGAATCTGTGCTGCCTACAAGAGCAGCAGCAAGATGGGAAGGACAGCAAACACTGAGTCTTGAAAGTGCTTCAAGTTTGCAGCTGCTCCCAGGGTTTTGGTGTATCTGAAGTCCATGTTGGTGCTGGAGCAGGACCAGACTCCAGAGTCATTGACGGAGTTTTCTGAATTGGAAAGAAGCATTATTAGTAGCTCATACTGCCTTTAGTGGAGAAGAAGCCTTTATTTAGAAGCCTTTTCTTAGGGAAGGATTAAATACACATATAGATACTAATGATAGGATAAACTGTTGAGGACAAGCTGGAGCTATTGTGTGTCTCCTTTTTTGGCATGGATATGACAAAGGGTGAAACAGTGCATGTACTAGATTTACTTTTTTTTTCTTTTTCAGAAGTACTGCTTTTCTGTGGTTGGGATTTTTTACTGACAAATTTTTTTTTCAATAGATAGATGTGATCCAAGACCATCTGGTGGAATTTGCTGTTGTCACATATAGGTTTTCTGATGTATTGCCTGTCAAGTTGTGTTGTATGTTCAAATGAATTTCTCATATGATCTGCTGACAGCTACTGACAGCCCTGAGATGGGAAACTGGAAGCTCGGGGGGAAGAAGAGAGGGGCAGAGTTAGCTTAAAAAATTTAACCTTGATTGCTTTTGATTGGTGGGATTTTATTTCTGGTACTTATGGGTTACTTTTTAAGTGAAGAAAAGTGAATGAGAAACTTTAAACGAAATGCATCTAAGTGCACACAAGGTACTGATACTTGGAAGGTTTGTAGTCCACTTGTAGTTTTGTTGTTGATGTTTTTTTTTCTCTTTGACACTGGGCTCCTCACTTAATCTTTCTCTATCCTTACCTCTCCAGCTATAGACAAGCTCACATCTACTCAAATTGGAGCCTTTTCTTCCTCCTTTGGTCTTCAATCTTTACCCAGTCCCTCTTTAGAAGAGAGGTCTCAAAACATTTCTGTATTTATTAGGATACCACCAGGTAAATTAGTAATCATAGAATCTCAGTATCCTAATCCTAATACCATAATAATTCTGTAGTAAAATGAAGTAAGATTTTTGACAAATTAGTATTAACCTTTGCAGACAGGTCACATGTATAAAAGCACTAAGCAGCTCTGAAATAACTACAGTAATTTTTTTCTTGCTGATTTAATACTCAAAGAATTAATTAAAGTAGGGGGATTTTGATGTAGAGGTCCACAATGCAATTGCATTTCCTCACACAATGACAAGGATAATGATGTGCTTGGTAAAGCAGAGTCCAAACAAGCTGTAAGCACTTCAGTTTTGTTCCTCACTTTTTCTGCCGTAACTTGAAACTCCAAGTAGCAATTAGGCTGGCGACAAGATAAATTTCACAACTTGTTATCATTCTTCATTTTTTTAATTGGCCAGATCAGAAAAGAAGTGATTTGTGTTTGAACTTTCAAGGTTTTTATTTTTTATGGTACTGGTGGAAAGAAGTACAGATACTTCTGAATGGATTGGAAGGAAGCCTGTTTGTAGACAGATGGGATTGCAGTGCAGAGGCATGTCCAGGTGTGGTTCCCAACACAGACTCTCCCCCTCTTCTCTCCCAAAGCTTTGGTGGTTATACTGGGCCTCCTGCTTGTTGCATCCTGCCAAATGTCGATGAAGTTGGAAGTCACCCTTGGAATGGAAAAGGGTTTCTTCGAGGAGGATTTGAAGGTGAAGATGACAGTCCCCAAGCTCAGGGGACTCTCGTTGCAGTTTGCTAAGGAAGAAGATAGAAAGCATTTACTTGCCTGTCGTTACTCCTGCATCTCCTTGGTTCTACATCCTGACCTTGTGTTAGGATGACAAGGCCAATAGAGCCTAAATACAGGGACCACTCTGTAGTGTTCCAGTCTTGTTCCATACTTTGTGAGTATCAGGTGAGGAGAGATGGAAATGATCAATCCAGCTCAGCTCCTGTGCTGTTATAGGGAAGGGACTGGGTATGCAAGGATCAATGTAAAGATGGTCATGGTGGGCTGTGTTGGATGGAGCACTGTTGTCATACTGATCAACCATCAGCTCAGCTATTTTCAGAAGAGGACTTTGGAGGAGACCCCATAGGTGGAATACGGCCACATTCTCAGCCTGTAACATGTTTGATTTCACTGCAGGGTGGCAAGGCTGGTCTTCAGTCCTTAAACACATTAAATTAACTCTGGGCAAGCTTGCCAAGAAAAGGGTAATGAAACAGGTCAGAAATGGGACGTGTGTGCTCAAGCACATACAGTGGGCTTAATGCTCCAGGCAGTGTTCCTGCAGGCACGTGGCTGGGGAGCAGCCAGGTCATGGAGCACACCGCGCTGTCGGGTACGCGTATCGCAGACCACAGGTGCAGCCAAAATCACTTACCCAGGCATGAAAGTCAAGCAGGGAGGAGAGCAATCCCACCAGGATAAATCTGTGAGAGGAGCTGGATGAAGTCTAGCATAATACTGTCTGTGTAGGGAGTGTGCTGGTAAGCACCCTCTCAGGAGCTGCTGGAGCCCACTGCAGCAAAAATTTTCGCCTTCTGGTAGTGGACACTGATGAAGATCTCAACACATCTGTTGTGTTGTTTCAGGTAGAGGTGGCAGCTGAGCAGATCTGCAGTGGGACTGGCATAGTTTGGTGTTTATTTCATGTGACAAGGAGGTGGGAGGGTGGAGATTACTTGAAGTGCCTGGCTGGACACAGAACGTAATTTATCAGGGTTTCTTTGTCTAGAGGAGTACACAGCCCATATATAGTTTAGAAACATGTTAAAAAATAGGGAGGTGTTGTCTTTTAAAACCAGTGAGCCCTCGAGTCTGTTGGTTTAAAATCTTGCAGTGTGTCTAAAATGAACCAAGAAAGTGTGTATAATAGTTCTGATAAAACTAAGCCCTTCATAAATTCAGAGTAATGTGTATTTTCCATGTTTAGGCTGAAATACCTGAAACTGCTCATGGGTTTATCTGTGTCAGTTCTTCTGAAATCAGATATAATAGAGATGTTCTTTTCATATGTGATCTGTAAATAAATGGGGTTTTTTTGTATATTTCTATTGCAGTAAATGTCAATTCTCCCACTTTTTTCCTTCTTCCTTTGAGTTCTGTTCTCCCTTTTTCTGTTTAAAGCTCGATGATGATATACTATAGTTAAATTATCAGTGAGGGAGAAGGGTATCGGTGTCCAAATTATCAGTGAGGGAGAAGGGTATCGGTGTCCTCCACCTCACTGTTAAAAAATCTATAATTTTGTTTTCTGCAGAGCACTGAGAGCAAGATAAACGAGCAGGGTGTTGCCATCCTTTATCACAGTCAGAATGATAAATGACATGTCCTGGAAAGTTTAAAGATGTGTAAGAATGCAAATCCTTGGCCCACAAGGATGTGTGGTTGAAAGTGCTGATGCAGCTGTGAGTTAGGTGCATCCTTAAATCTAAGCAAAAGCATTGCTTCCTTTGGGTGTATGTACCTGGCACCAGGCTGAGTGGGGTTAGAAAGCTCTTTCTCTGAAAGGAGATTGGAAGTAGAATAAGGAGATGAGCCTTTTCCCTCCCTGGGGGAACAGTCTGAGAGTAGTGCACGTGTTGCTGTTCTGTGTTACCATCTCTGTGGTGTGAACTGATGTAGCTGGAAACCCTAATAGTTTGGCATTTGCTGCCTCACAGGTACCACCATCCACTTGCTTTTTGCACTCTGCCCATGTCTGTTAACCATGAACAGAAGAACACTCTGTAGTAGGTGGTAACACCTTGTCTGACCATGGTGCCTTGGTCTAGAAGGCTGGAAGCTTTAGAAGATACTGAGGATGTTACATAGGAGTGCATAGCTTTTCCTACCGTGTAAACAGGGAAATATGTAGAAATTTTCAGTAATTCACAATTCAACTCCTTTCCCTCCTGCCCAGTGTAAAAGCTTTTGGACCAAAGCTCTGGGCACTGGTTTGCACTCTACCAGTCTGAAAAAGAAACCTGTTGGAAAAGTGGTTAAAGGAGAACAGGTGTGTTTTGTTTTGTTTTGTTTTTTTTCCTGGCTGCTGATGGCAGTGTGCAACAGGCACAGGGGTCTAGATCTTTACATCTTCATCAACAGCTTAGATGCAGCACTCAAAGAAATACTAAATAAGTTTGCTGATGGCACTAGACTGGGAGGAGCTGTCGACTCCCTCGAGGGCAGTGACCTCAGCAAGTCAGGGAGATGGACAATCCCTTCCCAGCCCTATGAAGTTTAACAAGGGCAAGTGCTGGATCCTGCACCTGGGACAGGGCAACCTCAGTTGTGTGTATTGACTGGGGAATGAGGTGCTGGAGAGCAGTGCTGTGGAAAGGGACCTGGGGGTCCTGGCTGATGGCAAGTTGGATATGAGTCATCAGTGCCCTGGCAACCAGGAGACCCAACCCTGTCCTGGGGGCATCAGGCACAGCATCACCAGCCAGGTGAGGAAGGGGATTGCCCGCTCTGCCCTGCACTGGGGTGGCCTCACCTTGAGTACTGTGTGCAGTTTTGGGGACCACAGTATGAAAAAGACATTAAGCTATAGGAGAGCATTGAAAGGAGGGCCACGGGGATGGTGCAGGCTCTGGAGGGGAAGCTGTATGAGGAGCAGCTGAGGTCACTTGGTGTGTTCATCCTGGAGAAGGGGAGACTGAGGGGAGGCCTCTTTGCCCTTACAGCTTCCCTGTGAGGGGAAGAGGAAGGGCAGGCAGTGATTTCTTCACTCTTGTGACCAGCGACAGGAGTCAAGGAAACAGCATGAAGCTGAGTCAGAGGAGGTTTAGGTCGGATATCAGAAAAAGGGTTTTCACCCAGAGAGTGGTTGAGCACTGGAACAGGTTCCCCAGGGCAGTGGTCACAGCACCAAGCCTGTCTGAGTTCAAGAAGCATTTGGACAACGCTCTCAGGCACATGGTGGAATTCTTGGTGTTGTCCTGTGCAGGGCCAGGTGTTGGACTTGACAATCATGACGAGTCCCTTCCAACTCAGCACAGTGGATGATTCTATGATCTTTTCTCTATCTGTGTCTTTTCTGGTTGTCCTTTAGTGAAAGTACTCTTCTTGACTCTGTTTTTAATTTTCCAGTCTGTCTTTTTTTTTTCTCTAAGCAGTCATTGAAGGTTACACATTCTTCTGCTGTACATCCTCTGTTCAAGTGTGTCTTCTTTTGGTTCTCTATCCCCTTCCTAGTTATTTCTTCTCTTCCTTTCCTCTATTTCATTCCTACATCATCTTTATTTGTTTTATTTAGGTTTGAGAAGAGACACATCTGAGTGTGTATAGTTGGCTATTTGAACTTAACTTGGAAGTTTTCCTTTCAAATGCCATGTAAGCCAAGGGCTCATTAGTTTGTCCCTTCGTTTCTTCAAGCTTTATACAGTGATAGCTGAAAAGTTTCGCTAACTTTTCCTATCCTGTGTGCAGCTTTTGTTGCCATTTGATCATCTCGGGCACCAAAGCTTGCTTTGTCATACCTGTGAGAGGCTGTGCTGCACAATTCTTACATCCAAACCAACTGATGTTTCCCTCTTCCATTGTAAAATATTTCACGTTTTCCTTTCAAAACATACATGCAAGTCCTCCTCTCCTTGGGCCTTTGCCTCTGCCTTATAAAACTGAAACAGAAATCTAGGTAGTGATTGACAGCAGGGCTTCTCTGCCCAATTGCATCCAAGAGCACCTTCTTCAGCTGCTAGATGTTCTGAGGGACACTCGTGTAAAAAGGGGCCAAGGGTCATTTTGATGTTAAACACTGGTTTTTTGGTTTTTGTGTGGAGATGGCATATATGGAGGCTGGGACTTGAGATGAGAGGAATAAGAGTTTATTTGATAACAGAAGGAGGTTTTTTGTATTTGTGAAAAAATGGTTTTTGTACCATCCAGCTTACTTGCCAAAGTTCAACTGAGAAAATGTAGTTCTCAGTAAAACTAGTCTTTTTTTTTTTTTTTTTTTTTAATTTTTTTTTGTTTATGGTATTTGTTGCCTTTCCATCTTTTTACCATTTTACCTTAACAATTCAATTACACGTGTATTTTTGCTCTCGAAAGACAGTGGGTGTGATACAATCTCTGTTACAAACTGTTATCATGTAATTAGCAGGGAAAGATGTCTCTAAAATCTGATCTGCTGGCTTCTTTGTTGCTCAAGAAGCAAAGAGGAGCTGTATTACAGGATTTGAGTAATTCCATGACTGCAGGTCCTCGTTTTGTAAATTTGTTGTAGGAGACTTCTGTTTCAGAGAACCACGTCTTTCTTCAGCTTGGAGCTGTGTAGATACTGGGACCATGCTTTAATGACATATAGGAATTCTAATGAGTTTCCTGGTTGTGCTCTATGTACCCCTTGTATGAAGTGGGCTTCTTACTCATCTAGTTATGGTCTCTGATAGTAGACCACATGGATTTTTAAAGGTTTCTGTTACGATGCTAACACTGTAAAATAATCTCTCCCTTCTCAGCTACCCATCTTCTAAACCAGCCTGTTTGGAGTGTTTCTGCTGCATTCTTCTCAAAATCATGCTGACGGTTTTTAGTTTCTTTTGGTGCTAAAATTTCACCCATTATGTCTTAGGACCCAGTTTTACATACCGTTCTCTGAATAACAGCTCCCTTCAGTGGTGCACTACTGTGAATCTTTTTTTCTAGGAGTGGTATCCATCTGAGAGTTTAGACCCTGATTTCTGTAAGCTTGGAGACTGATGTGCAGTTCTAAACTGTATGTGAGTTTTGGTACACTGGTGCCCAATGGAATATTTAAGCATTGTCCTTGGAAATGCCTTGAAGAGGTTGGAAACTATCTGCCTCTGTGCCTTCTTTTGTGTCATGACAAAAAGCCCTCCTGAGTTTGGGTATAGGGGCTGCACTTCCCTCTTTGGAAGAGGAATGTTTTGTATTGTCAATGTTTCCCTGGATGCGATGGGGTTTTGCATTTGCTTGTGGCAAGCAGACAGTCAAATGTAGTTACAGAATGACCACAGTCCATTGCATGAGACATTCACTGGTTAGTCTTTGATGTGCTGGAAATGAGTGAGATGTGAATTGCTTTTATCTTAGTTTGCTGCTGTTTTCCCCTCTCCCAGCTGGCCACCCATAATGTAAATGGAGTGGGATGTTGGTGGTTTGTGAATGGAAATCCCTTTGCACTGGAAGATTAGTTTCCCCAGCAAATGAGCCTTTCATCTGTACCTGTGTGGACAAAAAGCCCTCTCCAGAAAGGTGTGCAACAGCACTTTCATGACCTCTTTTTGGCACTGACTCAACCATATCATAAACTTGCTTTTGTAAGCCAAGCCAGACTGAGGCTGTTCCTGCTGTTGTCATTTATTTCAATTTTTATTTCAAGATTTTGCTGCTTACCTTTTGTGACAGATGGGAGGAGTGAAGGGAGGGAGGAGGAGGAGTGGTGAAAAATGAAAAAGTGCACAAAGATTAATTTGCTGAGTAATTCCCTCTTTTAGAAGGAGGGAGAGACCCACCTGGGAAAACAGGTTATCAGACCTCTAAGCACATATGAAATACTGTCCTTTCTAGTAGACAGTGTGGTGTTGCACTGAGTCACTCACTCAGCACTGAAACTATATGACCAGATTCATTTTGAGGAGAAATTATGTGCTTTTCTCTGTGTGTCTGCATTTTTACTGCCTTTAGATAAGTTAGGGCCCTTGGTGCTTATCACTTTTTAATGATTTGTTTTTACCTCTGCTCCTTGCTTCTGGCTGTGTGTTCTTTACTACTTAGGTTGTTATTCATGTTCATGTAGAGACCAGAGAGTTAATAGAAAATGAAAATTGGAGTTGCTCTCACCTTCCATTTTCCTGTAAGGTTGCCTGGGACAGCTTCACAGACATTTATATATGACTTTGCAGCTTCTTGGCTTTTGACTGTGTTATGGTTGTGTCAAAGTGTAAAACTAAAGCTGGGAAGCTAGCAGCTTACTGAAATTAATTTCTTTGGATTTATAAAGCCACTGATTAATCATCTTATAATGTGGGTATAAACTCAGGAGAAGTATGTAGTCTCTGTGTTACTTTTATATGAATTTTGTAATAGTCATACATATGTATTACATACCCATATATATATACTTAGCACAGAGGTCACAAGTCAAGCTTATTATACACAAAGTTCTCTAGTCCTTCCTTAATTTATGTGCATGTCTTGTCCTGTTGGAACACAGGACTCTTAGGTACATGCTTATTTTTAAGTGCTAAATATATTCAAGCACTTTAGAGAAGAGAGTTTTTATTTATGTATATTTTGGCTTTTAGTTTGGTGTATTTCACCACTTCTGTGGTGGTTACTCTGTGTAACCAAAAGTCACTTAGCAAGACTGTTGTATTCTAGGTAGTGCTCAGCCCTTGACTTGGGTGCTTTCTCCTTTCACCTACTTGCTGCATTAATACAGGTGCAGAGTTGGGTCTTCATAGTTGCAAGAGAAGCGTTTTGTGGCTGTAGCTTTAATCCTTTTGCCTGGGAAGAAGGTTTGATTACCTCAGCAGATTGTTCCAGTCAGCCTCCAGGACAGCTTAAAAGCACATCATTCTGCCATAGAATGGGTGAGCCAAGGCAGGAAGGTTCTGCCTTTGATGATAAATGTCCTCTGTCTCTGACCCCTCCAGACCTGGGAGGGGTCTCACTGCCTATGGCCAGTATACATGTGTATCTTAGTCTTGCCTTTTCTTCAGGGTCACAAGAACCTTCCTCTTTGAGGATGTTGGGTGTGACAACACATACATCTTTACTATGGCTCATCTTGGGAATGCTTTGCAAGTGAGATGGTTCAGACCTGCTGCAGCCCTCCCTGTGCCTGGGTGGTGCTGCAGGACTCTCATAGTGGCTAGGTGGCTTCTGTGGGGAGTGACTGCATCAGCAGAAGCCTAGAGGTGGAAAAACACATCCTGATGCAGGAAGCTTTCTGGAGAGCTCTTGATGTCTTGAAATACTGTGTAAAGTAGCTGAAAGACCACTCTATTCTTGGCTTTGCAAATTATCAGTGCATGGATCCAAAGCTGTACAAAATGAATGAGGGCAGATGTTTTTAACTGGAGCTGTTTTAAACAGCAGTTGGTTTATCAGGCTGATGTTGCTCTTCTCTCAGTGGCAGTCAGGTTACACTTCAGTTGTTTCAAGAGATTCTCATTGTGAGATACTTGACTCAGCAGAAGATCTTGCCAGTAGGAAGGAAGGGAACAGAAATGAGCTGCTGTGGCCTGCTTGGGTAAGGAGTCTCCCATCCTCGAAGGGCCACCACTAAATAGCAGCTGTGTCAGTAGTTTGCAGATGTTCCTCTTCCAAGAGATACTTTCTGCTTTTTCTGTGAAGCTTTCACCTTCTTGTGTGTGTTAAATGGCATATCAGCTGTTTATATGGGGGTGTTACAACCTCCACATGAGTGGGGTCACCAAGGAGGGCAGTAGGAAAGTGATGCATTCATTTATTGGTGGGAACAATTGGGACAAAAAGTAGCCACCTTATTTTTTTATTACTATTCAACTAAATATAACAGCAAGTCTGTATTACAAAAAAATCCCCTCAAATCAGGCTTGAGCCTCTTCTTCTTGCTGCTGCCCCCTTGATAGATATGCTCCCAGCTATTGAACTGTAAATTGTTGCATATGACACGTGGAGGAGTTGGAATGGGTTTGTACAAGTAATTCAGTGTATTCATCACACATTTTTCTAATGTATGCAGTGGTTCACATTGAAGCTGAGAAAGATGATTCATATTGCTTTCTCCTCTCCCCCCTGTCAGTAGCAGCAGTAGCCCTCAGAGCAACATTTGAAACAGTAAATGTCTGGCCCACAGCCATGTGTTACTACTTCTCTGCTCGGCCTTCTGATGATAGTGTAATCAGATGAGGGACAAGGTAAGAATTGTTCTTTTCCATGGGGAAAATGAGACTGGAGTTTTTAAGTACTAATTACAAAACAATTTTAAGGATATGTTTAAGTTGGCCAGCAAGTATTTTTCAGTCCTGTGACCTATGCCGTCAGGAAACACCGTTTTTTTTACCTCCCCATCTAAGTTATTTTAAATGATTAGTGAGACCTTATGCTCTGTTTGGAATTCTCATGAGAATTTTAGCACCCCCAGGATATGCTCCCCACCCAGAACATGGACTTTTTGTGTTCCCTTAGGATCAGTCTAAGTGGTTACACTAGAGGAGGGATATCCTGTGGTACTGTGCTCGTATCAGTTGTTCATATTACACTGCTGTCATATGAACAGGGTTGGGGTGTGTGCTGGCTGCAGCTCTTCAGAATGTGAGGATGTGGTGTACAGGTGTGGCTCAAGGGGGTGTTGGGAGTTAAAACAATCTGTTTCCAATTATGAGACTCAAAATGGCAGTAAACCTTTTTATTTCCCCTGATTTGATTTAGATTCTCCTTTAGCTTGGCTCTGAACTATATTCCTGTCATGCTGCTGCTCTGGCTACCTCCAGGCATTTGTCAGAGACTGTCTGATTGAAGCACATGCTCCAGCTTGGATCGAAACTGCTGTTTTGATCAAAATTGTGGACGCTGCTGCTGCTTCCTTCTGGAGTTCTTTCCATGAAGTACTAGGACTTTGGTTTGTAGGTTTTGTTTCTCCTGTTTTCAGGAAAGCATGAAGCCTCTGAACATAGTGGAAGGTTAGGGCAAAGGCAACATCAGGGAACAGTCCTATCATAGAATCATAGAATACTCTGAGTTGGAGGGGACCCATAAAGGTCATCGAAGTCCTGGACTTTGATCCCTGAAGTCCTGCTGTAATCCCGTTTGTGAACTGAGATGATCTCATCAGTTCTGGATCAGCTGCAGCCCACTTGCAAACCAGTTGCATAATTCAGTGAAGGCAGTGAAATTCCTGAAAATCCTAAGCCCTTTCCTTCAGATACTTCCACACAGTTATCTGTTCACCCCACAGATCTAAGTGCCTGACAGTTCTAAAATGCAAGTTTCATCTTTCTGATATGTCTCTTCTTTTGCATACCTTGGCACCCCTAGGATGTTCACATTCAAGGATGTTTTTCCTTTTGACAGCTGTATTTTGCTGTGATAGAAACATCTTCATTACCTAAGACATCTGTGAGACTTGCTGGTTTTGTCTGCCCTGTTTGTCTCAGTAGACAGGAAAAAGGGGCTCTCTTCCTTTTCTTCCAACCTTCTCAGGACAAGTCCATGGTGCCAGGACTTCAGGCTAAGTTGTGGCCACAGAGGGGTTTCCCAGACATTCGGGAGACCCCATGGCCCTTTGCATGGCAACTGTGGTGGGAATAGAAGATGGGAAGAAGGTGTGTTGGGAGCAGAGTACATCAGCTGCTTCTCCAGCAGCTTTTTCAGATCAACAGTAACAGAGCTGATAACTTACTCTTCTCTGTCCTTTATCATGTTTACACTGTCACCTGTGGTCATGGGAGCTGTCAGCTCTGGAGTCCATGGAGATGAACATAACCTTGAAGTACACAAGAGGGTTTGATTGTTGGTGGATTTTTTCCTAGGATGCTGTTGCCATATTTGTGGTGTGTGGTGTGTCCTACCCAGATCCCTTTGACAGTTTCAGTCTTTTCCTCCGTAAAACAGGAGATGTGTTTGTTCAGGTGGGGTTTTGGTGATCAAGGCTTCATTTTAAAGTATCATCTGAGAGAGGGCAGATGATCTGCCACTTGGGCAAAAATAGTTAACAAATAATGTCTGTGGGAGGTGCCAGGATGAGGCCGTGAGCCATACCCAGGGATCTCACCTTACCTGTCTTACCCTTGGTTTCTCATGTCAGCCTAGATGAACATCATTTACTTACCACACTGCTCTTAGGAGCATGAATTATTTCAGATTCCTTTATAGACACATTGGCACTAATTGCTTTTGCAGGTCTGCAGTTGGCAAAGCTGTGGGAGAGGGAATTGGTTTATCTCTGTCACCCTGCTGACCTGTCATTGCTGATGACAAAATGGGAACTTAAAAGAGCTCAAGTGACACCTAGCTTGAGTCAGAACAGCTACTGAAGCCATTTCCTGCCTTGGGAATGAGCAGGTGACTGTCCCGCACCATTCCTCTGCACACACATTGCATTCAGCTGCAGGACCAGGTCAGGATGTCCTGCAGTGCTGCAAATGGGTGGCTCCAAATGGGGATGGAAGGGTTATTAGAGTAAACAGTTCAGCATATGACAAAGATAGTAAACAAGTATATATTTTATATGTATAAAATATGCACACATCTGTGGAGAAGAATAAATACCTCTGAATTTCAGGTTGATGTGGAGAGGTAACCTAAGTGTGTGTGTAAAACATGTTTGATCATACCTATGCCTTTGTAAACCTATTATTTTAGTAAAACTTGTGTCCTACATTTCTTAAGCCTGGGAGTATAGCATGCTTAATGCAGTTGAGCAAAGTGGGGTTGGGCCATTGGTATATCCTTTAAAGAATGCCTTTTTCCCTGTCAACGTATATTCTTGCTTAGGAATTTTCAATATTTGGCTGAAGTCCTGATCCTTTTGACATTAGTTTCAATGTTAGCTTCTGTGGAATCAAAATGTCATCATCCATGTGTGGCGTCCCAGTTTTGGTGTCCAGAACCCGAATGCTTCCTTTTTCTCCCTTTCTTTCTATCAGTACAAAGACTTTTTTTGTTGGTTCAGGCATGAATTTTTGGTTTTTTGTGCTCTCAAACTAAGATGCACTTCTGGTTCAAAAGCACTGCAGGAAGAAACATTTCTTGCAGAGCGTTCTTCTGGGACTATAAAAAATAGATGCTGTGACTCAGATTGGCGCAGGCATCCCTGCGACATGTATGTACAAGGCAAAGATTCAGTAAATAATGATTTACCTGCTCTTTGTCAGCTCTAAACCAAAAGGGATCTATTCAGACTTTGCTAGCTTGATGAGTTTTGATTGTGCTGTACTGCTTTTTAGGAGTTCTAAAACATGAACTCTATTTCTTTTGTGTTGCTGTTTTTGAAGGCTGTAATTTTATGGGGGGTGTTAAATATTTATCTAACCCTTAGTTCTGAGCCGAGACCTCCTATTCAAACCTCGCTGACTTGTAGTAGGTGCTGACTTTGTGAAGAGCTTGGAACTGCCACACTTAGTGCCTTATGGTACAGTAGCAAAGGGCAGTTATTATTTCAGTGTTGCTGGAATTATTTGATTATGGTGTGTCCAGGACCCTCTTCATGACTGGGATTAAATTACCCAACTCTGTGTGATATGATAAATTGTACTTGTGAAATCTATGCATATAAATCATTCCATGAGTAGAGCAGAAGGTTATTGATAAATAGAGGACTAGTCTGTATATGTTGTCCTTTCTTCTGCATTACAGTAAAGTCTTGTCTAAGGTAAGGAGCTGACGCATGAGACATGGTGTGTTCTGGTTATCAGGAGTCCCACTGATAAAGTCACTAACTGGCGATCTGTGGAGTCAGTGGAAAGGCTCCTGTTAGCAGCAGTGGTAGGGCATTCAATGGAGCTTTTTAAAGTGTGGAAAACAAAAAGTCAAGATGTGCTTTCTCAAGTGAAGTCAGCTACAAATCTTACTCCACTCGACTTTCTAAATTCAGAGGAAAAACATCTAACTTGTTCCATATGAGGCAGTATCTGTATTCAGAAGGACCAGGGACAATGAGATGGGCTAAAAAGAGAAGTGTGTCTTTGAATTTCCTTAGTCCTGACAGGACAGGCTGGGGACACTGAGTGGGTTCTCTTCTATTTTCTCTTTTTTAACTGTTTGTTTCCCCCAGGCAACTGTGACTGACCAATGTCCCTTTGAGATCCTCTCAGGACAGGCATAGGCTCATGCTGTAGTCTGCCTCCAGTAGGTGGGAAGAGGTGTTAGAGAACTTTTCCTCTTTTTCATTTGTCTTATTTCACCTGTTAGGTCTCACTTAAAGAGAAAAATCCTCACAGATAGTCAACAAGATGTGTCCTGCAATAATAGTCAACACATTTACAGAGACTCTTGTATATTTGCTTGTGGTCTGTTTGCAAAGATGTCCCTTCAGGGCTGGGATTTCACTCCTGTGTTCAGTGATTTGACTTCCTGCCATGAACCTTTTTTGCGAGTGCTGTGGGCAAAGCAGATGCCATTGTGGGATTACGACTGGAAATGTTCCGTGTCAGTACTGTCTGGTTTGCCATCTCCAAGAAGCTGCTCAGACCCCACAGGTCCAGGCTCTGCTGAGATGGTTGGTGTAAGACACTTTCACCTCCATGACCTTCAGCTTGTGTGCAGTAAGAGACTTTTATAAGCTCTTGGGTAATTTCTGTGCCTTTGTATTTAAGAAATGCTTGTTTGCACCATTAAAGGTAACTTTATTTTGAAAATTCTCTTCCCTGGATCTCAGAAGGAGGGCAGTCTCAGTCCTGTTCAATACCAAGTCATTTACTGACCATCACAGCTGGAAAATTGCTTCCTGGTGCCAGGGGAATTGCTAGAAAGCTCGACAAAAGGCTTCACATCCTCCAGCAAGGAGCCTTTTTTTTTTTTTTTCTCCTTTCTCTCCTATTGTTTTCTTTTCTTTTGTGTGACGTGTTCAGAGTAGCAGCGGCACTAACGATACTCCAAAGCAGGATTTCTAAAATACCTCTGTGTGCGTGTGTGTGTGTGTCCCACCAACCCAGTTTGCCGCCTGCCTCCCAAGACACGCTCGGCTCTGCGAAGCAGCACGGCGGTGTTTGTTTCGGCGTGGCCGCCCGATGGGGATTTGCAGGAATACTGCAGCAAATCATCCTGCATGCAAGGCTGACCTCTGGGAGGCTAACAAATTGAGGTGAGCCAGCTGGAGCGACAGGACACTGCCAGCTGACGGAGCATGCTCAGACCTGGGGGAGAAAGGTGGCACAAGGCTGCAGATGGTGCGCTGGTTACGGTGCCGAGAGCGAGGGGGTTTTTTCTCTTTCTTTGTGGTGGTGAGGAAAGAAGAGGATTGGAGAGTGTTCGTTCCCCTGCAAAGCATAGCTTTAAGGTGTCTTCTTTTTCCTTTCTCCCCGTGAAAGAGAGGCAGCGGATAGCATTTCCTGTTATTTAGCAACACCAGGTATGCGTGCATGTGCTGAAAACACTGATCTTCCAGGGACAGTACTTCCAAGACCAGGAAGGTTGCAGATGCTCGGAATTACTGCATTTCTTTGCTGGGTGTCATTGTAACTGTGCTCTGTTTGCTGTGCTGATCACATAGGGCTCTGAATTCAGTGTTGCTGGCAGTCCTGGCTGCAGTGTACTTCGGGAGGGGGGAGGTTAGCATGTTTTGGGCGATATCCCCTTGCTCCCCCCTCCCTTAACTTCACACTGAATCTCTCCTCTCTGTCTGAGTACATGTGGGAAGGGAGGCAGTAGTTCGTTTGTAATCCCGGGTCTTTGTACTCCCTCTTTGTTTGACTAGTGGTTTGCTTTATCGTTTTTAAACAAAAATCTCATGGGGGAAAGCATCTTTGATCCGGACTAAATTCGGCATGTTTTCAGAAATTATTTTTTACTGGACAGGAGCTGCTATAGCATTACTTTTTTTTTCCCCACTCTCCCCTGAAAACATGCTAATGTCGAGCTTTTGGTAAGCAAGGAGGGATTTTCACTGTTCTTATTGGCTGTGCTGTGCTCTGAACAATTTTGGCTCCTGCTTAGAATTTGCAGCACACAGGAGCAGTCTTGGGCACCGTGCTGATGGGAAGCAGGGAGAGCTCAGGCTGTAAACTGTAACACCAGTTCCAGTATCCAAATAACAAAAGTACCCTACCCATTGGAGAATAGAGAAAAAAAGGGTAGATAAAATACAGAAAACAGCAAATGGCAGCCAAAGCCCAGAGGCGTAGTTGGAGTCAGCTGAAGCTCATCTTGTTCAGTACTTTGGGATTTTGCATCATATTCTTTTAAATAAACTTTTGTAGCATTAGTAAATTTTCCCTCCAGCCACCTCAACTCTGTCTTAACTTTAGGCAGACCACTGAAGGAAGACAAACCTGCTGCTCTCTGACACCTTTTTTTCCTGACAAAGGTATCTTGCTTACAGACTAAAAGTGAGAGACCAGGCAAAACAAGAGGTTTTTTTTACTCCTGTGACAGGGCTGTGAAAGTCAGTATAACCTGATAGGCTTCAGTGAGATTCTCAGATGAACAGAATCAGTTGGAATGAACTCTGTTAAGCTTTCCCCTTTGTCTAGCCATGGATGGTTATTTTGAGTAACTTGAGCTTTCATCTTCAGGCTTGGGACTGTCAGAACATGAATATTTGTGGCTTGCTTCTATGCATTGACTGCTCAGTGTCAGATTTTTTTTTTAACCTGTAATTTTGTAGAACAAGACAGCAGTATCAACAAATATTAAATCGATGGCTGCTAGTCAACATGAAAATCAGGTTGGATCTTCTCCTGTCCCATCTGTCACAGACTCTGAAATTAAATGGAAGAAAACTTAGATTTTTCTATCCATAAGTGCAGCTGGTAGGTGTCCTGTAGCCACCAGCATTCTCTTGGTCATATTGAAGATTTGGTTGCAGGAGGGATCATTGCACAGAGCCTCAATCTCCTTGGTTGCAGTCTTGTATAGAAAGATTTACAGTTTTGCTTTCTATGCCTCACTTATGCTAAACCACAAAAACTGAAGGTAGACCTAATTTTGATCACAACTGTCTATTGGTAAGGTTTTTGTAGGAGAGGGTTTTTTAATATATTGTAATATTTGATTTTTTTTTTCCAAATAAGGCTCTGTTTTTTAAATTCTACTTGAGACTACATAGTCAAGATATTTTTCATGTCTACTCTTTGTATCAGGCTTCATTAATGATATTTTTATCTTTAACTGCTGGGTTTGCTCTGTTCAAGAATCTGTTCTTTTCCTGTTTAAAAAGTCATCACTTCTACATTTGGCTGCTTTTTACAAAGAAAATGTTGCAGTGTATCAATCACTCAGTGTGCCATCCTTTCTTTAATGTGCTATGTACTGTGAAAGATATAAGTATCTCATTAAATAAATACAGTGAATAAGATGATAACAGCTTTTGGGACTGTGGGCATTGACTTGCTTGTAGTTCTGTGGGATTCTGTGACAGAGATGGGAATAAAAGCGAATTCTTGGCTGCCGAATCCTAACTCCCCCTCCTTCCAATTGGGAAAGTTGCCTTCTAGCAACTTCTGTTTTGAGTATGAATGAAGCAGATATTTAAAACTGCATGTGTTATATACACTGCATCCTTAGCTAAGCCTCTTGCATCAGGGATGGGAGAAAGAACAGAAGACATTTTGCAGGGGAAGTGTGAAATGCCATGTTTGTGTGCTTTTCTTTTCCTGTATTGGTCCTGGAAAGCCAGTCTAGCAAGAGATGGATCTGGGAGCAAGGGATGCTGAAGAGAAAAATACCCTTGAGGATGGAATATCTGCTCCCACCCCTCCCACCGTGTTGCTGTAGCAAGAAGAAGGGTCAGGGCCCCCTGCCCATGTGGCTCTGGCCCAACTCCTTCCCCATCCTGTGGCAGAGGCAGCCTCAGTCCACTTCCAGTAATACTGTGCTTCTGGGAACTATGAGGATGGTTCTGTTTGGACACCACTGCCACAACTGGCAGGCTGTGTGTGGGAGCTGGTCAACTGGACCAAACCCAAGCTGGCCTCTTAGAGGAGGCATTTCTCTCTGGACAGAGTGGTGATGCTCTCTGGAAATGTCTGTCCTTCATGCCCTTCCTTCCCCCCCCCCTTTTGTGAAGTTTTTTTTAGCCTGCTTTAGCTCTGGAAAATTCCACATTAGCTTGAAAATTCTTGGGCAATTGGTAACAAAAGCTTGTCAAGATCCAGATAGACAAAACCAGCACTTTTCATTCTGTTAACACCTGCAGGACTAGGTGATTCTTCTCTAGGCAAGGTGTTCATCCTGGTCACCCTAGTTCTCCCTAATCAAGGTCTTTTTTTTTTTTTTTTGAGGGATATTAATTGTGTATGTCTTTTTTGTATTTGTTTTTTATTTTGTATGCTTTGTGGCTTTTCTCCCTATTTCCTACCTAGATTGTAATTTTTAAAATGGAGAAGAGATTTGGAATACTGTCCGTCATATTAATAGCTTTAATGATTCATCCTAATGTAGCTTCGCAATTAAAAAAAGAACAACATAATTCATCTCTTAAATGAATCCAAACAGTTCTTTATGCCAGCTGCCTGTTAGTAGAAATTCCTCTCTCTCATCCCACCCACTCTGATCTCCTAGACATGTTAAGGACAGATGAAGAACAGCATCTCCATCTCCGCTTCCTGTTACTTTCCCACTTCTGAGGATGTTTAAAGCATCAGATGACCAGCAGGTAACAGGCAGAAGGTGCTACTGTGTCCAAAGTTGTAGGAAAGTGCTAGGGACCTGCAAGATGCTGGAGGTCTGTGCCAGAGTGCCTGCTGAACACACTAGATGCATGTTCCTTAAGGCATTACCTGTTCACCAGCAGTCAGTGCTAGTTAGAGAGGCAGCAGCTGGGCAGAGAGAAGGAAACTGTGACACTTCAGCTAAGTGAGGTGGGGGTGGAGAAGGAGAATGGGGTAAGTTCTTCATGCCTGTGAACGCTTTTGGAAAAAGAGTAAAGAGGAGCTTATGGAAAATGGAGTGCCTCCCACAGGCTCTTAGCCTCTGGAGTGGCATCTGTTGTGCCTGAGCTGCAAGCCTCAGGACATGCTCTTATTTCCACTGCAAAGTGAGCCACCCCCACACCAGTGTTTTTGTTGAACTCCCTGTCTCTGACTGTAAGTCTGCTGACCCACTATTCTCTCAGCATCGCTGCCAGGGAAATCTACCTCTTCTTCCTCCTCCTCTCACTCCTGCTCCTCCCCTGCAGCCCACTCCTCTCGGGAGTGTTCCAGGGCACATCCCATCCCCTCCCATGGGGCGTCATTGCCCTCTGCCAGCTTGGCAGCGAGAAGCTCCATACAGCTTTTACATGCACGTCTCTTCTGGCTAGGCTCTCGTCTATCAGCTGTCGTGTCTCCTGGTGCTGAAGGATGGTGCTTTAGCATTTCAAAGCAGGGAGTCAAAAAAAAAAAAATGTCAGTCCGTGCAATTTCCTTGGTAACTGGGGCGTATTGTTCACATGGAGCAAAGCCGTGGCTGTCCCAGTGTCGCTGGGAAGAGAGTGGGTGAGTGTGGAAGGGATGGGGAGGAGGTAGTCCATGGGCAGCTGGGGGGGAACTGGCCTAGATGCTGACCTGTGGTAGAAAGAAACAGCACAGAGCACTCTGCTCTTACACGGTGTAGCAGTGTGTCTGGCCGGCTACTCCTGCAAGTGCTTCCCCGTTTTTCAGATGTTCTCCAGTGACACCGGGAGAGGGGAGTGGTAGATCTAGACCAATTTTTTTCAGGGATATTTAGTAATGAAAGTTTCTTTCATTGTGAAGCAGCTCTCTTCAGGTGGAAGACGAAATGCTCTTACCTGTTTTAGAGTTGCCTGCTGCCTCCTGGGAAAGTGTTCCATCCCAGGAGTGCTGCTGCTGACAGTGCTTAATGGCTGATCTCAGTTTGGGGGACTGAGGAGCCATGGAGAGTGATTGCTTGCCTTTACCCCCTTGGTGCAGCCTCTCCTGGGTACGTAAAAGCAAACAGTGGGATCGTTTGTTACTATTTATGTTCTGTCATTCCCTGAAGGACCAAACATTTTAGTTCTCCAAGATCTGTTTTCACTGAAAGTGTCAAATTGAAAAAAAAAGGTGGATGATAAAATGTGGGGAAACAGGCAAAGAATTAAGACAGTTCCCTGAGTACCTGTGAAATTCTCCTCTCATTTCTGCCTGCGACACCCTTTCCTGTCCACATCCCTTTGCTCACTTCCATCAAGAGCAGCGTTCAACCAAGCAGCATGAACCAGGATTTAGAAACTGGCAGTGAGGAACAGAAATGAAGATGGATTACTTTAGCACTGCTATCATTGAACAATTATCCCTGACACCTGGTTGGCTAAAGCACATACACTCACTTCAGCTAAGTGCAGGGAAGTGAAAGAGCTGTGATGAGGAAAGAGGTGGAAGAGGGCCTTGCAGATGATTTTTATTAAAAAGCTGAGTTGTTCATTTGTAGCCATTTAGTGGGTATGGCTATAGCAGAGTCTGAAATGAAAATTGCTAACCTCTCAACATTGGCTACATCCATCGAGCTGCATCTCTGAAGTGCCTCTTATGGTCTTCCCTTGGGTCTGGAGGGGAGAGTACAAATCAGTCAGGGGTGAAACATTAGAACAGGATGTTTTCAAGGAGGCCTGTTTGGCTCACGGAGTTTGTAATGGTTGACAGAGCTCTCCACCACCAAAATGCCTGTGAAATGCGGGTGGTATCAGTGGTGTTTTTATGGACTGTGGGCTTCTGATGCCCTGAAACACCCACACATACACACTCATCTCACCATAATGGAATAATAAAGAGGCCATGTGGTTTTCCCCCGTCTGCCAAGTTCTTGCAACTTGCAATGACTCCACTGAACTTGCAGGTGCTTTGTTCTTCTGACCCTCAGTAGTTAACTTTCACAATGCCCATGGACTGGCCTTCATTTGAAGCGTGTGCTTGCAGCAGAGGACTTGCCTGTTAAAGGTCTCCTTCCTGTACTGAGTAGCAGGCTTTGCATGTGTCTGCTGAGGCTCTGTCCTTGGTGATGCTGCTGAAGTCATTTAAACCGTGCGCACAAGATGAGAGGTTTGTAAAGGACAGGTTGTGTAGAGAATTGGATGATATCATTAGATATCTTTCAAAGACATTGAAGAAGTAAAATGAAGCTTTGAAAGTCTGGTACCAACAAAATAACTGAAGATCTGTCCCTGACAATTTGTTTTTTTCTGAAAACTGGTTTGAATGCATTAGCAGAGCCTGAGTAATGTACTGCTGTCCCAAGTGTGTTTCTCTTCAAGGCCACCCATGGAACAACCATGGTAAAGTGTTGCAAAGCCATCAGGAGCATCAGTCATCCCCTGTTGACAGAGGACGGACAGATGTGATGTGACAGCCATCATTAGTCTCTGCAGGATATCTGTGGTCCCAGGGACAAGAATAGGTTTAAATTACTGTGGTTGAAACAAAGGCTAAATGTTAGGAAAGAGTTTATCACAGTCCTTCCGTGTCTTTATCAAAAGAGACTGGCTGCAGAGATGAGTGAGTACTAAAAATGAGATAGAGAAACATCTTTGGGGAGTGGTTTATAGAGATACCAGGATCCTGTCCTGGTAATTAGATGACCACTCTGGATCCCTTCCCATTTTCTTTTCTGTGGTTGAAATCAAAACAACACTGTTTTTAATTTGCTGCTTGCTTTTAGGGGGTTGCTAAATGAGGCAGTTTTTCAGACCACTTGCCAGAGGAGGTGGACTTCATTTCTGTTTCATTTGAGTAGCTAGAACTGCTCTGAAACTGAAATGAATTTGTTATTCAGCTCCCCAGAGACCACCTCTTGAATTTGTGTGGCTTACAGCTAGCACTTGTTTCTTTGACATTATTCAGACTCCCATGTACCTTCAGTTCTTCATGGATCTTGCTGGCTATTGGGATCTCACAAACTGTAGGAATCCCTTCTGACTTCATTGAATTCCATTAATGGATTCTCTGTTCAATTCCAAGTTGCCGGATCAAGTTTTAAGGCTCCAGCATCTCTTTTCAAAAGAACTCCCGTGGTAGTAGAGGTGGTGTATTTGGTCCCAAATACATCTTGCTGACTTCCTCCACTCTGCCATGTAAGAAGTGTCTCTTGGTTATAATGCTAATGGATGCTTGAGATGTTGCTTTTTTCCTCTCTCTGTGAACTTAAATCAAAGGAAGTTTAAAATTGCTACCTTTTAAAAACAGCAGCTAGAAACAGTCTAATGGAGTATATACCAATCAGAAATTTCCCTTCCTGAAGTCCCCTTGAGTCATGGGTGCAATTACTCACAGCCTGACTAGCAGTGAATCTTGAAGCATAATGAAAATTGGAGCCCATAAATACTGTAGGTGAATCAATACCTCAATTGAAGTTCACAGTTGAAAAGATAATCAATGCTCTGATACAAGCCACTAGTGTTTCTGCATAGAAAGGAAACAGTGGCAGGATCTCTCTAGCAAAGAAAGAAACAGGGAGGCCTTGGAACAGCACGGAAAAGGTCCTCAGGTTGGGATGGGGAAATGCCAACACTGAAATCCTTCGAATGTATTAGGTTATTGTTTGTGTAAAAGTTGACTGTGCTGGTGTGAGTCACACTCACTAAATGAAGGTTTGATTACTTTAATGACCTATTGGTTCCTCAGATAAAGAGCAGATTTCTGCTCTCTCCTATGCCAGTATTTCTTTTGGAAGATGATGGCAGTTCCTAGGCTTTGATCTTAGATTGCAGCTAAAGAAGTGCCCGAGTGACTCTGGAGTCTCCTACAGGGCAGTCCATAGACCTGCAAGTCCTTCCCTCACCCTCCAGTGAATTGAAATAATGTTCATTAGTTCACATTTCACACTGGAGTGTAGCAAAATCTATACTTGGCATTACTCCTTGTACTATTATTATCTGTGCAGTGGAGGTGAGAGGCACTGTTGAGTGTTTGCAGCTGTACAAAAACCTGTGGCAGATCAAGAGGAGGAGCTTTGTCTCCCAAGTCCTCTGCAAGTGACCCACTGATTCCAGTGCTCTCTCACTCTGGGAGTGGTCTGCAAAAATCAACTGAGCCCAAGTCACAGAGAACAAAATATTTTTTCTGGCATATCTTCATAGACCTCATCCTTAAACTGTTTTACATTTTCTTCTCCACAAGTATAGAAATGAAAATGAGAGAGGAAGCCTTCCTGTAGTGCAGCTCCTGGTTCTGTTTGCTTTGAGGTTTTTTTTTTATGGTTTTGGATAGAGCTTTGGCACTCACTTTTTTCTTTTTTCCTCTCCTTCCCTGGAAGGAGGAAAAATTACTGGAAAAGGCCTAAACTCTCTTGAGTAGTCCATAAAATGTGATTTATGGTGGAGCTGTAAACCTGATGTTTAAATGGTTCCTTTCTTGTTTTATTTTCCGCAGGTCTTTGCCCTCACCATGTCAAGGAGTGTTAATGATGTGTTCCCTCTCCATTGCATTCCCCACCTGTCATCCTGCTAGGATCTAACTACAGAATGAACATAGCAGCTGTATTTAATGCCCTGCTCGTGTCTGTCCTTGCTGCTGTGCTGTGGAAGTACATCAAACTGCACGAGCATGCCTCCATGGTGGAAGAGGAGCTGGCCCTCATGCGCCAGTCCCAGGAACATTCCGAGGCTCAGATTGACTACCATGCAGCTCTCCAGGCGCTGGTGGAGAATGGCACCAAGATGGTGTGCACTGGCAGGATGCACACCGACCGCATCTGCCGCTTCGAGTCCCTCTGCTATTCTACTGAGGCTGAGGAGTTTGTCTACTTCCACAGCAACTCCTCGGTTATGCTGCCCAACCTGGGCTCCCGCAGGTTCCAGCCGGCTCTGCTCGACCTCTCCTCTGTGGAAGATCACAACACCCAGTACTTCAACTTTGTGGAACTGCCAGCTGCTGCACTGAAATTTATGCCAAAGCCAGTTTTCGTGCCTGATGTGGCGCTGATCACCAACAGGTTCAACCCAGACAACCTGATGCATGTCTTTCATGATGACCTCCTGCCCATTTACTACACCATGCAGCAGTTCTCCGATTTAGATCCGGAGGCTCGGCTCTTCTTCATGGAAGGGTGGAGTGAGGGTGTTCACTTTGACCTCTACAAGTTACTGAGTAACAAGCAGCCGCTCCTCAGGGAGGAGCTTAGAACCTTGGGCAGGCTCCTCTGCTTTACCAAATCGTATGTGGGCCTGTCCAAAATCACCACCTGGTACCAGTACGGATTTGTCCAGCCTCAAGGGCCAAAGGCTAACATCTTGGTTTCTGGTAATGAGATCAGGCAGTTTACCAAATTCATGATGCAGAAACTGAACATCAGCTTGGAGGAAAGCTCTGGTGAGGAGTACATCGTGGTGTTCAGTCGTACAATCAACAGACTTATCCTGAATGAGGCAGAACTAATCCTGGCTCTTGCTCAGGAGTTTCAGATGAAAACCATTTCCGTGTCTCTGGAGGAGCACTCGTTTTCCGACATCGTCCGTCTGATCAGCAACGCGTCCATGCTGGTCAGCATGCACGGGGCCCAGTTAGTCATGTCGCTCTTCCTGCCCAGAGGTGCCACAGTGGTGGAGCTCTTTCCCTACGCTATCAACCCCGACCACTATACCCCTTACAAAACCCTGGCAACCCTTCCTGGCATGGACCTGCAGTACATTGCCTGGCAGAACACCGACAGGGAAGACACTGTTACCTACCCGGACAGACCTTGGGATCAGGGTGGGATTGCTCACCTGGACAAAGCTGAGCAAGAGCGCATCATTAAGAGCACGGAGGTGCCGCGACACCTTTGCTGCCGCAACCCCGAGTGGCTGTTCCGTGCCTACCAGGACACAAAGGTGAACATCCCATCTCTAATCCACACAATTAGGCAGACTGTGAAGTCTAAGCCTGGACCCAAGAAGCTGAAATGGTCTGGTAGCCTCTACCCTGGCAAAGTGAGGGATGCCAAGTGTCAGGCCTCTGTCCAGGGCACAAGCGAAGCTAAACTTGCTGTGTCCTGGCAGATCCCCTGGAATCTGAGGTATCTCAAGGTCAGAGAAGTGAAATATGAAGTGTGGATACAAGAGCAAGGGGAAAACACTTACATGCCTTATATATTGTCCCATCAGAATCACACCTTCTCAGAAAACATTAAGCCCTTCACGATATACCTGGTGTGGATACGCTGCATCTTCAACAAAAACCTCCTGGGACCTTTTGCAGATGTGCTCTTGTGTAGTACATAACCAGCTGCACTACCTGTACAGCTCTGACTTGCTCTCCAGTCCATCTGTGGTTTAAAACTTCTCATCTTGTAGTTTGTAGAGGGCTGAAGAGGACTAGACTGTACCAGTGCCTAAGTGTCCATTGTATTACACTCCATGTATATTCTTTAAATGGTATTTATTTACAGTGAGTGTTTTAAAAAAAAAAAATCCCAAACCTCTGTGTTCTTCAGAGTAACTTTCAGAGGTTAAATTACATGCTGAATACATGTAATTGAAAACAGAATGGAAGTGAATTGTGTGTACCTTGGTCGTGATTTGAATTTGTTCCTATTGTGTGGTGAGTATTTAAGCACAGCGTTAAACCGCAGCTAATTCCATGGCTAAGTGGGCAACTCTCATCAGCTTTTTCATTGTAAGTTATTTTTTTCAATAACTCTGACTGTAACTTTGAGTTCAGGATTTGGTACTGGAGCCTTCATTAAACTGCTGTAAACCTCCTCAGTATTTTTTTGCATTTCATTATTTGTCAAAAGCGTTACTGTGATAGAGATACCTGTTGTTGTGGTAAAATGTGCATATATGTAGCTTTTTCATATTTTGGTTAAAGAGAATGAGACTACAGTGCCAATTTCATGTTTAAAATCAGATTTTACTGCACCCTTTTGCAAAAGGCTGGAGTAGGAGATAGGAGGTAGAAGGGATGGCTTTGATAAAATAATTCACTGTGTTTTAAGATGCTCTTTCTGTGTATTGATGATTTTAAGATGTAACGCACTCATTTTGTGAGTTATGTACCAGGTGTGTGAGAAAGGAGGAGGATGGTTTGGAAGAGATGGTGGGGGAGAGATTGCATTTACAGAAATCCAATGAAGAAAATAAATTTTTTTGGTGTTTGATGAGAATAATCTGTTGATAATACCTACCAACAGGTACACACTTTGCTAAGGAATAGGCAGGTGATGGCAAAGTGAAGCTTTCTGGGTGTTGGTGAGAGGAAGCAGAGTCAGACAGGAAGTGGGTAGGTGGATGTCATGGCATTGAGCTGGACAGGGCATGTGGCAGAGATGGGGCTGATGACACTCACAACCTCTCTTGATCCAGTGAGGGAATAGATTATTCTAGACTTCAAATTTACCTGAGATTAGAATCTGGCTTCATTGCTAGGGTAACACACTGACTGTTTCAAGCCTGATCCTGCACAGATTTGCTTTAGCTGGAGACCCTAAATGATGCCATCTTTGAAAACCAGCCCTGAGTCACAAGTACAGCTCTTGGATAAGGGAGAAAGAAAGGGGCAGGAGTGTGAGATGTTTCCCTGATAGATGTTAGCATCCTCCATCATTCATCACCAGTGTTGAAGCAACAGGAAGAGTGCTTGCTTCTCTCCCTCCCTGGTCCACACCTTCCCCCCCAAGGTCTGGATGGACGTTTGAATATTAGGATAAATGTCTTGCTTTCTGAGTGATGAGCACCTCAAGGCAGGATTATAAATATGGGTTCTAGAGAGAGGGGGTGAAAAAACATTGGTGTACAAAGATAAGAAACAAGAGGGTTGAAAAATGAGTGAAACACCACAGTACAACATTGGACCTTCAGGCAAGTGCTACTTCTGTATATTAATTTTCATTGTCTGCCTTTGTTTTCAGATATGATTTAAAAGAGGGGAAGAAACAGAACATCAGTCCCAAAGTCTGTGTTTACTTTGCCATTGTAACCTTGCCAACTAATAGTTTTTGCCTTGATATTTTTGAGGGGCATATTCCTGCTGTGTGAATGTTCCTGCTGTTATTTTCTTAGGACAAAATGGGCTTCTTGCTGAAGTGAGTATCTAAGCTGTGGCCTAAAGTCTCTATGTGGCTGCACATTCCATGCCACATACGTCAGAGCCAGGGTGAGAAGAACTCTGTAACAGAGGACAGTGAAAGCAAGCTGTTCAGGAAAGCCCCCAGGACCTGTGGCTCCCCAGGACCTCGTTGGCTGATGAGCTCCCTCCCACAGAAGCGTTTTGTAGCAGTCTTGCATCCCCATATCCATCCAAGCTAAAGGTTGCCCTGTGGCCAGTGGCCATCCTGCTGGCTGTTGGAAGAGTGGTAATGTTTGCACCCTGTGAAGTCAGTATTGAATGAGTCTTCAGACAGCTGAAATTCAGTGAGCATTTGGTTTCCATCAGTTCTCAGAAGTAATTTTCTTTGGGTGTGTGAGCTGCCTGTGTTCTTCTAACCACTGTTCATCCTGGACAGGGTATTGGTCTGCTTGTTACCTTGCTGCCTGCTTTTCAGTATGCCTTTGGTAGTAATTATTTGTCTGTAATTTGTAGACCATCCCTTTTCACTTAAAATTAGTTCCATGTGATTGCAGATTTTCTAACATTTGCAGATTGGTTACAGCCCATTAACTATTTTCTTACATCCTAATGATTCTAATCAACAGAATTGGTTACAGAGCTGTGAAGTACCATATATGTGGGTTTCTGTGCTCTTAATGCTGGCATGAAATGGTCTCTTGTGTTCAGAGAGAGACTTGCTATTTCCAGAAGATAATCAAATGTGCTTTTCAAAAATGTTCATTCAGGTTCTGTCTTCCTCATCAGTGCTTTGAGTACTTTATGAGGCGGAAGAAAAATGAAAGTATTTTTCCCTTTCAGACTCTGAGGTAGCTGAGCACTGAAGTTGTGACAGTGATGTTGCTGTTTGCCTGCGACGCCTGCCCAGTGTAAGAACGTCTATGCTGGTGCCTCACTACAATACCTCAATTCCTTGTCTCCAGAGCACATGGCACTGAGAGCCTGTGGTCCAGCCTGTAGTTGTCATAAATTGAGCACAGTAATGCTGTACTGATTTATACTACCTCAAGAACTGCTCTGGAATGCTGGCATTACCTTTCCATAATGAATTTCCTTTCCTTTTAATAGCTTGGT
This sequence comes from Formicarius rufipectus, assembly GCA_013399695.1. NCBI lineage: Eukaryota > Metazoa > Chordata > Aves > Passeriformes > Formicariidae > Formicarius > Formicarius rufipectus. The sequence continues at coordinate 1,009,821 of VXAU01001358.1, forward strand.
CATCAGTGCTCTGCAGGCCTGTTCCATTTTTCACCCCCAGTCCTCCCCTGTCCAATGGACTGTTTGTTTCGCTTCCTTCACACAAATATCCTCTCACAGTCTCAAGCCTTCACATTTCAAGAAAACCCACTGCTGTTTTCTCTGTCAATGCCACTTCTTAATGGATCAGAAGGAATGTTTGCCTGGTATCACTTAAAGTTTTGCCCTGTGATGAATTCAGACTCTCTGTGCACAGGGGCAGAGGCTGCATCTCTCACATGTGTAGGAAGGCAGGGCTGAAGCTGTTACTCTCTTTCCAGAACAGCTCCTTCCCCAGGGGAGCTTGTGGGGATCCTTTCGACAAGTGTAGTGCAAGCAGCTTGGCACTTCCACCACTGCTTTGCTTGTTTCTGTTCCCAAAGCAAATGCATTATACTCTGGTGCTCTGGGTCCCACTCTCCTGGAAGAAATCACTGGGGTTAAATCTGGAACCCTCTGGGACCAATGCAGGATGCTACCCCACTGCTCCTGGACTTGTCCATGCCTACAGAGATGGATCATCGAGAAGGATTTCCTCTGGCTGCAGTTTCACATCTTTTAACTAACCTAAGTGCGAAGAGCAGCTGGTGGCTGAGGTGGGACGTGTGAGGACAAAAAAAGGACCAAATAAAGCGCTTATGAGCTTGGACCCATGAGATGATGGAGTAGGAGCTGCAGGTTGATGGTAATGCACTTCCCTATGGAACAGGACCTCTCAAATGTGACTTTAATAGAGCCAGAGCAATTCACATTACTGTTATTTTCCACTGCTTATGGTCCAAACTCGCCCTCAAAGACTATATTCAAGAATAGAAAGAGGCTCAACTCTAGTCTGGCTCGGGTGTGTTTCGTGAGAACAATGTGCTACTGGGGCTGTGGAGAGCTGAGACTTAATGGATGTGGCTTGTCTTAAACAGCCCCCCCCCTTGCTCCACACACCAGAAGGCCACTTGCTCTGGAGGGGTAGCCTGGAAGAGCAAGGAGGAGGTTAAAGTAGCACAAATAAGGCTGAAAAGCCACCAAGTCAGACGATGGAGTGGTGGGAGGGATTTGTTCCGTGCAGCCTGGCAGGTGGCGTTTGGCTTGATCCCCTGTGAGAGCTCCCCTCAGAAGATTTCTGTAGCATTTGTTTGCCAGCTTCTCAGGAACCTAACACACAGGGAAATAAGGAAATCTTGTTTTGATAGGTAGTTTGGGATGGCCTGTGTTCTACCATGCCACTGTCAGCATCCTGTGTGGATTTTGAACTGTTGTCCCCAGCAGGAATTTTCCTTTGTATGATGGAGAGTGGCTAAGAGGTGAGTATCCCGAGCTTGCTCCCATGGCTGGGTGCAGGATGAAGACCTCACTAAGCTTTTGGCTGAGGGACTAGCAGTGAGGTTACTGGTTCCCTGAGAGTGATGTTTTCACATGGGTGCACCCCAGCTCTTCCTCATCTCTCTCTGCAGACATGGGGCATGTTGGTGGCCACCAGCTGACCATCTTCTCATCAGCCAGAGGTGCTCCAATGCTTATGCAGTGCATTTAGCCCTTGACAAGTGTGCAGAATCCTAAACCTCATCCAGGAAAATCCATGGCTACCATAAATTATTACTGGCTAGTTTTTGCTTAGCAAAATTATCTCACTATTCTTTTACTGGTCCAGTAGATTTCTCCAGCTTTTGGCTTCTTTCTTCTCGCACATTTCCCTTGGGTGGTAGGGGCAGGCAGTGATAGGCTAATTGCAGTCCAAATTGGTCACTCAGTGTGGGTTTTACTCCTCCAGAAAACCACTGGAGGTAATAAAAATATTTGGTTTTGCAGAGTTCAGTTTGAGACTTTCTGTGTGCTTCTGCTCCCCTCCACTGATTCTTTTGGACAGATCCCTTTCTTAAAGAAATGATAATTCTCCAGAGCAGTAACCTGAGACTTTGAAGAACAACTGTGGAGGGATGGGAAATGTAAAGCAAAACCAAACCCTTTGAAGGACACTTTAGGAAATTTGTTTGCACATGAAACCAGACCGTTTCTTAGAAGATTTTGGTGAGAAATAATGCACAGTTCCTTTTTCATCTTCATCGCATCAGTCTTTAACAACTGAATGCATTACTCAAGGTAAATGTATGACAGTAATACTCTTGAAAGCTATTGATTTCTTAATTTTTTATTCTTTCTTCCATTTCAGGCCACCTTTTTGCCTCTGTCCCTTAAGGCTTTGCATGCTCACTGCTCTGGGATCTGTGAATGTCTTGTCCCAAGACACCCACACTTCACAGGACCCAAATTAAATTAAGAAACTTAATAAAAAAAACCAACCAAACAAAAAACCAACCAACCAAAAAATTTAAGACCCTGCAGTAGATGGCTCCAAGGCAGAGCCACACTTGCTGCAGATGGACTGGCAAGGGCTCTGACCCAAGCCTTTAACATCCTCAGGGCAGAAGTTGCTCCGACTCCACAGCAAGGAGGTTGTTTCTCTGCAGGATCCATGGGTGAAAGGGACTCCATAAGCACACCTCATTTAATTTATATTGAACAAAAGGGTGGCTTCAGTGTCTTCACTGCTGTATCTCATCTACTGACTTGTATAAATAGCAGGCTGATTTCTGTAATAATTTTGCTTCTGGTGTCTGTGGTGTAAGGAGGAGTTAGGTTTAGTGGATAAAAGAGCACTTAATTTTCCCTGCTGGACTTGAGGTAGGCACACTCTTGGAATGGCTTTCAGTGTGATGACTGACAGTCCATCTGTGCTGTGGGTGGTAAGAGAAGCATCACCATCTGCACATGTGTGAGGCACACCACCGTCCTTATGTAAGAGGAGTCAGCTCCCCCTGCACATCCCCCCTAGAGGGGGGTTGAGCCAAACCCTCTGCTAGCGTGGGGCTGGCTGCCACACAGCAAACCATCATGAATTTGCACTGATTGAAGGCCTGCCCCTCCTTGTCACCCTCTCAAATTGTCCTTTCAGAACATGCTGATTACTAAATTAATTGTTGGCACATTTGAACAGATACATGGAATAGCCTCCTGTTTGCTCAAAATAACTTGGCAATTATCATCACCTTTAAATGTCGCGTAGTCCTGCCACTTTCAAATGTGTTGCCTTTAAAATTTAATGGAGTTTCCCTTTGTTTGGTGTGTATTCCAGTAGCTCACTCCAATTGCCTCATTTACTTTCTGGGTTAGTTGTGTCCCTCTGTGCATAATGTAGCATGCACAGACAAACTCCCTCAGTTTAACATCTCTTTTCCCTGTCCTAGAGACTCCTTGTCCTTTTGTCCTGCCTTACTTTAATATTATTCCAGCCGCTACCAATAGTAATTGCCTCTTCCAGCTTGGCCAGCATGTGGGTAAGGTGGATGGAGATGGGACAGTCTGCAGGCGTTCCCTCACCAGCAGCCATCCACGCCGTCTGTGGTTTGCCAACGGTGGTATCCTGTGGATGTTTCTAGCAGTGTGACGTTTCCATGATGAGTCAATTCCTCCTGCTTTTTCAATCTGCGTGGCAAAAACCTGCAGGGTCCTTGTTGCCATCCACGAGTGTGTGCTGAGACAGCAGCTGCTCTACTGACTCCAGGGGCGGGTGTTGCACTGGGATGATTGCACCAGTGCGGAAAGAACCAGCCAAGCACTGGCCTTTCCAACCCTTCAGTCCCAGGAGCCAGGTCTGCTTGTAGTCAGGGCTCATGTGTGCTTGGTGACAAGGTGTGACAGACCTGGGTTAGGAAGCAGGATCAGGCTGCTGCTTAGGCTGAATAGCAGGGTAGGGACACAGGTGGCAATCTGGACAGAGTTTTCTTGAAATGTGTCTATTTTCTTGCAGGATTTTCACTGTGAGAAGCATGGAGAAGAGGGAGGAGACAGGGGAGGTGCTGCCATCTGGGATGAATTACTGGAGGGTCTCCTATTTTTTAGGTGAGAGACCAGTGGAGGACTGTAGGCCCAGGCCATTGGTTTTAGCTAGGGGAATCTGTTGTTTGTACAAGCCCTTTTCCCAATCATGCTTCTCTGTTTCAAGGATTTATATAATTCTCTATTACTTTATCCTTTTTATTCACTCTTCTCTAGTTCCCTTCTGTTTTGTCATTAGAAGATGAAAAATTTGAGCTGAAATTTAGGCAGAGGGGAGGAGGGGTGAGAGCTCAGTGGGAAAACACTGTCATGTCTCCAGCCATGGCCAGGAAGCCCCTGACAGCATCCCTTGTGCAGCACAATGGATGATGAGTGCTGCCCTTCGTATTTCAGAAACACTTTTTTCATCTATTTTCTCCTGGCAGGGAAAGGTGCTTTCCTCCACACATGAATACTTTTCAGTTTCAGAACCAGACAGCTGTGAAAAATCTCTTTCCTTCCTTGTTCCTCCGAATTCCTTCCTCAGGATTACGATGGTGCTTCAGAGGAGTAATTTGAAATGCATTTTGCTTGAGGGGAAGAAGGGGATTCAGTTGTCTGGGAGTGAGGGTTTCAGGTGCTTTGGGTTCTTGCTCTTTTCCCACCTCCCACTTGCTTAATTTTGGGCAGGACATCCTCTGGTTGATTCGGATGCCTGGAAAATGCTGTGTCCTTGGAGGTGGGGAGCAAAAAGACACCTCTGCTGCAACTCGAAGGGGCCAAACACAGTGATCACACATCTCAGCCACTTCTATGGAGAAACATTGTTTCTCTGACTACCTTTCCTTCCCCTACATTCAAAACCAAACCAAAACAAAAGGTCTGTTAGTGAGAATAGGATGGGCTGGGAAATAGGTGAGGCTGACCTGAAAGTGCCTGTCTGTAGTGCAGAATCTTTGGTGGAAGTTTCAGGGCAGCCTTTTCCTCACAAAATTGTGCACCAAAGCTTGAAGACAGAAAGAAAATCTGTTGAAGAGTGATTTGCTTTATTATCTATATTACATGTTCCTCTTCTTTGTGGCTTTCTGAGTAAGGACTTAACTTAAATGTGCTCTCCTCAGAAAANCAGCCCAGGTTTGGGAAATCTCTGACCAGCAGACTACACTTACTATAGCAGTGGTGTAGGTGAGGTTGGCAGGTATATAACACCAGGCTGTGATGGACACATATGCCTATGTGGTTTTTCCCAAGGCAAACACCAGGGGTCTTACCCAGCTCCTGCTGAGTTGATCCTTATCCCATAAAAAGCAAGTGGATATTAGTGGCCAGTTTGATGCGTCCTCACCAGTAGCAAAGGAGAGGGCTGCATGAGTAAGCATCACACATAAACAAGCCACCCAGTTCTAGGCAAGGGGATTTTGGCTCTGTTTTCTCAGCTCTGTTTGAAAGCAATAACATTTCAGGGGGAAAAGAGACCCACGAAATGACCCACATGGAGCAGGACTGATCCTCAGTTTGTGCTGCTCCAGGCCACACAAGCCGTTTACCTGGGAACCCTTTCTGCATGGTGGAAATAAGAAGCCCTTGTAGCCAATCCCATATAATCTGTAGGAAAATATTACCACCATCAGGTGATCAGCAGCTTCAGGAGCAAGCAAACATGCCTGAACCCAGACTGGTACAGTCACCTCATCCAACTGCAGCTCCATGGAGCTTTTCCCTTTTTATCCCAGTTCTGGTTTGACAGCTTTTTTTCATACCCTTTGCCTTCATGCAAACAACCACGCAGGTTGCAGAGCAATAAACCAAAATCAGGCCCTTGAACACAATTGCTTACCAGGAAAAAGACCAAAGCAGAGATCCATGGAATGTGTGTGCAGAGCTGCAGGCACAGGCAGCTTTGCTGAGACTGTGAAATAGGGGGCTCCTGCCACCTGGGCTGTGCTGGGAGCCTACTCACCTTTGCACAGATTTACAGCAGAAGGGCAAATCTGAAAGTGGCTATAAAAGGGACCCATTTATTGCTTAACTCTGAAGCTCCCTGACTCACAGGGGAATCTGTTCCTCACCACAAGACTAAAACACATGTTTTAGGCTTGAAGTGTTTTGCAACGCTTAAAAAATGTAAACTCTCCATAAATGCAAACTAATCCTGAATCTACTGGAAGGAGAGGCAACAAGAACCATAAACCCAGTCCCATTTATTTAATTAGGTTTTGCCCATTTCCATTTTAAGTGTTTAAATAACCACACAAGTACATCTACAACCACCTGATGTGTGTCTCCAGCTACTCCAGTTCAGCTCTCTAGCTCCCAGGAGCTCCAACTATTTCAGACCACAGTGGAAGGTGTTTCCCTTAACACCCTGCCTACTGAAAGTTGTGGTCCCACAGCACACCAAGCGATGAGGCTCCGGATTGCTTCACTGAGCTTGATTTAGTCTCTGGAGACCGGGCATCACTGAGACCGAGCTGCCCATCGTTCACTTGGAAGCGTGGCTCAGGGTAATTAATTTCCCAATTTAGCTAAGAAGGCAGCTCAAACCCTGCCAGTCTGGGAGCCCACATGTGATGCCAGGGCTTCAAAGGCAAACGCTGCTGCCAGTGGGCTAGCTCTGTTTTCCCCTCATCCAAGCTGCATCCCTGCTAACACCAGGGTGATGCTCCAGGGTGGAGGCTGGGAAATGTCAAGAGACTGGCGCATGGTGGTGGTTTTTGTCTCGTGTCCCCTGCCAAGCCCCCGAGTCCCTGAGCCGTGAGCAGTTTTCTCCTCACTTAACTCGGTGCGACAGTTCCAGCTGGTCCCAAGCCATCATCATTAACGCCATGTCTTTCCCATTTCTCTCTGGCTTTCAGACACGTGCCCAGGCTCCTGCCAGCTCTTGTCAGACATCCCCTTGGTGCCAGTTGAGTAGCAGCAAGCAGGGGAAAGGATCAAGTGGACTTGCATCAATGGTGTAAGGTCAGACTTTGCCAGGTCTGGACAGGAGTTGTGCATCGCCTTCCACCTCAAAAGTTTGCTTTTGCACTCTTTGCAAAAGCAGGATTAAAGCCTCTCAGCATTTGGTGGCAGCTTCCCTGCCCTCTACCACTGTTTGCTGGCCAAGTTGAAGGTCTGTGGAGCACTTGTAGATGTGCTGGCCTTGTTCCCCATCATTTATCCGTTGTTCCCTCCTCGAAGTGTGAGTTTCAAACTCTCTACCCAGATTGGGGACCTCTGCCACACAAGAGGGTTATCTCAGTGGGAGCCACTTATGCCCCTCTTTATTTTCCATATTTTTTTCTCCCACATTTAAAGACACAGCAATGAATAGTGAAGGGCACCCAATGAAGGGTTTCATTTGGAGAGTGTGTAAAAAACAGTTGTGTAGCACACTGTGTTTTGCTCCATTTTGCTAAAATGGAGGTAAAGGTTTTTCCAAACGCAACTGCTTGATGGCTTCTCTGCAGGAGTTCAAATACCTGATTTATAACTACTAAGTTTTATGTGAAACATTTTGTTCAACCTGATGGCAAATGTGAAAGATCAAGCCCTCCAAACTCTGGCTCTTCCCCGGCACATTGAGGAAATGGACATATTCCCTCGTGTTTGGGGGCTGATGTTTCAACATCAAGTTCAAAGCTTGGGTTTAAGGATCTCTTTGGCAGCATTTGCTGGGATTTTATTGAGGTTGAAAGGCAGAGCTTGTGAGTGTTTTATTAGCTGTTCCTTTAGGTTTGAAAGGAACGTCTATTGTTTATTAGTTTAAGGGAAGTACAAAGGACTGTATTGAGTTCTTGTTTAATAACTTCCCACAGTGCTCCATCACAGCGGCAGCTTAATCCCAGCTCAGGATCTTCTCTGGAATGGGAGAAGATCCCAAAACCATGGATAAAAAATGTGCAAATCTCCATCCCCTTGGGCAGGAGAAGTCTGTGACAGGGGTGGTGGCAAAGGGAATGTGGTCAGTGATGGTGGGAGCTTGCCTTGCAGGCTGACCAGCAGCAGAGTGTAAAATGGCAATGTTTTAGTTTTGACTATGTAAAAAAACCCCCATGTCTGTGTCTCCTCATTGATAACTCACAAGCAGAAATAAATTGTTTGCTGGGAACAGCTCGCCTTGTTCTTTTTGCCACATGTATCTTGTGTATGTCACCACATGAGAACTTAGTTGTCTGTCTGCATGTGCCCAGTACAGGCATCTTTATGAAGTCCAAGGAAAATGAGCTGTGAAGAGCCAGAGAGCTTTCAAAAGAGGAATGCTTTATAGAGGAAAAAAATATGTCATTAAGAAGACATCCAGCAGATATTTCTTCTCTTGGGCTAATTCTGTTTTAAAATTTATTTGTTATGGGAGGAGTGAAGCTGGACCCAGGCTATTAATCCAAGCCAGAGGGAGAGTATTCAGCTAAGAAATATTTTGCTACCTGCCAACCCCCCTCCAACATGTAGAAAAGCTGTTTCCCTGATCATGCAATTGGTTGTATAGCTGTACCTTGTGTCTCAAGGGACCTATAATTTTTTTTTTAATTTCTCAGCAAGGTTTAGTCTTTAAATTCTCTTCATTTGCAGAGGGACAAAGGAGGGAGAAATGATGGTGCTTGTGAGAAGGGCCACAAATGAAGGATCTCATGAAGGGGTGAAGGACAAAGCCAGTCTTGGTGAGGGCTCTCTGAGTTCCAGTAAGGTGATGGTCCCAGTGTCCTCCAGAGACCACAGTCTTACCTGGAAATAGGTGTAACACCTCAGTCCAGGCATCATTGTAACTGAGACTGGGCTGTGCGTCTGGGTCGGGGATAAGGATTTGGGGGGAAGATTAGGGAGTAGGGAGGCCAATAGGGATTGAGTTGAAATATTTATTTTGCCCGAGAATTTTAATCTCTTTGATCCAGCTGGCAAACCTGCAGCAGGCTCATTAGAAACCAGCTCAATAATCATTTTAATCCATGGTCTCCTTTGGTCTTCTGAAAATGGGATGTTCCACCTTCTCCCTACCCTATCCCAGCTCCACAACTATTAGCTATAGAACAGAGATGTTGGGGGTTTTGTTAACACAGAAGTTAATTATTTTGAAAATATTTATTCATGACACGCCTGTTGGTAAAGGTGCCTCATCAGGGTGTTGATGAAATGAAGAGTTGAATCCTTAGGAAAATAGATGGGAAATATTTTCTTTTCCTGTCTGATATCTGAGTACTGACTAGAATGTATCCCAGCACTGCAGGGGGCTTGTGCAGTCAAGACTGGGCTCTCTCCATCAGCTGGGTAGCACACTACTCCATATTAGCCCATTTTTACAAACTAGGTTTGATGACCTTAGTTGCAGAAGTCACTCATCTGCCCATACCAGCCTCATGAGCCCTGCCCGAACCTCCCTCCATCTCAAGCACCTCCATAGAGACATCCTGCAAAGCAACCCTCTGGGGATGTGTATGGGGCAGAGGGCACATTCTTTAAGGGATTCCCTATTAAATGGCTTCTGTACAAGCCACACTGCATTTGTGTCCTCATCCCATCTAGTTCATTAAAGTCTGGCCCAGCTGGAGAGGCAGAGGAAAAAAGATTTAATGCAAAATGAAAGAGGACTGTCCCCACCCCTGTGAACTGAGGATGCAGGTTTACTTCTGCAACATATATAAAGATGCTAACAGGAGGCAGATTTCTTCTCCTGTACCTTTGCAAAAACTTAAACTCTAATGGCATTTGATTCAAAAAGCTATTTGGATGGCATTATTGTAACCATTAAACGGGACTTGCCTCATCTCAAGACACGACTGAGCTAACCACTCTCTTGTAATGTGACAGTATGTGGTCTGGGAGGATGCACTTCTTTTGTGTAAAATCACAACGATGAGTGAGCTGTGGGCTGGCTGATAGGACCATCCAGCCCATAGAGTCTTTGCTAAGCTCTTCTAGGAGAAGGGGCAGAGGTTTGTCTCAAAGCTTCCAGCAGATGATGCTGGACTCTGTCTGCTCTGACCCTGCGGGTACCTCTGGGAGGGGTGTCAAAACTTGGCACTACCAGCTAATAAATAATCATCTTTGTAGAGTCTTTGCTAAGCTCTTCTTTACTATATAAGTCCACAGAGGCTGTGGATAAAAAAGCTGTATCTCCCCCCAGGCAGGCTGTGATCAGCCTTGCCATTTGTGCTTGGGGGGTACTGCCTTTTTAATAAAACAATATGATTTAATGGGATTGTTCTCATAGAGGGAAGAAGAAAACAAATTATTGATTGCTTACTCACACAGGGGTAGCTTTGCAGCTTCCATGTAATACCAGCAATGATTTTGCAATATATAATGCCTTGAACAAATGGACAAGGACAGTAGGACAGTTCACCTGTGCTTGTGAGCATCCTTAGCATCCCCTTTTTGTTATTGTAGGAACACACCGTTTGCCTTATAGGATTGCATAAGGGCTGTATGAGGTCAGACAAAGTCAGACCTTGTGCCATTTCCCTCCCTGGCTGTCTCCTTCGTTGCCCACTGTAACCTACTGCAGCACCCAGCAGCCCTTGAAACAAAAACACTGTCTACCAGGCAAGCCTGTAGCTGGTGCAAATCTGCCACCAGCAGCACCAGAGGAGACAGCAATCCTGACACCAGCATCCCTGCAATCCATGGCTTTGGTCTTCATGGAGCAAAACTGGATCCTGGAGGTGACTCTGCTTGTCCCAGCTCCTTCATCGAGGGAGCTGCCCTGTTCCTGCTGGAGGCAGATATGCTGCAGTGTGTCTTGTGGAGGGAGATCATCTGGGAGGTGAAACCAGATCTGCACTTAGCTGATCAACACAGGCATGGCCCAAGCCAGAAAACCTGTGAGAGGGGGAGAAATTGAAATTCAGCCTCCTCAGTATGAAGCTGCAGCCCTAAACACTAATCTCTCTCAGAAATGTAAATTTTGCAGAGCAACTCCTGCAGACCTGGTTTGCAGCACTCAGCAGGAGACAGCCCTCTCCCAGAGATGATTAAAACCTGATTTACAAGGCACGGTGGACAGATGGCATCTGTTTTTTGCAGTCAGTGGTCCCTACAGAATAAAAGAGGCAAACTTCAAGGCTGTAGCTCTGCAAAGACAAAGAAATTATTGGCCGTATCCATGCAGGTGCCTGCACTGACACATCTGCTCCCTGCACGCCAGGGCTCAAATCCACCAGCCCAGCAGGTACCTGCTTACCTCCCTTCTTCTGCCTCTCAGCACTCAGATGTTCCCTCTTTCCCAGCCTTTCCACTGCCTCACACCCGCTAAAGCTAATGTGGGGGCAGGCCAGGAGGTGGGTGAAAGCAATTAAAATGGAAGACTGCCTGGCTGCTTTGTGGAGCGTGAAAGAGGCAGCTCTGGAAGGCAGGGGCAGGGAAGGGATAACACTGCAGGCATAAAAAAGGCAGTCTCTACTGAGAATAATCAAAACAACCTCAGGAAGATGAGATTTTTTAGAAGGATATGTGCAAAAGCATCACCAGGTGGGAGAGGTAGGGAAGGACTGAGCAGACTCTTTCTCTGGGGTCAGGCTGCAGTGGCGCCCCAGGGGTGAAACCACTTTGCCTACGTGGGTTCTGCCACCACAAAAGTATGCCCGTGTATTTTTGGAGCTTTTTTCCCAGCTCTTGAACTGTGATCATCTTGAAAAGGCTGTGCCCAGCTGAAGTAGATGCCTCCCACACGTGTTGCTTGCTCCTCATTTCTAGAAGAGGAGGAAAAACAAAAGCAGGGAAGAGCCTGCCGTTAATATGGTGCCCCTGCATGGACAATGAGTGATGACCTCTTCCACCAGCACAATGCTCCCCAAATATCAGCCAGCTCTTCCCAGCTGCCTCCAGACATCCCTGGCACATGCAAAATGTTTGCTGTGCACCACAGGGTGGGGTGTGAAAAAAAGGAAGCCTCACAGAGGGAGAGGCCAGCACCTGAGACGAGAACTGGTAATGACCCACAGCATGGGACTGTGGCGAAGTCCCTGTGCAAGGCTGACTGTCAGACTGCCCTTCAGAGCCAAGTCTCCCCGGGCTGGGGTTGGGGTTGGGTACATTGGCATGGAGAGGTGCCAGGAAGGCTGGTGCCTGACACCTTGGCAGTGAGGGAAGTGAGTGCTGCACCTCCTGGTCCCGCCGAGGTGAGGGTGTCACAGCCTGCAGTCAGGGTGATACAATTTTGGCTGCAGGCAGGGCAGGAGGTGGAGTTTGCCTGGCAGTGGAGGGGATGCTCATCACTGCAGGGACCACAGTGAACGCCTTTAACTCGAGGCCTTTATCTTGTGCTAAAAATACCAGCTTTTTCTAGGGAAGGTTGAATCTCTGAGGATAACTTGAGACCACAAATGACAAGCTCAGACGTGATTTTCTGATGCTTTCTTCTTGCACATCTGCTCATACAGGCTGTTCTTCCCAGTTCTTTCTTTCCTTTCTTTCTCCAAGTCCCTTCAAAGGAAGATGAAGTAGCAGGACTTTCTGATGTCCTAATCCTACCTTTGTGGAGGAAGAAAGTAGGACAAATGTCACCTCATTGCTGATACCAACACACTGATTTGAGCGTAATTGAAGTACAGGACTCCCATAGGATGCCAGCAACTCCACAGAGCCTATTGGGAACTTTGGTGACATGGGACCTGATGGCATCGTGTGCCCCAAAACATCTCTCTGATGCAGGGCAGGCCCCAGCATCACCCAGGGGTAGTTCAGGCTGCATGGACCTCATCTCTCCCAGGAGTTGTGTGCTCTCCATGTAAAACCCTGGACATGACCATGGTGGCTGACTTCACCCCTCCATGGCTGTTGCCTGCCTCTGGCTCAGTCAAGGCTGATGAGGGAGGCTGCATTTCCTGCCCAGTAGCCTCTCCAAGCCGTCCTGAACCCATGTCTTTGAAGACATAAATGCAGTTTGTTAAGGAACATTCATGTTTGATTAGATTTGACCATGGAAAACAACATAGCTGTGGAATGGCAGTCAGAGGGTTTCCTAAAGCTGCCTCCTAAGTCTTGGGACCACAGTGAAGTGACTGATCAACTGGTCTTGTCCATCAAGGCACCCTGCCCGACCTGCCCTGCAGTCCCTTCTCAGCGCAGTGCTGGAGCTCAGTTTTGCTGTACAAGCAATGGTTCTCTGGCTGTTTCTGGTGTGGGAGAGGTGAGATGCCTATGCCTGGCCAACTCCCTCGGCCTCCTCCTTGGGTCAGGAGCACTGACACCACCTGCCAGCACTTTTCCATAGTTGCCTGGCCCTTCCACTTCAGCCACCAGCTCTGCTTTGAAACCAGCAATTCAGTGAGAAGCCCAGGCAGGAGGCTGGATTGAAATCAGTCCTCAATGCTCTCCAGCCCAGGACTCGTAGTCCCTGGCAAGGGGAGGGAGGCAGTAAGCACTGGCTCCCCTTTTGCTGTTTGCTCTGCCAATAAAGAACCAACTGGAAGAAAACTGGAGAGGGACATCTTACAAGGATATGTAGGGTAGGACAGGAGGTATTGACTTCAAACTGACAGAGGGCGGGTTTAGATGAGATATCAGGAAGAAATTCTTTACTGTAAGGATGGTGAAGCACTGGAATCAGTTGCCCAGAGAAGCTGTGGATGCCTCATCCCTGGAAGTGTTCAAGGATGGGGGTCTGAACCACCTGGTCTGGTGGAAGGCGTCCGTGTCCATGGCAGGGGAGTTGGAACTGGATGACCTTTAATGTCCCTTCCAGCACCAGCCATCCTATGATTCTATATGATCTCATTTGATGCACGTGTTTTAGTTCATCCCCACCACTGAAACCACTTTTCTTAGAGCTGGGACTAGTTAGGATGGGCAGAAGGCAGACCAGGAGTCTCCAGCTAAGGGTGACCCTCCTACATACACGTGAAAAACCTGAGTTTACAAACTTATGTCTGCAGAGAAGGTCCTTCCTCAGGCCTTCGTGGGGAGGGCTGCTCACCCTTTGCACCAGCTGCAGTGCCTTGCAGAGGCTCCCAGCTGTCCATGGCCCTTGCCAGGGGAGGAGAGCAGGCTCCTGAGGCTCCTCTCTCCATGTGCTATGGGCATGTATCTGCACAGTTAAATTTTCTGAGGTCATTTGGGGTTGCTAAAGGACCTAGAGATCTTCATCTCTTTTATCTGTGGTGAAGAAGCAGCAGTGCATAGCTACCCCATCTTATCCCTCTAGTTAAGCTCCTCAGCAAACTGCTCTGGGCATCTGAAGAAGCAGTGAAGGAAAAGAGACCTTTGATCTCTGTGCCCTGAGCATGCAACTTGGACTCAAATGGGCAGGGTAAATTCTTCCTGAACACCTAATTATGGGTCTTTGCATGTGGTGCCAGGTTTCATGCTCAGAAGATAAAGCAGGAAGTGTCTGACCCAACCTGCCCATTCTGTGCATACATTTTGCTTCACCTCTCCCCCTCTCCAAATCAAGAAAATCATGCTGAAGTGCCTTAAATTGAATATAATTACCAATTCCCTGCTCCCAGAATATTTAGTATTGGCAAGGAGCAGAGCTGGCAGACCTTGGTGAGCTGAACAAAAACCATTAAAAAAGATTTGTCCCAATTGTGGCAGATCTCAGCCTCCTGGTATCTTGTTGGCATGTAGATGAGCTTCCCAGAAGCCCAAATCTGCAGCTCAGCTTCATAGATCCCTTTTTATCCCCAAGATTTAACTCAGAGAAGCCAAGAACTTGTTTCAGGGAAGGTCAAGGCAATAAACCTCTAATGGTTTATGCACATAAAGAGGCTTGGGATGTGCTTTTCTTACTCTGAGCCTTGCCCGGTGCTGCCAGAATGGGGAATGAAAATCAAACATGTGCAAAAAACACAGCAACATTTGCAGTGTAGCCTGTGCCACTGTATCCATTTGCCTCATCCTCAATAAAAACTCCATCCCTGCTTGGATATGGCCAAAAATTAAATCCAGTTGAGCAAAACTCACTCAAGAAACAAGACTGGGAGAGTTGGTCCCATGCCTGCTCAAGCAGGGGGCCTGGCCAGCAGCACACTAGAGCCGTGATCACCTCTCACCAGGAAAATATCCCTGTGTGGGCACATCCTGTTCTATTTCCATGCAGAGTCAAGACTCAGGTTTTCCTTGGGCTCTCACTATACCTGGTTTGAAACCTACCCATATTTATCTGGCTGGACTGGGAGAGGGGGGAGAGAACTGAACAGACATCCCTGGAGTTTCTCTTTGCTTTTCCAAGGCTGAGCAGCTAGTGGGAAAAATTTTCATCTATCCCTTTCAGGTGCTTTCTGAAAGCATCACCACACACTGCCTCCTCCAGACAGCCAGGGAGGGGCCAGGCAGCCCACATGCTGAGTTAATAGTCTTGTGGACTGAAATATTAGTTCCTGGTTTTGGTCAAGAAAACTCATGGATTTAAAGAAAAGTCCTGGTCCTTCTTCCTTGCCTCTCCTGCTGCATGAGCCCCTCTTCTGCCTGATGATGCACAGATGTCACACATTGCAGCTTCCCACCCCAAAAGGAAGTAAAATGGTTAGTCTGATTGCTTTACGTTAAACTTGGACAAGAACTGAGGAGGGGGGAAAACACCTCATGTGGCATCCAAGACCAAGCCACAGTCAGAAGCTGGAGGGACATGCAGGTGCCAGATGGAAGAAACTCCTCTGCACCTGCATTATCTCTTGGATTAGTGATGCTGGGTATGGCCCAGGGGCATAAAACCTGGGTCAGCTCAGAAGAGCAGAAAAAGTGAGGCTGGTCCTTGAGTTAGGAGTGAAAGAGAAAAACCCAGGGAAATCCCCAGGGACCACTTGGATGGAAAATTTCTCCCCTTTGGGAGAAACTGCTCCCGTCTTTGGCTTGCCTTGCTTACAAACCAGTAGCTTTCAAAGCCCCAAAGCACAGTTGGATTTGTGTTATCTCCTGGTTGGCAGCACACACTCTGAGAGCTGTATAATTTTAAAATCCATCGCAGGGATGACTGCAGGACCTTTTCAAAAAGTCCTGGAGTTTATGAGTTCTTTGGAACAGAGAGAATCCTACCAAAACAGCAGGTGTCCAGAATACCTCTGGAGGACAAGTTCTTGGAAACATCACTCCTATTTGAGGTCGTCAATCCAGAAATCCTGTAGGTGACATGCACCTGGGATTTGGGTCCATTTCGGTTCACACTTGGCTGGGCAGATTCCTGAGCACTGTGGCATTTTGTTCTCCAAGCAGCCATCCTTCATCCCTCTCTGTTTTGCTCTCAGCACAGACCAATGCTCTGCTTCTGAACATCTAGATTTTCATTGGAAAAAGTGTAACAGAGGGGGAAAGGTGGTTCTGATGGAGGAATGTAAAGTACAGCTGGGCAGATTAGGTTTCAAGGGAATTAGGGAATTAATGATGCTCTAGCTGCTTGAAATCTGCCGGTCCAGAGATGAAACTTTTAAGATGCTCTTGGCAACCAGGGGGAAATGACAGCCTGTCGAGCCAATGCCACCTGCTGGAGACAGCTATCAGAGACTGAGACTCGTGGCACCAGTTAAACTCGTGTTTCTTCATTGCCCTTGCACCCAAAGTCCCTCTTCTGAAGCTTGAAAACCCGAGCCCATGCCTGGCAGGGCAGAAGCCTTGGGTGCCCACAAGTACAGCCCCTCTGCCATCTCCAGGAATATTTCCTTTCTTCCAGATTCACTGTCTCCTTTTTCCCATTTGCCTTATCTGACAGCTAATTATCCTTCCAGAGGTAATTGCTGCAGGAGCCATATGGGATCCATAAGCAGATAATGCTGTTTGTTATGGCTTTTTTTTCAAAAGAATCACAAGACCTATACATTATTGTTGTTGATATTGGTATGATTAATGCTGCTGTAAAAGCAGCCCAAACTGCCAAAATAGGTTGCAGAAACAGTTACAGCAGCACAGACATGAAGACAAGGTTATAATCCCTGGAGCTGTTAAAGGTCTTAGCGATTTTTAATTGGGAGGAAGTCATATGTTCACAAGCTCTAATGAGAGTGTTACAGAATAAACCCAGACCTAAGGGAAGGGAAGGAGGAGGAAGGTGAAGCTTCAATGTGGGGACCCTCTCACTGGGATTTGGGGAGCAGCTGCTGACAGTGTGGTTGGTCTGGGGGGGCTCAGCACTTCTGTGTGTCCATTATTCAATAACCCATTTCTTAAGCTCCAGTGATACTGCTACTTATATCATAAATTCAATGATCTTCACTTTACTGCCCATAAATCTGCTTCTTTTCCTCACAATTTTATACTCTTGATAAACTGTTTGTCTAACCACATGGAAGAAACAATGTCAAAAGCTGTACCTTAGGCGTTCGCCCAGCTAATGAAGAAAATCCATCACGAGGAGAGTTTATCTATTTCTTCACTGGATGTAAATAAAATATCAGGCTACTTTACTTCCATTTGTCTTAAAGGCTGTTGCAACAATGATAGTCCTATGTCAGAGCAGACTGTTTTTTCCCCTTTTCTGCATAAATATTTAAGTAAGGACTGAAAGCATAAATAAATTGCTTTCTAAAAGCCAGATTATTTTTATATCCAGTTATTTAACAATAAATTTGGATTTACTTGCTAGCTCTTGCCTTTCAGGCAGCAGTCAGCCCACGCTTTCTCTGTGTGGTACAGAGATGCTTGGGAGGATTTTGCTGAGCATCTTGTGAGGTTTCTGAGTGTCACCTGTAATATCCCACTTTTAAAGGGAAGGAAGCACAAGGGTAGGTCATCACATCAACTCCAAGTGCCACCCCACTGGTGCCACCCCTGGCCAGTGGGTGGGTTCAGTGAGAGCTCAGGCTGCTCTGTGCGGTCCATACAGGTCAGCTGCAAAGATTATTTAGTGTCCTGTGGCCACAACAGGAAGCTCAGGAAGTGGCCCTTAAATTCAGCAAAAAGGCATTTAGTTTATGGAGGATGAGGCCAGCAAAGCACTGGAGCGGGCTGCTGGGCAGTCACCAACTTTGGGGGTGTCAAGAACAGTCTGAATAGCAGTAGTGACCCCTGCCTTCCAGCCCCCATCCCTATTTTCTGCCAGCTGAAGGGCTGTGCACAGCCAGAGCTCTGTTAAACACAGCTCATGTCACTCGGATCACTGCAGAATGAGGCAGCTCCCTCCCGATGAAGCCCCGTGAAGATGCACGCCCATGCTGTCGAATGCTGTTCTCGGAGCGCGTTCCTGCGGTGCCACGGGCGAGCACGGGGGTGCTGCAGGGATGCCCTCCTTCAAGGAGCCCTCGTTTCTCCCCTGCTTTTTCCCTTGCTTAGCTGCTACAGTCTTCTTAAAACCAAAGCCATCCTGCCTCAGTGCTCCTGCCAGCTTGGACCATGTCCTTGTTTTTGTTACCACACCACAACAGGATCCATAATGATGTCCAGTAAAAATTTGGTTAAAACAGGATCACTGCTCAGATGAAACCTTGTTTGTCAAGCATGGCCCCAAGTGAGTCTTTATAACTGTAAAACAGTTTTAGCCATAAAAGTAAGTTTATCATAGGAAATATGACACATTCACAGCTGAAGCAAACTGAACCAAACACTACATGGTAAAGGCTGATGTAAGCAGTCCAAAGGATTCCTTTGAACAGCCACAACCACAGTTCAGAGCCTGTGCTGGTTACACAGACAAGCACATGGAAAAAATGAGTAATTAAAGAAGATTAATGATCAGTCTCAGCAAGATCATGGCTTTTGCTTCTCTCATTTATCCATATATGGCTCCTTGTTGAATCATGAGTGATTTTTATTCACATGCGTAACTGCTTTACAGATATACCCGTATGTGTTTGGCAAACTCACATTACAACTAAGAAAATAAAAAAAAATACAAACCTAGAAAAATCCCCACTACCTTGTGCAATGTTAAGGTTGAGCAGATGCAACCAGAGGCAAAGCAAAAGCAGCTGTTCCTGCACAGCAAAGTCCACAGCTTTGGCCACTGCACAGAGCCCCACCTGCCTCTTGATTCTTGCTGAGGTCTCGGAACGAGAACCTCTCTTTTAATGAAATTTCTCATTTTAATGAGAAAAAACATGACTATGACTGATGCTGCACATCCTAATACTCTTGTTATTTAGTTACGTTACGTTTAGTATCCCTTACTCTTACACAGCCGTGCCTGGGCATGGCTTTTCATACAAGTCTGGAGGAGTTACTTTGCCCTCCTCCATGTTTGCATGCTAAGCTCACCTACTGATAATAAATCCCCACAATTCAGGCTTTAGCAGGGCTTCCATGACAGTCATCCACCCCATGGCACAGCAAATAGGACAATAACTCATCGGGTAGAGAGTGCTGGTGAAAAGGCTGTCCCTGGTTAATAGGAGGGCAGGACTCCAGAAAAGATGCTGATGGCACTTTGGGAGCTGGTGTGACTGCAGCACTGAGTGCTGATGCTTCCTGAGAGCACATGTGCTTGTTGATTCACGGCACCCATGCCTCGCTTCATCTTCTCTTCAGCAAGAGGAAAAAGGGGAAAAAAGGTAATTGCTTGTGCTTATCAGCATGGATGTTCAAGCATCCTCTTGCAGGCTCCCAGACTGACATGATGTTAAGAGAGATGGAGCAGGAAAGGCATAAATACCTGCCTTCTCTTCCCTCACTGCATGGGTGGCTGTGTCCTCCAAAGCCATGGCAGTGGGACAGCAGCACTGCACAGGTGCCCACACCAGTCTCACTGAGGTTCTCCACAGGCATAAGTGACTTGGGATGTCTCAAGGACAGAGGCTCCACCTTTAGTACTGGAAAAATAGAGGGCTGCTTCCTGAGACTCTTTGGAAAACCCTTGTCCTGTTGGCAAACTTTCAGCCCACAGGCCAGGAACTGGCAGCTCCTGGAAAGCAAACACTGACAGCATGCCTCGGTTGGGAAACACACTGTGGAGAGTGACAGAGCCCATCCCTGTATCTTTTCTCCTCCTGTTCTTTTTGCTTTTGGATCATCTGTCAGCCCTGACATTTGAGGAGCTGCCTGGCTGGCATGCTGCTGTGCCTCATCACAGTGGGCTCCTGGGCAAGAGCCTGAGGAATGACAGGAGCAGGATGGGCTCTGCCAGAGGTGCCAGCATGCTCAGAAACCATATTGCACTTGATTGCCTTATGCTGAAATAGCCTAGTATTTTTGTTAAAACATATTTCTGCAAGCCTTGAAAAGAGTTTCATGCAGCCATGCCCAAGAGAGCAGCCAGGAGCATTTTACACAAGCGTGGTAGTTTTTGCCTTTTAATCCCCTGAGAGCGAAGGGAAAGAGCGAGGGAGAGATTTAAATCTTCAAATCCAGCACGCACCTTGGCAGTAGCCCAGGTCTGCTGAGGCACAGCACATGGCACAAGGCACACAGCACGTGGCAAATGGCACATGGCATACAGCACAAGGCACGTGGCACACAGTGCTTCCAGAGATGGCACCATGGGCTACGTGGGCTGCTGTCCAGAGCTGCTGCACTCCAGGGTCCTGCCTAGCCCTGGCTTCAAGCAGTGGCTCACACATGCTCCCAGGGACACATCATCTCCTCTGTGGGAGCACCAGACAGAGCTCAGCTCTAGCAACTTGTCCCCTCTTAATCCACTCAGAAAGTTCTCTGCTTTTCCCTTGCCTCTCTGCCTGGCATGTTTTAGAAACAATGAAAGCATCATCAAAAAGTCCAGTACAAGCCATGGAAAGGCTGTCAGTGACTTCTTTCTAACCCTTCCCAGAGTCCATGTAGGCCATTCAACTGCCCAAATCTCCAGTTTGGTTTATGTGTGTGTGTGTATGTGTGTGAAAGCACCCTAAAATCTCATGGATGGGTCTGTCCTTTGAAAATCCATGCTGAGACCACAACTTGATGACTGCTGCATTCTCAAGCAGTCGTGGGTTGTCTCAGCAGACATCTCCTCCTCCCCTTTCCTACTCCTTGTGATCCCATCTGCTCCTCCACGAGCATTCTACAAAGTGGGGGGAAACCACCTTGTGGAGAGCCAAGCCAAAGCACAGTCTCGTCTCACCCATGCCAAGGGCATGAGGTACATCCGTCGCTGTTGGGTGGGATTTGCCAGGCAGGCGCTCTGCTCTAGCCAGAGCTCAGTTCAGCATGGGGAGTCCTCAAACACTGTGAGGTTGTGCTCGTGGATGTACCGGAGCAGGACTCGTGCCCGCCTGTCAATGGTCTGCAGCAGGGCTCTCAGGCCCTTGGCACCACCCTGGCTCTCCCAGAGCTCACGGTCCGTGCGCAGGGACTCCAGCAGCAGGCTCTGCAGTCTGCCCGACCGCAGCGTGGCCACTGCTGCCGCTGGAAAGCTGCGGAGGAGGAGCAGAAGAGAGAGGAAGGGAAGGGGTTATCCAGGGGACTCAAGCAAAGGGGCTTCAGGAAGAAATGCACGTCCACCCAGAGGAACGTAGGATGAGGAGCCTCCTGCTTACAACTCTGCCCCAGGGTGAGCGTGGAGGAGAGCTCCATCAGAAATGGATTGAAACAAATTCCAAATCAGGAGGCCGATAGCATGTAGAATTGCCTCTTGGGCAGCGATGCAAGAAATGCTGAAATACCTGATTATTCATTCTTTTTGTGCAGCTGCCAGTTAAAGAGGGGAAATAGGCTCTGGAGCTTGCCATCGGTCACCCAGGGCAGAATAAAGAGCTAGTTTCATGGCAGGGGCATGTGGGATGTTTCTGTGAGCCTGCCCACCCACTCTGTTGTGGGTGGGAGGTGGCCCTGCTTCACAGGGGTGCCCAGCTGGGGAGGCCAGGAGCGGCAAGGAGGGGTGCACACAGGGCTGATGGCCATCTGCATGTGCCAGCTCAGCCCTCACCTGGGGCTTGCCCCCAGGAAGATGCACATTCCTACCTGTCTATGCCTTGCAGGAGCCTGAAGTTGAGCTTCTCCTCGGGGTGCTGCGGCTTGCCTGCATTGTCAATGAACACCAGGCGGGATGGTGCGCTCCTCCGGACCTGCCAGCAGGATGAGAAGTTCACTCACTGCAGAGACACCGGTTTGTGGGTGTAGACTGCTTCTTAATGCAGTTTGAAAGCCTGGGAGTATTTTGGGGGACAGCAGATGCCAAAGTCCAGGTCCCTCTGTGCTGAGCACACCTCCCACCGTGGACCCAGCATCTCCATGGGACCTGTGTTCCCTTTGCTCCCACCTCAGCCCAGCAAGTGCCTCTCAGGCACCTTTATCTTAGCCCCAGAGCAGGTCCTGGAGAGCAGGGGGACATACCAGGATGTGGACCAGGACTAGCTCTGCTGGGCTCCGGCACTTCTCGTGGAGCATCTCCTCCACGCAGGGCTCAGAGGGATCAGGCTGAAACCCACAGCAGTAGCGGTCCAGGCGGTCGTGAACCTGCAGGAGACATTTGGGGACCTTAGCAGTGACATATGTCAGGGATGGGTAGGTTCTGTTGTGAACTTTTCTTGCTCAGAGGAAAATAAAACATATCCTGGGATCCTTAGCAGACATGAAATGGGAAACGATGCATACACCAGGGAGCAAGTCAGAGGAAGAGGAGCATGAAGAAACCAAGGTGGCTGGAAAAAGTCCCTTGGCTGGAGGAAGGTGATGGCAAAGGTGACGGTAATGCACTTTCCTGATGGAGTTCAGCTACATTCTGCGCCTGGAACCTCCACATTCTGTGTTTGCACAGAGTGAATGGATTGTACTTCCAGCTGAAACCAAGGGAAGATGTACATGGCCATGAATGGAAAAAGAGAAAAAGAAAAAACAAAAAACAAACAAACAAACAAAACCCAAACAAACAAACAAAAAAAAAAAGAGGAAGAAAGAAACAAGAAAAGCACCCAAGGAAACCTATGGTTTGAATTCTCAAAAATTTTTCCAAGTCTTGTCATTCTGGATGATGGTTTCACCTGGCTCCTGCAACATATACACCCTTTCATCCATCCCTATGGTAACCTGGGCAGCTCTCAATGGAAAGATGAAAAGTATTGGCAAGGGAAAAACTGATCTGTGCGTTCACAGAGCATGCCTGACATTTAAGCTGGGCCACAGTGCCTTGTCTGAGCTACATTTCTCTGTAATTATTTGCAGGTGCTGCTGGGGCTCTGTGCTGTCAAGGCTGTCAAACCTCCTGCTTCCCACCCCAATTCCCGGCAGAAACCCCACTGCTGCTTGGAAACTTCCAGTGTTTCAACCACACCCCTGGAGGAATGAGGGACTTTCAAAAGACATAAATCTCCGTCAGACCAGGTTTCAGTAACCCTGCCTTGGTGTTCATGAAGCTTCCTCAGCTTTGTCAGAAGCAGCTGGCATGTCCTCTGTGGGGCAGGCAGAGCCTCTTTGGTTGCCAACAGCCCTCCCCATGGCTGCATGTTGCCACAACCATGTAGGGGAGCTGGCTCACCACCTCCAGCTCTGAAGGTCTGTTTGCAAACACTCCTTTAAATAGCAGTCAAAAATATATAAACATATATAAACTAAATGTATTTTCTGGTTGAAGCATGAAAATGTCCAACTCGGTCACTTGCTTGGTGTTGCTGGTGCCAACCCAGGAGGCAGGGGTTGGGGTGCAGAAGGGCTCCTGGAGCCACTGAGAGGGCTGGAGTAAGGTAAGACTTAAGAGGTCTCAGGTAAGCCTGGAGTGATCCACAGGTGATGACAAGACAGGAGCCAACTGACCCGCAGTGGCTGCCTATTCCCTTCACCCTGATTTGGTGGTTTTGGCACTCTTTAAAGCACAGGACAAAGCCATCAGCAGCTGCCCCCTTTCCATCAGGCTCAGCATTTTGCCCCCAGTAAAACTTTGCATGTAGAGAGGGATTCCTTTTTGGCAAACACCAGGAGAAAACACAGAAGCCCAATTTTAAGGGTTTTTTAATTGAAGAAAACTACTAAGATTCTAATGCCAATGTGCTGTGAGATGCTACAGCCATTTCTGAAATATCCTATAGACTCTTTACATGACTTTTCTGCATCCCATTGGAATTATTGAGGAAAACCTTGGCTCCAGCCCTCCAAGGGAAACTCTCCTTAGAACCAGATACTTTCTCCTGGAGACTTGGCCTTTCCACTGCACTCAGCAGTATTTTGGCCTGGGGAAGGGAAAGAGGTTGGTTAATCTCTTTTCTCTGGGTGTTTCAGCTGAAATATTTCCAAGTCCAGCCAGGACAGCTCTGTCTCTGCCAGCCTTAGTTCAAGGTTATAAATATTAATGGTCAGGATTTGGAAAAAAAGAAAAAAAAAAAGAAAAGAAAAAAAAAAAAAAAAAAAGAAAAAAAAAGGGGAAAAAAAAAAAAAAAACAATANCAGAAAAATGAGAACACATTTAGTTTGTGGGGGTTTTTTTCTTTCTTCACTTCCTTCTTTTTCTACTTTAATATTTGCCTTTTCAGGTAGTTTCCTCGCGTCTGATAACCAAAGATCCAGCCCCAAGGTGCCTAACAGGATTTTTTTTTTCCATAGAAAAATAGCTGCCCTCCAAGAACTGATAACTCTCTGGGACGCTGTTGTAATCCCTCATAACAGCAGGGTATGATTTTCCAGAGAGGAGATTAAGTGCTACTAATGCTGAGGAGGAAAGCAGTGTCGCACGAAGGGGCAGGGCTCCTTGTTTCCAGTGCCAGCAGCACATCCCTTCATGGTGCTGATGCAGAAGATGCTGCTGGGATGTCCCCAGGGATGCCCAAAGCCCCTGCTGGCATCCACACAAGCTGAAGCTGACCAAGCCACAGTGGCAGAAAGCTCATCCACATGAGAGCAGACTCACCATGTCTGTAACCTGCCTGTGTTTCCCCTGCCAATCCCAGGCAGGGACTGTACTCAGGCCAAAGTGCTTCTGCCCGAAGCTCTGCTGCTCCCCATTAGCTGATGAGGAAAATATGAGGAAAAATACATCCCAAGAAAGCAGAGCCTGTGTGACCCCACAGATGACAAGGAGTCCATGGTCAGACAACAAAGGCTCAGGTGCAGCAGGACCTGGGTGGCACAGCTGGTGGGACAGGTGGTCTTCATAGCCCCAGCCCTACCTGGAGAAGAAAGTCAAAGAGGGCCAGGCGGCTCCACTCGCTGTGTGGGATTCTGGCACAGGGGTTATCCCCAGCCACCGGCATCGGTCTGTGGGGCTGCAGCATCTCCTGGTACTGCAGCCATCCCAGGGCGCAGGAGTTCTGGTCGTTGTTGGCATCCTCCAGGTGCTGGAGGTCAGGAGCCCACCAGATGATGGGGCGCAGGGAGCCGTCCGTGTAGCTGTAGGGCAGGAGGTGGCTGGTGAAGCGCCGGGCCACGGCGGGCAGGCTGCGGTTCAGCCCCAGCACCCTGTCCAGGTGGAAGGCCAGCACCTCGTAGAGGTCCCCAGGGCGCTTGATGAGCCCACAGTGCCCATCCTGGCAGTCCCTCTCTGGACTGGCTGGCAAGACGTCTCCCTTGGCATCCCCCATGGCCCGCAGCCCCACTCGCATGACTTGCCCATGGGCAGGGATGCGGGTTTTGGAGACCACCTGCCCAGTGGCCAGCAGCTGCATCTTCTGGAGGTCATCATCAGAGAGCCATGGCGGGGTTTTCTTCTCTGCCTTCCTCCGCCGCCTCCTGCCCCGGCCAGGGGACTGGGCATGCTGCAAGTGAGGTAGAGGGAGCCTTTCTCTGTGGGCTTGAGCTCCAGATAGCGGGTCAGCCACCTCCCCCGGGGGACCTGGAGGGGACAAGGCTGGCAGTGGGAGTGGGGAGTGGTCTGGTGGTGGGGGCAGGTGGATGATGGCCAGCAGGGCCAGGGCCAGCAGCACCCCGATGGCCACTGGGGCTGAGAGCTTCACCCCTGTCCTTCGCCACTGCCGCTGTGCCTGCGGGGAGAGAAAGGCAGAGTGATGCTGGAGTGCATCGCCAGGCAGAGTCCTCAACAGGGTTTGCTTTGGAGAAGCAGCCCCTCTGCTTGTGTTCCCGGGAAAGGTGTTCCCCAAGCACTCACTGCCTCCAAGGCACTGTAGCAGGAGGGGTATGGCTGGTGATGTGACTTGTGTCAGACATTATCTGCGGTCCCTTCAGAAGCAAGTCAGGGCAAGAGCTGACCCTCCTCAGAGGTTGCCATGTCAGCAGCACTGATGTACAGGATCACCTTATGGGCAATGAATTCTTCATGGTCAAATATTTTGCTTTAAAGATGCATGAAATTGAAAAGATAAAGACCAAAGCAGAGCAAATTGCTGTCTGAATTTAAACACTTTCCAGTTTCTAAGAGGTTTTTATCCTTCAGACTTAACTCGGGGCACCCTCACTGATTCCTATCCTGGCTGCACACTGAACCCATAACCCAGACCCCCACACCCTTTTTTGTAGGACATCTCAGTGCCTGCTGAGACAGGGTCTCTGGAGCTCTGCCCATTGCTGTGTCCAGCAGAAGGAGCTCCAGGTGCCAGCTGGGACCTATGACTGTCTGTGTTTTGAAAAAGGGTGCAAACTGCTGGAGGGCTGAAGAACCTCTTGCATGGAGACAAGCTGAGAGAGTTGGGATTGTTCTGTCTGGAGAAGAGAAGGCTCTGGGAAGACCTTATAGCACTTTCCTGTACCTAAAGAGGGCTACAAGAGAGCTGGAGAAGCACAGGGAGTGATAAAGCAAAGGGGAATGGCTTTAGGCTGAGAGTATGTTTAAATTAGACATTAGGAAAAAACTCTTTACTGTGAGGGAGCTGAGACAGTGGAACAGATTGCCCAGAGAAGTTGTGGATGCCTCATCCCTGGCAGTGTTCAAGGCCAGGTTGGATGGAACTCAGAGCAACCTGGTCTAGTGGAAAGTGTGCTTGCCTGTGATAGAGGGGTTGGAACTAGGAATCTTTTAAGATTCCTTCCAACCCAAACCATTCCATGAGTCTATGATATGATCTATGCTAAATGTGAAACCTAAAGCCTTCTGATTCCCAGCACTAAGGAACTGCCTTTAGACAGGTACTAACAACTTTTGGTCTATATATCTTTATATACATAGCTTTCCCCAACCACCCCACCCCCTTCTTTTAGTCATACTTTCCACTTTGAAGCAACTTAAAAAATTACACAGGCTGGAAAGGCAGTTACAACCAAACAAGTCCCCCTTGTTCATATCTCCCCTTTGTCCTAAAGCAATCCCATGCATATGGTACTGGGGCTGCCCTGAGTACATCCAGCACATTCCCTTTTGAGCTGAGGTGGAGGGCACTGAAGGGCCAGCGCTGGGAGATCCTCCAAGCCAGTCCTCATATCTCTTTCACCCGGGTTTGGGCAGCCTAACACAGTTCTGGAGGCTGAAGCCACAAAATCACATTGGCGCCGTTTCTCTGCTTTAAACAGACATTTCCAAGAGGCTCAAACTCACATTGGAAGTCAAGGCAATGGTCAAGTGGATATATTTTTTTTTCGATTATTTATTTTGGAACCACAAATATATCCATGGCAGACTCAGAGGGACAATATATTGCCAAGGAAGGGATAAGAGACTGTTTATAAGAGTAAAAGCCTGAAAGAAAAACAAAAAGCCAGGGAGGTGAGAGCCAGCAGCCAGAATGACTTCCAGAAAGCAGCTGGGGAAGGAGAAGCCTTTCCAGCCACGGGGCTTTTAGGACCACAGGGTCCCACTGACCACAGGGGCCCACAACCAGCACAATTCCAGCCCCAAGAACAGCTGCCCCAGGAAACCCTACTGCATGAGCCCCTTCATAGGCTGACCCAGCACTATCTTAAAATCCATCAGATTCGTGCCCTCATCATGGACAGGCTGCTTCAGACAGCCCCATGGTGAGGACCTACATCCCTTGCAAAGACACGACATCAGCCAAGGCAGATAAGAGGAGCCACCAACTTGCTGCCCTCAACCATAGGGGCGTACCTTTAATGTCTCCCTTTCAAGAACTGAGCAGATTTAATGAAGCTTACAAGAGCTATTGATGGTGCACTTGGAGTGATTCAGCTTTATAGCTCTCATTTAATTGCTTCTCTTCCAGAAATACAATGTAGTGCAGCAAAATATATCTGCTGGGTCGAATTCTTTGTTCAGACACGGCTTACACCAGGCTCTGCTGGGAGCTAGAGCTGTCTGGTACAGGGCCTCAGGACCTGCCAGGGGACTCCCTATTTTTTCTCTCCCCAGAGTGAAAAGGACCTAGTCCAGGGTGAGGGATGTCCTGTCCTAGAGCACAGGCAGGGTTATTCAAGGCTTTTCATTAACTGTCCCAGGCACCTCACTACATGACTAAATCATTGCCTTAGGTGCCTTTCTGGGGAGGGAATGAGCATGAACACAGCGAAGAGCCCCAAGGGACAGCAGGACTTCTGTCAAGAGGCTGGTTGTGATCCAAATCCAAGTCTGGCACCCTGAGCTAGAGTTTAGGGGAGGTGCAATGTCTGTATCATAGTTTAACCACAATAAAATAACACTGTGGCATAAAAAGGGCAGATCCTGGTATTCTGATATCTATATCACTTTTGAGTCATCACTGTAAATGTCTCACAATCTGTCCCTCTGGCCTCAAAGTAAGCTGAATTAACTGCAATGACATCTACATTACTAAACCCAAAGGACAGGATTATCTGTAAATCTCAATATTCCCATCTGTATCTATCCAAGACCCTTCTCAATCCATGTTTCCCAGCACCTCCCCTGTCCTGCCCCTCTGGAGAGACATGGCTCATCCCACTCTCACCAAAACCCTCCATAACCCTCTTCTTCTGCATGGAGGATTTTCAGGGTGATTTTTTTTATTGTTATTCAGCCAATAATAACCCTTTGGTTGCTTACACTGTCCCTGGGTGTGCAAAAATCTTGGCTGCCAAAAATCCCAATATCCTGAAGGGATGCATGCAGGACCCATTTCCAGAACCTTCAAAATAGTGCAGGAAAAATCCTTTTTAACCCACAGCTGGAGAACAGAGGATGCCACATGGATGGCGATGATAGCCAGGGTTTTAATGTCAAGTCAGTTTACAGTCCAAGCGGTTAAGGAATCATTATTGTCCAAACCCACTTTGTCTTCCCTGTCAGTGAGTTTGGGTTTAGGCACCACAAGTTTGAGCTTCATTGCTTTCCCACTCCAAGCTTGAAATCCTGGGCTGTGAAGTTGAAGAAAGGCCAGCACAGGCTCCCTTCCCCAGCGCCATTCAGGGTTTCCCTGCCACATCAACAACAAAAAGAAACAAACAAAAAAGTGCAAGTACAGTCTCTGTGTTATTTCTGGCAGCTGATACTGCAAATTTAATAATAACCTAGGTGATAAAACACTGAAGAAATAATACTATATTTACAAGCCCTAGGTAAATACTTTTCCAAAGACACTTTCTCTGAGCTCACACTGTAAAAAAATGCTGCAGTTTAAGCTGTGGCTTCAATTCAGCCCAAAATGCAAACCATACGTACAGCTCTGCTTTGCCAGGCTGACATCCTGACAGTACAGCACGTCTTTGCCAGAAATCAGGTCCTTTTCCCAGCAGGCAAAACCCATAAAAAGGCTTAAGAGAGGTACTTCTTGTTCCAGTATGCCAATAAGTAAATAATATATACCCTCACTCATCAGAGGGACATACAGCCTAGGCTCTGAAGGCACAGTGGAGAGCTGTGCAGCTCCGATGCCTGGAGATAAAACTTTCTAAGTGTGGTTGGGAGGGGGAGGGTTATCCTTGACATTGTATTCCCAGGATGCTTGAACCTTGGCAGAATTTGAAGCAGAGAAGCCTGTTTCCAATTTCTTTTCAAAGTGCATCAAATTGGCTTTGTTGAGCTTGAAAGAAAAGGAAAACAACCCCCAAACTTCATTATCCAAGAATGTAAGAAACAGCCCTGAGACAAGAGGGATGCCAAGCAAATACGTGGCTGTTGAAAATGGGATCAATCTCTGCTTTCCTAGTGCTCCCACCCTTGCTCTGGCTCTGCCAGACCCCTCCAGCAGTAAATCCCACTGTCCCAAAGAGGTGCCTAAGAGAGCCGCGATGGTTCAGTCATGGCCATGGTCCCTCTTGGCCACCTGCCTGCCCTAGACTGCCAAACTCAAAGGACTTTGATGAAGACAACCTGCTGATGAGCAGGTTAAAAGCAGGCATGTGCATTTATCTGGGTGCACCCTGAGAGGGGTTTACTTTGCACAGGGGGTGCAACACACAGAGCTGTGCTTACCCTCACCCTCCCAGCACCATGCTCGCTGCCCGCCCAATGAACCGCAAAACCGCCTGGGCAGCAGGAGATGCAGCCTGCCGTGACCAATTTTAACAAAGACTGCTTGAAAACAAGTGGGAAACCTCCTTTGGCTGCCCCCCACCTCTGGGAACGTCTCCAGAGCCTTGCACCCACACTTGGTGCTCACAGAAGCTCCTGGTGTTTTGGAGAGAGAGAGCATGTCAATCAGATCTGGGAGGCGAGCAGCCTCTTCTTTTTCGTATTGTGCTGGAGATTTTTGGGTTGAGGGCATGGCATATGTGGCACCTGGGCAAAGCTCACCATAACAGTGCTGAGGACATGGAAGGAGACAAAACCCCTCCACACCCAGCATGACTCAGGGCAAGTCTGAGCAGAAATCCTTGGCAGCATCCATCGCTCATCACTCATGTGCCTAAGTGCTGTCCTGTATTATCCTGCTCAGGGAAGACAGATGGCTCACGGAGTGGGAATTTACTGAAGGCAGCTATTAAATGGTGATTGCCAGTCCCAAAGGGAGCTCTGGCTCAGAGTGGCTGCCCAGGAGGGCAGGTCTGCTGTGTTCCCCCAGCACACAGGTGGAGTTCCAGATCTCATCACCACCCACCTGCATCTCTATTGCCATGGGGCACAAAAATTAGGCAGCCCTTTGTCTGGCCTCATGATCCATCAAAGTGGCTGTAATTTCTAGCAGACCTGCACCAGCTCTGTATCTGGAGTTGTTTCCACCAGGGATGCTGGGCTTTTTCCTCCAAAATGCTCTTCAGGAGGGGAAGATGATGACCCATTGCATTTCAGCACGCTGTGAAGGCCACCCTGCTTGGTGTCAGGGCAGGGATGTGGCAGGCAGGCCATGCCTGTCAGCTCAAGGTGCTCCTGCAGACACAGTTCCACACACTGCTCCTCACAAGTGGCCTGGGAAGCTCAAGCCAGGCACTGAGGAAGTGGGAAGGGGGGCTGTGCTCCTAAAAACCCTATGAAAGGGAGTTGCAGCAAACACTGGGTCAGCTGAAGCTGGGGAGATGGAAATGTGACACATCACCACATGGTGCTGGGTCCTTCCCTGCAGAGTCAGCAAAGTCCTTGTAGCTGGCACACAAACCTTTCCCACCAGCATGTCCAAAACCAAACCAGAAACCGACCAAGTTAAATTGCCTGGGATGAAACTTTAAAACATGCTGTACATTGCTAAATTTTTGACAGTGTGTAAAGTTTCTGCCTGCAGGGGATAATTTATAGCCTAACTGCAAGACAAGCATGCTTTGCATTAATAAAGGGCAATATTCCAGCAGAAGTATGATGGGATGAACAATGTTGGTACCATTTGGTCTGAGCATTGACTTGAAAGGGATGGTGTCAACATGTTGCCTTTAACTTCTCAAATGATACTGCCTTAATAGTTCTTCCCAGTTATCACTACAGCCTTGGGGCAGCAAATTATAAAAACCTTGAAACCCTCAAGCTCCACAGTCTCTGGCATGTCTTTGGCTCCAGGCCCTGCATCAGCCCCTTGAGCTTTTTCCTTCCTAGGGGTGAGATGTTCTATTTCTTCCTCCAAGGCCCCCACCCAGACTGGCTATTTCTGTTTTTTGGAAGTCCCTTACCATGGAGGCGCTTGTCTGCATAGCCACAGGCTGAGCACAGCCCCCTCTCATACACCCCGTTATCCAAAGGACCATTTTGAACAAAATCTTCAGCCAGTGCTGGAAACTGCTCTGCATAATGACAAAATCCCAGCACTTGCATGTGACTGTGCCATTCTCATTGCACTGACTGGTCACAGTTGAGTTGCAGACTAAGCAAGTACAGCAGAAACACGGCTTGTAAAAGCCCCACCCAATAACCTACAAGAGTGGCAAGGCTCATCCCAAATGTCCTGTTCAACATTTCTGAAGACTGAAGACCTGGGATGGGAGAAAGAGGACACCATAAAGAAAGCAGATGGCCAGCACTTGAATGGAGGACACCACATCATGGGGTGCAGCTGACGCAGTGAAGGTCAGGGCTGCCACTTGTGGGTACCCAGAGATGACACACACCTTGTCCTGCATCTGGGGTGGACTAAAGCCCTGCTTTTCCTGTGATGACACTGTCCTTACCCCTACATCATGGGATTTTCCCTGAGCAAAAGGCAAGATTTATAATTCTCTTCACACTCCCTGTGTAAATCTCAGCTTGCAGGGAGTTAATATTCAGAGATGGACAGGGCACTTTTCATCCTATGTACAGTGCAGCTCAGGACCCTCCAATTTAATCCCAGAAGTCAATATGAAGCACCACAAAAATAAACACCCTCCAAGATGCCAAACTTCTCTTTGCTTAAAGTAAGCAAACTAAAAGCTTTCAGATGCCTCATCCTTCTTCCGTTTCAGTTCAGAGTCAGAGGTTTTACTGCAGACTCTTGCACTTAGCTATATCTTCTACTTCTTGGTGACACATCTCCCAGGAGATCGATGGTTGTCTTTCAGGACACATCACCGAGATGCACAGGTCTGCTGCCGTTTACACGTGCAAACATCTCCATTACTTTTCACCACTAGAAGTGACATCAACCTGCACCAAAATCATCCAGGTCACTGAGGACCTGAAACAGGAGACAGCAAGGACCTGCACACACCTCAGTGCAAGACTGTCCTGTTAACCTCATGGGACAAGGCAGGTTCTCCTCTTCTTCCCTCCTCTCCCTCTGCTCATTCCTCTAACCCTCACGCCTACATGTGAGCAGCACTACCTAGAAATCCTGGCAGGGATGTCAAGGAGTGAGAA
This sequence comes from Formicarius rufipectus, assembly GCA_013399695.1. Taxonomy (NCBI): domain Eukaryota; kingdom Metazoa; phylum Chordata; class Aves; order Passeriformes; family Formicariidae; genus Formicarius; species Formicarius rufipectus. Next base: position 1,042,399 of record VXAU01001358.1, read on the forward strand.
CCGTGGGTTTGGGTGGCCATTGCTTCCTCACTCCCCCACTGCTGTGCAGGATCCTGCCAGGTTTCCCTTTTCCCCCTCCCCGCGTCCCAGTTTCCCAGCCAGCCTGTTGCACTCAGTGTTCAGAGCAGCTTTCCCATCTGCCTGCTGAACCAGCAAGAAGGGGGCCCCTTCCCTGGTGAAACAGATGTGGCTTGCCTTTGTGCAACATCTGCGCCTCATGCCCCGCTCATTTGGAACAGTCTTGCCTTTGTTTGTGAGGGGCTGTACAGGGGATGCTTTGGAGAAGGGCAGCAGCCCACGGGCTGGACTCCTTCCCTTTAAGTCCCACACACAAACTGCCTCGAAACCCCTGGGCTGCTTCTGGTGAAGAAGAATACGCTTTGCTCCTGCAACATTCAGGAACTGACAGTCCTACTCCTCAGCACTTCAGTTCCAGATGCAGCCAGTAGCTCACACTGGTGCTTCCTGTGGGACTCCCAAACCTGGGGGTGTAAGGGCAGGACCCTGGGAGCCACAGGCCCCCTTTCTCACACCTCTCCTCACCCCTGTAGCTTCTCTCACTGCACCTCTGGGCTGCTCACCTGCTCTGGCGTGGCATCATCAGTGGGGCTGCATTGTCTTTGGCTCCTCCACGCTTAAGAGTGGCGAAGAGCAGAAGTGCTAGAAAGCCATGTCTCTTTAACAATGTGTTCTGGGTTGTATTTAATATGGGAAGGAACACACTAAAATAAAATCAAGTTTTATTTCTTCTTGATCTTGATGAGTTTACCAATCCTGCTGATGAGTACCTTGAAAGCTGCTAAAACTCTCTCACACATTTTGGCACTTGGTCCAGTTTTATTTATTTTGCTGAGGGTCATGTTATTTCTGTATTTTGGGGAGGGGGCATTTTGATCCACTTATTTTCAGTTTCCATTTCTAACTAGTGGACCAGCACCAGGAAACAGGAATGCTTGCTTGGTTCCCAGCTAGAGCTTGCAAAACCCACTTCAGGATGCTGGCAAGGGGCAGCACTGGATTCCCTTGTGGGTGTTTCAGTGGAGGTTGCCCAAGTCAGACAGTTGGATTTCCCTGAGCTGGCTGTCAGGTTTTTTTCCCTTCCTGGAGAGCAGGGAAATGCATTCGTGGGATTCCAAAGGGGAGGGAGGAGGAGGACAGCGGGGCCTTTCAGCCCTGTGGGCTTTCTTCAAAACAGAATTGTTCATACAAGCCCTGGCCTCAGTTTCAGAAAAGCAACCCCATTTCTCCCCGTTTAAGCTGCTACATCTTAGAGGGAAAAAAATGGGGAAGAAAGCTGCTTGCCACTTGGTTCTGAGTGTTGCCTGTGTAGACCCTGTACTGGGCAAAGCCTGCTGGCAGCTGCCCCTCAGTCTGCTTCTTCTCCCAGCAAATCCCATGGGGTGAGCAAGCAGAGCAAACATGGTACAAGCACTGGTGTGGCCAGGCTCACAGAAAGAGGGCTTTTCCCTCAGGGCAAGACAAATAGCTGCAGGCAAACTGGAGTTACTGAGCACTGGAAACAGAAGGGGTAATTGAGGCACTGGGCATCTATGCCAGAGGATTAATACAGTGTAATCAGCTCCTCGTATTTAGAGTGCCTCATACTAGGAGAATGACAGAGCAATTGGAAACTACTCTCTGGCAGATTTTGAAACCAGAAGAAAGAAGATGTTTCTGTAATGCAGTCATCCCCCAGGGCTCACTGCTGCAGCAGGTCGAGCATGTACAGTGGTCAGATCCGACAAGCAGGGGGCTGCAGGCGTGCTCTCCATACTAACACATGGTAAGCTCATAGCTGGCATCCCTCTGGCTTTCTGCAAGGGGTCACCCTCCTGGTGATTTTGAAAGAAGTCAAAAATCCTCTTGAGCATTTGGCTTGGGGTTTTGTTGCAAACGAAGCAACAAGACAATCAGCTTAGGGCACAGCCTGGAATTATGCCTCATGACTGTCACTGCCCTGTCTACAGGTGCCCAGAGCACACCCAGATTACAGACAAAATCAAAGCAATCAATGCAGGAGCTCAAGAGGGGGAAAGCACTGCAGAAGCAGACCTTCTCTTGCCAAGGCAAAATGGAAATCCTGGCAAAAAGTGAATACCCTGCTCTCACATGGGGGACCACACGAGGTACCTGGCACAGGCTACGCTCACTTTGAAAGGCTTCATAGTGAAGGCTCGTACAGGAAAGTGTTACTGCAGACAAAAGGCTGGTGTGGGGAGAACTGCCTTGGTTTTCTCTTTGACAGGGAGGAGTTCTCTCCAACCCCCAAAATGGGTGTCACAAACCCCTCTCTTGTCTACTTTTCCTGCTGCTAAAGTTCATTAAATAAGAAACTAAAAACAGCCTATGCAAACTGTAGGATGGAAAGTATAAAGCACGGCACCAGTGTCCCCCTACACACACACACACACACACTCTGGCACAGCCTCACTGCTCCCAGAGATGCTTTGAGACATCAGCACACTCCCAGGGACATAAAAACATTTCAGCGACACAAATGACCAGTTTCTGGCAGCAGCACCAGGCTCCTCCTCAGCTCATCCATCACACAGGCAGGGCTGCAATCCCTGCCCAACATGAGCTTTGCAAGGGCTGAGGTGGCAAAGCAGCCAGAGCCCCCCACCCCGCAGTGCAAACCCCACATCATGACACACCAGCTGTCCCCCAGAGGGACAGTGGTAACAGGGGGTGGGATGGTGGGGGGGTGCCATCCCAGCTCAGCTGCTGTGTGCTCACTGGGATGGATCTGGGGACTGGTTGCCAAGGGATGTTCCAAACTGGAGCGCTAAAACTAGATGAAATGAAACACCACCCTAAAGTTTGGAACATGCTAGAGATGCGGATAAATATTCTAAATGCTGGAGAGGGACATGAAGTTTTCCCTTTCCAAACTGGACAGTTTGGTAGCTTTCTGATGAAAGCACTGTGCTTTGTGGGGATCAAACAGAAAGCACAGCAGGGCTATTTGTAACCTCTATCTGCACTTCACTGCCTTCACCCCGTAGACTTTGCCTGCCTGAAGTGGTGCCACCTGGGCACATAAAAGAGGTGGGTTTTGGCTGAGGAAGCGTAATCACCTCCGTGGCTGACAGCAGTGCCTTCAGCCACAGCAGCCTCAGGCACTGCCTTTACAGGCAGCCTTACAATCTGTTTTATCCATCCCTACTGCATTCTTACATCAGCTTGGTCCATCCCTAATGCCTTTAAGGACAGACATGTGCTGGAGTGGTTCCCTGCCTTGCTTGCCTCACCGTGCCCCAACACTCAGAGTGGTCCCACTCACCATGCCCCCATGATGGAGACAGTCTCATCCCATGGCACTGGTGTCCCAGAGCACACCCAGCACTGCTTCCCACTACCAGCAAGGAAACCCCCAAGTCCTACCATGTCTCGCAGCACGAGCCGACACGCTCCTCTTCATGTGCTTCGCTGCCTGCGGGCGACACAGCACACGGTCACCTCCTGACCCGGGTACTGTCCTCCTGTGGCACTTCCATACAGCACCAGGAACCAACACAGAATACAAAAAATTTAAAAATAGCAATAATAATAATGATAATAAAAAAATCCTGCAACTAATCAGCCTGCTTCCGCTCCACAAGCCATTAATCAGGGTCGGGGGCTGTCACCCAGGGGTGCCCCTCCGGGCTCTGCGCAGTCCCTGCTGCCCAAGGCCACGTTGCAGGGGCTGCTGAGTTCCTGTCACGACACGCCAGCGGGTGCCTCTGGGTGGGAAGACACCCTTCAAACTTCAGCTGTGAGTTTTCAAACTCTGCCTCATCCCAGACCCACCTCCCTGTGGGGAGGGGAGTGGAGAGGCTGGGAAGAGGGGAACAAGCATTTGAAGAGTCTCTTTTTCACAATAAAAGCCCTTCTTGCAGCCTTTTTCCTATTTTTTCTTTTAATACTGACAGCCAACTTGAGCCAGGAGGCACAGGTAAAGGAGGAGATGAAGGCATGTGCTCTTCCCAAACCCATTTGTTCCCAGTGACCCTGGTGTCAGAGAAGCCGAGGGACTGGCAGAGCCCCATGGACCACGTTGGCTCCAGAGCCAGGAAGGTGAGCCACAGACTTGCTCCCCGGTGCCCCAGAAAATTCCCTTTGCATGTTTTCATTAACATTGCTTTGCCTTTCAGTAACAGCCCAGCAAAGAGCTGTGCTACATCAGCACTTGGAGTGGATGCAGCCCTGGGAGGAGATTTCTTATCTGCCTAAACAGCGTTAATCTGTTAAAACCATTTTCTGGGCACACAATGTCTGCAGGCAGACAGAAGAGGGGTGACCCAGTTGGCCCAGAGGAATAAGACCCTCACCCCCAGCAGCACTGTGTGTCGGGACTGTGGCACAGTGAGCCCTGCGGTGCCCAGCCAGTGCAGCTCCTCCCCCAGAACTGGGTGTAGGGAGCATCCTAAATGCCATTTCCCCAGGCTTCTGGGAGAAGAGGGTCTGGTGGCAGTACTTTGGAAATCAGTGTGTTTCACCAGCCCTCCATGGTCAAACGGGGTACACAGGTAGCTGCCAGGCTGCAAAGCTTTTTGTTTTTTTTTTTCATATAATTTTCCCCTTCCAGCCCTGGGTGATGGCCAAGCAAAACCCATCAGTCCCTCACTGTGGCAGGTGATGCCACCAACCGCTCCAGCCCTGCACCAGCTTCAGCCCCTGCCAGCCCAGCCCAGGGACAGGTGGAAACACTCTGTCTCAGGGGTGGGAGTTTTCCAGCTCCACAACCTGTGCAACTACCTCCTCTGGGAAACTGTAAACCAAACCAGGCTGATCAGCATCGTTCTTTACAGATATCTGTATTTTTAAAAACTCTGACAAAGGCACAGTGCGGGCTGTTGTGAGGCATATGGAAGATATGATGGTCTAAAACAGATGAGGCTGAAGGAAAACTGGCCCAAGTCACTAGACCAATGCAGCCCACGAGGAGACTCCTGTGTCCCCAAGCCCCACTCTAAGTCACTGACCACGCACAGCCCTGCAGTGACATTTCACAGGGTCATGCAACCCAGTGGGTGTAAGCAGTGATGGCAATTCGATGCTCTGCGCGGTGCAATCTGCCATCCCCAGTGCCCCAGTGCCTTCACACCCCCTCAGTTCATTGAGTGCACCTTATCTTTAATATGGTGTATCTCCCTACCCCTCTCAATCGCTAAGAAAAGAAGTGGATTGAAGGTAACACACAAAAGCAGTGTGTCTAATTTCAGCTTCAGCACACCCTTCTCCATGCCACACTTGGGTGTGAGGAAGTGGGATAGAAACCAAGCCCTTCATCCCCTCTTCGCTGCCGTCTGCCAACCTCATTGAACCCCATCTGTCCTAAGCATTGCAGTATTGAACACCCTAAAATGTTTTCCTTGAGGCCAGTCCCTCAGGGCAGATAATAACCTAATATTTCTAATATAACTAGTAGTATTAGGTAATTAGCAATAACCCGGTATTAGCCTTGGCACAAAGACAGACTGAGCTCTCACCTGTGGGGCAGGCAGCAGCCACGTGCTGGAGGAGGGATCTGCAGAGCTCCAGAGGGTGAACCCTGTTGTATCATGACTCACTCATTTTGCAAGTATTTGTTTTCATTTCCCGTTCCTAATTTTGAAATGATTTATTTATATGCAATTTTATGTCAAAATGATTCCTGTCAGGGCAGTGGCGTTGCGAGCTGTGACTGACAGGCCAAGCACTGCGGCTGGTCTCTCTGGATTGCCTCTCCATGCAAATAACTGTTCAAAATGCACGCCTGACATTTGAGGAATCTGACATCAGAAACGGGCCTGGATGGCTGCTGTGGGAGGCAGACTTAAGGGATCAGTGGCCAAACCAGTAAGATAAATCCAGCAAGCCTCAAACCAAATGCTCCAATCTTAGCATTTTGAAATTTCAATTTTATTTCCCCCCTCTTACCCCGGAGAATTTTATTCATGACTTTTGCATTGCAAAAATCACATTAAAAATGCAGCAAAACCTGAGAACAGGCTTTGCAAGGAGGATCCCCCAAAACCATAGGGCCATGCTTACACTGTACCTGAGTTGGGTAGTCCTAAGCCCATCAGTGCAGCCCTGGATCCCATCAGTAGCATCCTTGCTACTGCATTCTGGAAAATCAGTGATTACCTGAATACTGAAAATTGCTTTTCTTTTCTTTTCTTTTCTTTTCTTTTCTTTTCTTTTCTTTTCTTTTCTTTTCATCTATACCACCTCTCTCAGATTCTCACAGCCATCCTACAATTTACCCATAGATGTCCCTGGTTTTTCCCCTGATTTTAGCTGAGGCCAGTCCTTCAATCAGATGCCAAGGATGGTCTCCGCTCCAAGAAACTCCCATGAGGTACAGGCAAAGGGAGACAAAGGAGAGCAGGCAGGTGGAACTACATCTAGCTCACAAGCCAAATACAAGCCTCCAAAACAGCCATGTGTCACACCAGAGTATCAGGCCAGTTGACCTACAATTTCCCATACCAAAGATCTCCTGAGCCTGCTCCCTCTCACCTCGCATGTAGGCAAGGGATAAAAGTGCTCTGTCCCTGTTTCAAGGCACAGGGCAGCAGCAAGGGGGGCTCAGTTTGCTGGTATCCTCAGCCAGATCCAGCTTAACCAGGTGCAAGTACTTTGAAGTAGGAGAGCTGAGACCTTTCCCCGAGGTAAGAGCAGGAGTGGGCCAAAAGCAAAGGAAACTGATGGAGAGAATGAAGGTCATGGGTGCTGTTGTACTCATAGTAGCACAGGGACCTCTGTCCTCCCCAAAATGCCACCATTATAGGCATTAGCAAAACCTGGTATAATCCTGTCTCCATTTCATAGACTAATTCACCTTTCCACTGCTTTTCCTCAAGAAATACCTGTTGCAGAAGGATGAAAATAGGCTGATTTTTTTTTTTTTCTTTTCCAGGGACACGTTTTTCTTTCCTCTTCTGTCCCAGTGGACCTGTGTTCATTTCTCCCTTGGGAGCTAAAGACAGGCAGTGGAGAGGGGACAGATTTCAAGAGCTGACAAGAAATAGAAAGCTATTCTGCTTCTCAGAAAGTAAAGCTCAAGGTTTTTTTTCTTCCTTTTAGAATGTGTGAGGCTCTAATAGGTTTGAGTGGCTATGAATATGACTTTCCACATCTGCCAAGATAATTATAAGCTTGAATGAATTTCTGAGACCCAAACCCTGCCTGGATAAATCACCCTATCAAGTACTGTTCACAAATGAGCTGTTCAGAAAGCCTTCAAATTTCTCTTCCCTCCCTATCCCACTGTCTTCCCTATCTGTTGGTAATGGGTCTTAATGTTTTACTAAGGAACAGCCTGTAGAGGAGACCCTGATACTTCACCCTTCCTTTGCAGCAGCTGTGAAAGAGATGGGAAATTAAGGCTTGGGGATCAAGCAGAATGAGGAGAGAGCTGGGCTCCTGCTCTGCACTGCGGGGCTGGTACTGGGACCCAGAAGATGCTGAGAAGCAGATAAGCTGCAAAACTAGGTCTTGCATCTGACTTCAAAGCATGACATATGCCCATGCCTCACTTCCCCAGCCCTTGTCCCTAGAGGGGACAAGAAATCTCTAACTAGGAGAAAAAGGTGGATGTGGGTGATTTCTTGCAATGTATTATGTTTGGGAACAGACTCTTGCATCTCAGGTTTTCCTCATTGTTCACATGGAAATAAGCCCACCCAAGTCACTTAGGGAATGCCCTGAATTTTCATAAACATGCTGAAGAAGCTCCACGCCCCCAGTCTGGTAATTAGAGTAAATTAATGCTGCTGGGATGCTTTTGTCACCGTTTGTCTGAGTCAAGACAAAAGGCAGAGAGGTCACATCCTGAAAGGAGAGTAGTCCTTTATAAGCAGTGTTTAAGATGCCACAGAAAACATTAACATCTGCAGAGGAAGCACACAGTTCCCTGAGTGAATGGGCTTTATACTTCCCACAAATACATATTGTGTCCTCCTTGTTGTCATGACTCAAACACAAGTACATGGAAGAAGGAACAAAGAGTTAGTTATTAAGTCTTTCAGAGGTGATTACTCATTCCTCCAACTTACATTGTAATTCATGCTAGAAATTCTGAATTGCTTGTCAGACAACAGTATTGTTTCTACAGGATATGGACTATTATGAGTCAAATGAGTTAGGGTTTTCTTTTCATTATTTATTTTCTAAGGGCTATTTTTAAAGCTCTCCTATCTTCAGCCAGAAAGAATTCTTACCACCCATGATCCAGGTCCAAGACATTCACTGTGTTATTAGAGAATCAACTGTTTCCTAGTGTCATGAGTTTCTGTAGCTGAATTTTAGTAGAAGGGAGGGCTTCCAGGATGGTTTCTGTAAGAAGCTGCTAGAAGCTTCTCCTGTCCTGTGGAGCCAAGGACAGCCAGGTCCAGGAGGGACTTCCTGCTGATGGCCAAAGTTGAGCCAATTAAGAATCACAGTCACAGCTCTGTGATAACATATTTAAGAATTAGGAGCGTTGTGCAGTTGAAAATTCCAGCCATGAGATAACAACGCAGACAGAGAGAGACCAAGGTCAGAGCAGGAGGAGGAGAAGGAGGGACCCCACGCTGGAGCAGCGGTGCGGGGGGAAGGACTGAAAGCTATTCCCCCCCCACCTCTCCCTGCAGCCCATGGAGATCTTTTGGGGTTCAGAGACCCCCCTGCAGCCCCTGAAGGAGCAGGTGGATGCAGAAGGAGCTGTTG